>JAKSZU010000021.1:3484121-3928281 GCA_026018925.1 Tupaia tana
TCGCTGCTCCCCGCGGACACCAGGGCGGCGCTGCTGGGCGGGTCAGGGGCCGCCCTGTCATGCTCCAGGGCTGGGCTGAGACATCCCTGGTCACCCCTGCCCGAGGACAGGCTGCAGTGGCCGGCACCGAGGGGCTGCGGGCTCCCGTCCCCCGAAGACTCCAGCTCCACCGGGCTGAAGTCACTCAGGGTCAGCGGAGATGGCTCCTCCCGGCCCCTGGAACCCTTCAAGTCAAACTGGGCCAGCCCTGTCACCAGCTCATGCTCCTTAATGCCCAGGACCAGCGGCGACAGTGGAGGGGACCGAGCGGGGCCCAGGCCCACTGGTTCACTGTTCCTCTTCCGCAGGACGCTGACCCCACCGCGCCCAGCTCGAGGGGAGGCCGAGCCGGGCTCCTCGGGCCGCGGGGTGGGAAGCTGGCAGGGCCAGGCCGGAGGTGGGTCCTGGCGGTCCGAGGCCTGGGGCCTGCATGCAAAGCCGGAGTCCCGGTCCCTGGGTCCTGCAGGCTCCATCCAGGCCACCGTGGGCCGCGCCGGCTGGGGGCTGCTCCGCGGCAAGCTGTTGAACTTGTGGGGCTCCTCGGGGCTGCCCGTGGCGCTCTCCAGGAAGGTCAGCAGCTCCCGGTCGGCCGAGGTGCCCAGGGAGAGGCGGGAGCGGCGGGTGTTGGGGTGCCGGTAGGAAGGGCTGGTGGGCCTGGGGTGCAGGAAGGGGGACAGGTCCTCCGCGCCTTTCTTGGTCAGCTGCTCCACGTCGTTTTCGCTGCTACTGCGGCCGAAGCCCCCCAGCTCCCCGGCCGCCCACGAGCGCCGCTTCTGCTCCAGCTCCTTCAGCCGCTGCAGCTGCCTCAGCTCCTGCAGCTCCCGGTCGCGGTTGTCCTGGCAGGGCGGAGAGAGGCCGCAGGTGAGACCCCCAGGCAAGTCTGCAGGGCCGCCCTAAGACCGCGGAGACACGCCTGCATGGAGGACAGCCTATGCACCTGCGTGTGTGAGGGCTGCTCTCCCAAAGCTCCTGGGGATGTGACCAGAAGGACACACTAAGCCTGCCCCCAGGTAAGGGCTCTCATCTGGTCCCTGGGCCCAAGGCATCCCCCACTCAGCGAGCCTGTAATTCCTTGTTTGCATGCGACTCGGCTCCAGGGAAAACCCACCAGGTTTCTAAGCAGGATGAGACACACTTCCAGGAAGCTGCTAGTTAGGCAATGGTGGAGAGAAGAACACTATAGGCATTGGGGCTGGCAGGTGGCGTGGTGGGTAGGGCGCTGGACTCCCACGTGGCCAACCGTGGTTCAAGTCCTGGACCTGGTGGCTTGCTTTCTTACTTTCCCTCTCTCATCAAATTAAAAATAAATAAATAAATAAATAATTTATTTTTTAAAAAAGAAGAAGAAAAATACTATAGGCATCAAAAGAGAGTCTAAAATCAGAACTCTAATGCATGGACCTGTCTGTGTGCACATGTGAGTGTGTGGTATGTAGCCAGCCTGGGTCACAGTAGTTTGCACACACACACATGCATACTCAAGATATTAAGAAATGCCTTTAAGGAGCCAGCAGGAGGCTTGGTGGTTAAGGCACTGGGCATTCCCACATGGTCGACCACAGTTCGAGCCTTGGACTTGGTGCCTTGCTTTCTCATTTTCTCTTTCTCCCTCTCTCTGGTCAAATTAAAATAAATGAATGAATGAATAAAATTAAATTTCTTTAAAAAAAAAAAAGCAATGCCTTTTAGCTCTGTTCCCTGCCTGCCCCATCAGGAAACACCACAAGGGCCATGCAGGGTTCTGGTGGCTTCGCACCGTGCCTCCGCCCTTCACGCCAGCCCGCCCCCAGAGCAGAGAGGAGGAAGTCCCCCTCGCTGCTGCAGACACCAGGGCTCCCCGCACGACCGAACCAGAACACGCCAAAGCACACTCCACCGCCCACTGTGCACTCGAATTGCATTCGCGTCACGTAAGTCTGTGTCATGTACATACGTGGCTCTCACAGCCTGAATCTGTTATCGTGAGCTCTCACTTGGAAACCACTTTCCGCCAACACTGGACTTCCCTGTCCAAGTGCTGTGAGGCTCTGGCAGGGGCTGCTGGCTCCTCTGCAGCCCGGCCCTCAGCTCCCCCATGGTCCCCAAGTCTCTCAGGCCTCCTCCTTCCAGCAGCCTGTGTGGGTTGGGGCCGGTCCCTGGCCTTGGGGCAGCTGGGCTGACAGCATCACACAGGTGGCCCCCGGGCCTGCGGGGCTCTGACTGGGAGCAGGGGCCTCAGAGCCAGTTTGGCCTCTACTGCACCTCCGCCTCCCACAGCTGAGTCACTGCTTGGATGGAGGAGCAGAAACGTGGCCACAGGCTGGGCCTCCTCCTAGCTGGGTCACAGAGGAGGGGTATGGGAACCCAGTGTGACTCGGCTCGAGAGGCGTTGGAGGAGTCCCTCAGAGAAATTCAGCTACAGGCTGGCCAGTGGCACGGGGGCTAAGCCAGCTGACCGCACAAGGACCAATGCATGGTTCTAGTCTTGAACACAGTGGCTCGAAGAACATGCCCGGTGCCCGGGTGCATGTGCATATGTGCCCAAAATTCTGAGAAGAGAATGGAGACAGGACTGCAGTGCGGTCATCCTTGCTGGGGCTTGCTTTCTCTCTGTCCCCCTACTCCTGTCTCTGGTAACTGCGCCGCCCTATAACAAATTTTTTTAAAAAAGAAACTCAGCTTTAGACAAATCTGAGTTTTCAATATGGAAAAAGAGGGGGCCAGCAGATGGGTGTGGTGGTTACGTTGCTGGACCCCCATATGGCCAGGTGCGGTTCAAGTCCCAGACCCGGTGGCTTGAAATTCATGCCAGGGGTGTGTGTGTGCATGCGTGCCCAAGATTCTGGAAAAGGGACTGCAGCATGGTCACCTCCCCCTGGGGGGTGATTTCTCACTTTCCCCTCTCACTGTCTCTGTCTCTCTCTCTGGCAAGTACACCTGCGTTAAGGCAAAAATTTCTAAAAAATTTTATATACATCTATATATATATATATCTATATATCTATATATATATATATATATGTATGTATATGTGTATGTGTATATATATGTGTGTGTGTGTGTGTGTGTGTGTGTGTATATATATATATATATATATATATATATATATATATAAATAAAGAGGGCTCACAAGCACTTGCTTTCTCATCACCACCCGAAATGAAGGGATGTGGGTTGGTTGGCTTTCAAACTGACAGATAAGAATTTACTGGTGAGGCCAAGCAACCCCGAGAGCTTTGCGGCTACTGAGCCGACCCAGAGACTACCAGCGTGGGCGGCTGGAGGGCTCCGCCTGGGGCAGGCTCCAGGGCACGTGGAGTTTCCCAGGCCGCCCCAGCTGGGACAGCCCGGTGCCCTGGCGGCTGTCGCAGGTCAAAGGGAGTGACTTCGGACCTTGCCTCTGCAGCGAGTCTCCCTGGAACAGGGCGCGCTCTCTTCCAGGGAGGGGGTGAGACAAGCAGGACTTTCAAGAGGCTTGTAAATCCTGTAACTGCCACGCAAAAATCACTTTATAGCAACACGCCCGAAGGACCCGGTGCAAGTGCTGGTGTGAGCTGCAAAGTGACAGTGGCAGCCACGTGCCAGGCTCCCGGTGGTGGGGTGCCCTGGGGCTGGGACGGCAGTGACCCCGGGCGGGAGAGGGCGATGCCACCTGGACCAGACGTTCCGGAAAGCAGGGGGACGCCAAACCGTCTTCCTGCCGTGGCAGAGGACCAGGTCAGGAAGGAGAGAAGCAGAAACCCACTCAACTAAAGACAGGCGACCCCGGCCTACCTTAACCGCCTTGTTGAATCTGGTGCAGAAGTCTCGGAATATCTGCAGGCACTCGTCCAGCTTCATGGTTTCTTTGTCTTCGCAGAAAAAATCTATAAGGGTGTGGGCCTCGTCCTGCAGCTGTTCCTCCCAGCGCTCCAGCTCCGCCAGCTTGTCCACGGCGAACTGCGGACACAACAGCCCACGCTCAGCACAGGTGGCCCGGCTGTGCCCAGAAGGTGCACTCCCGGGGTACGAGTCCCGCTCTCAGAGACGGACAAGCCCGTGAACTCAGAGCTGCAGTGAAAACCACCCCACCAAATCTGGGGACGGCCAGGGGAGGTGCTGAGAGGGACCAGCAGTGACAGCAGAGACTCGAGGGCTTTGAGCTGCAGAAGGCCGCTTACCTGCTCACCATCAGTGTCACCAAAAAAAAATTACACAACAGGCCAACCAGTGGTGTGGTGGGTAAGGCGGATCCCACATGGCTGACCGCGTGATTAGAGTCCGGGACTCAGCGCGTGTGTGCGTGTCCCCAAATCCAGAGTGGAGAATGGAGGAGAAGGGATTGCGGCATGGCCATTCCCCTGGGGGGTGCTTTCTCATATTCTCTCTGTCTCTGTCTCTCCCTGGTGAGTGCATATGCCCTCTAGCCAAAGAAAAAAAAATGGGGCCAGCATGTGGCATGGTGGTTAAGGCAGTGGACTCCCACATGGCTGACACGATTTCAGTCCCAGACCTGGCGGCTTGCTTTCTCACTTTCCCTCTCTCTCTCTCTCTCTCTGTCTCTCTCTGGTGAGTGCATGTGGCCTTACAGCAAATTAAAAAATAACAATAATGAAGAAAAATTTTTGAAAAAAGATACAAGGATACGGTTGAATTTATCATGGAAGACCCCTCTGCAGCTGTCCTTCCCTCCCAGAAAGCTGAGTCCTTCTGTAGGGGCCTTGGAGACAGACCTGGCCAGAAGAACCAGGAGACAGAGAAGCCCAGGGTGGCCAAGAGTTTACAGTAGGGCCCCTGAAGCCACCACCGAGTTGGCAATTGACCCCCAAATGGACTTACCCCTACAGAGCCCTAGCAGGGTCAGTGTCGCCCCACAGCCCCGAGGCCCTCTTGTCTGACTGGGGCCTAACCAGGGATTCTAAACCAGGGCACTCGTCCAAGTCAGCCTGGCACCCGGCCAGCTCTCCAGCCAGCTCTCCGGCCCTGCCCGAGCGACTGAGGAGGTCTGGAAGGGGCCCAGCGGTGACGCTGCTCTCAGCTCCCCAGGAGGTGCCGAGGGCCTGCAGGGCTGGCAATGAGGGTCCTGCACGAACCACCCTAGTCCCCACACTTCCTCAAGGTCGTTCTGGGCAAGTCGGTTCCCAAGGCCCCTATGATTCTGGTACTGCCTCAACAGACCGGCGGGGCTGCAAGGGGCTGCCTTCCTCCAGCAAGTCCCCCTGCAAGGACGCCCCGCCACGTCCCAGGGTCACAGCGCGCTTCCCCAGCAGCTGAGTGACGTGTGCATGCTGAGGGGTGGCGAGAAGCGGGCTGGTGAGGGAGGCGCAGGCCTCTCGGCAGCTCAGCCCCACGGGAGACCACCCTGAAGCCCTAGGTGGGCTCCCGCTGGCTGGGTGTGCGGCCGATGGCGGCGCCCTGGTGAAACACCACTCGGTGCGAGGCTGCCCCTCATGGGCGGGTCTGGGTGCCCACCCAGAGACTCCCTGAGCACAGCGGGCACGGGCATGTCCACCATCTGGGGCTGGCTCAGGCTGATGCTGGGTGGGTCATGCAGTCAAGACCCCACCGGGGTGCTGCCTCTCTCTCCTCATGTAAGAAATCATTATTGAAACAGACTTCATTTTTTTTCTTTTGAGAGAGAGATTTTTGCTATAAGCCATGTGCGCTCACCAAGGAGAAAGAGAGACAGAAAGTGAGAAATCACCCCACACGGGGAACAGCCATGCCACAGTCCTTTCTCCTCCATTCCCCTCTCGGGATTTTGGGCACATACGCACACGCACCCGGCATGCGTTTCCAGCTAGCGGGATCAATAAACTTTTTTACAAAGGAGTGTGTGAAGTACGTTACTTTATGAAATCACACGCATCCTATTCCAAAGACAAGGCTTGTATTTGAAAAATTTGCTTTTGGGTGAGGTGGGAGTGGGGCCAGCAAACAGCAAAGTTGTAGGAGCCCGGCTTGGGGGAGCGGACTCGTTGCCATGTGTGCTGGGGGTGGGGAGGTACAGACCCCGAGAAAAGGTCCACGGAGGCTCCACCTGCCCCAAACCACGTCCCCGCAGAGGCCCTTTCCTCAAACCAATCGCGCCTGAGAGGTCGTGGGAGGCCGGAAACATTCAGGAACCCGAAGGCCAGAGAAAGCCGCCCTGCGACAGTGCCCGGGGCCGTGCGCATCCACTCGCTGCCTCTTCACGGAGGAGGGTATCCGTGGAAGGATAAAGCTTCGCCCGTCACTCCTCCTCAAGGGAACGGTGGATTCCAGCCAAGAACAGCCCAATCACAGAAAAACAGGCCTCTGGACAGGAACCTGCTCGGGCCAGCCCAGCTTCCTGTCATCGCCAGCTCCTGGGGGGACCCCAGGGCAGCAGGAAGGACAGCGCAAAGGCACTGAGCACCCTCAGGACGCAGGGACAGGAAACGCCCAATACGGGTCTGGGACGTGCCCAGGCTCTGTCACCCGCCGTGAGCACGGCTCAGTGAGGGCCACGGAGGGACGTCCACGCCACACAGGCGGGGTGGCAATGGCGGCCACGGAGCAGCCGCACAAGTGCAGCCTCACGTCCCCGACGCGCCCTCCAGGCCAGACTCACACACCGACATGCCCAGTATTTCCCAACCAAAGGGTCAAAATGCTGACAGTCTGCAACCCCGTGTCCCCGTCACATTCCGGCTTGGCTGCGCCCGATGGGTGACAGCGCGGGGCCGACGGTGTCCAACAGTGCTCGGAGCCCTGGCTGACCTGCCATAGAGAATCTGAGCTCACGGGGCAACAAAGGAGGATCCGAGGAAGCCAGAGTGTGAGACGGAGATAAAATGACACCAGACGTGAGAGAGTAAGGCCCGGCTCTGGCAGGGCATCGCTGCCCAACACCGGAGCCACCCGGGAGGCCTGGGTTCAGATCCCGAGTTGGCCTGCACATGACGGCACACCCACAAACACTCGAGATCCTGACTCACTGGGAGGCTGGGGAGAGGGCCATGGTGCGGGCGAGACCTTACTGAGAACACTTCTCTCTCCCCTTCTGGAAATGGAGGAGAGGGGATTGCGGCGTGGCCATCCCCCCTGGAGGGTGATTTCTTTCTGTCTCTCTGTCTCTCTCTGTCTCTCTGGCATGTGCACGCTCCCTATAGCAAAAACCTCTTTAAAAAAAAAAAAAAAAAGACAGTGAAAGTAGGGCCAACCAGTGGCATAGTGGTTAGGGCACTGGACTGCCACACGGAAAACCACAGCTTGAGTCCTGGACCCAGTGGCTTAAAAATTATGCCAGGCACATGTGTGTGCACGCCCAAAGTCCCAGGAAGAGAACGGAGAAGGGATCGTGGCATGGCCATCGCCCTGAGGGCAGGGGAGTGATTTCACACACTCTCTTCAACAAGTGTGTGTGCCCTATCACAAAAAAAACCCCAAAAACCCTAACAAAAGATAGTATAATTAATATAAGAACGTGAGGATGAAACATCCTGAATTTTAATCTTGATACGTCATGTTCTCATTCACGAATGTCCGAATGTGTTTTATGCATCTGATCACACCTGCCCGTACTTGGGTGGTGGTGGTGTTTGCTTTATTGTCACGCTTCGAGAAAACTCTGTGTACTTCCAAGGGAAACCAGAGTTCAGTTATGTTTGAAAGAAAATCCAGAGCACATACATTTAATAATAAAAATAAACGTGGGCTGGCCCTGTGGCCAATGCTTAAGGAAGCTGGTCCCTGCATGGTGACCACGGTTTGAATCCTGGCCTGGTGACTGGAAAAAGACACTGGGCATGTGCGTGTGCACCCAGGATCCCGACAGGATGGAGAAATGGAGGAGAAGAGATTGCAGTGTGACCACACCCCACTGGGGGAGCTCTCTTCGTCCCTCTGTCTGTCTGTCTGTCCCTGGCAGATGTACCCATCCCCTGGCAATTCTAAAAAGCATTTTTAAGAACTTGCAACGGAGCCAAACAGAATGAACCATTTGCTGATGCCAGCTGAAGCTCATACATTTTGCGGAGCTGAATTAATGAGTAAGGGCCTCCGTCAGCAGGACCTGGGACCCCGCAGCTGGGTCTGAGTACCTAGGTCAGTCCGTCACACAGGCCCACAGACCCCAAGCGCTAACCACACCGGCCACTGTGCACTGTTCCACTAAATGCATGGGCCAGTGCCACAATTTCTTTAAATAAAGATGAGGGGCCAGCAGATGATGTAACGGTTACATTGCTGGATTCCACCACAGTTCGAGTCCCGGGCCCGGTAGCTTAAAACTCACACTGGGTGCATGTGTGTGTGTGTGCCCAAGATCCTGAGACTGGAGGAGAAGGGATTGCAGTGTGGCCACCCTACTCTGGGCGGGGGGGAGGCGGTGATTTCTCACTTTCTCTCTTGTGAGTACACGCGCCCTATAGCAAAAATGTCTCTCAAAAAACAATTAGTAAATGAAAAATAAAAATGAAGAAGATGAAAGAAGTATGTCCACCTGGGTGGCGAGAAGTGACAAACACGCCTGGCTGCTGATGTCGACGTTACCGGAGCAGCTCCCGCCCCGCCCTGCAAAGCTGCTACATCCGGGTGTGAGCCTTCTACTGCTCTTGTTACAAAGCCTGCCAAAATGCAGCTCACTCCTTCCATAACAACAGTGAAGCCATGACAGCCCACCCTCTAGGGTGTCTTGATGGTGTCTGTGGAATTTCGTTCTGTGTCCAGAAGTCTGTCTGGTTCGGAACAAGCCTTAAGCTGCCAGGCACGCCAGGTGCAAGCGCGTGAGCGACGCCAGCCACCGTGGGAGGTGTGCCGGTGCAGTGGAGCAAGGAGCCAGAGGCCCAGGGCCCAGACACACACCTGCGGTGGAGACCAGGCCACGTCCTTGGCCACGACGGGCCCTGGAGTACAAACTTATTTTCACTAACTTGGGGGAGAAGTGAAGGGGAGCCCAAGATGCCCAGGTCAACTTCTCCTGCCTCGGGGAGTTGCTGAAGACGTGCTCGGGGAGAGACCTGCGGGGCAGACGCACCTGCAGGAAGTCCTCCATCTGCCGACAGAGCTCGCCGTCCCGCAGCGTGTTCTCCTTCAGCGCCCGCGTCCTGGCGACCAGCGAGTGCAGCTCTGCCTCCGTGCTGTCCAGAGATAACCTGGGAGGAGGAAGGGGCGAGTGGGCAGTTGGCACAGGGACACCGTGTGTCACGTCCCCACATCAAACGTGACGGTGCTGGTCAGCCTTGGAAACAAGGGGAGGGCGGGGGGTTCCACATACCTGCCCCGTATGGAGGTCTTGGGAGCTCCTCCTGTTTGTTTTAAGAGTTTTATGTTTTTTGGTTTTTTGTTTGTTTTTTGCTATAGGGTGTATGCGTTTGACAGAGAGACAGAGAGAGATGGACAGATAGAAAGCGAGAAATCACCCCCCAGGGGGGATGACCACGCCGCAATCCCTTCTCCTCCATTCTCCTCTTGGAATTTTGAGCACACACACATATACACACGCCCAGCGTGAGTTTTAAGACACAAGGTCCAGGACTTGAACTGCGGTCCACTACGTGGGAGTCCAAGTGACATAGCCATTACACCATCTGCTGGTCCCCCTCCTGGTCTTTTTAAGAAGTAAGGCATGTGCTGGCTCAGAGAACAGGCTGCATTGTGTTCTTGCTGGCATGATGACCCAAACCACGGGGCTTGTGACGTGTCCACCCATAAGGAGGTCTGAACACCTCCATGACATAAGCATCAGGCGCTGAAAGCCAGGCCAGCAGGTGGCGTGGTGGCTAAGGTGCTGGACTCCCACATGACTGATAACGGTTTGAGTCCCGGACCCAGTGGCTTGAAAATCACATGGGCACATGTGCATGTGTGCACAGAATTCTGGGAGAAAAAAAGAAGAGAAGGGATGGCAGTGTGGCCATCTCCCCAAGGGGTGATTTCTCACTTTTCCCCCTTCTCTGTCTCTCTCGCTCACTTTCCAGCAGGGCATGAGCCCTATGGCAAAAACATGAAAACGGAACACAAAAACTCAAACCAGGGCTGGCCCCGTGGCCTAGTGGTTAAGGGGGCTGGATCCCACGTGGCCAATCACAGTTCAAGTGGCCTGAAACACACACCCAGTATGGGCCCCATGCCCTGAGAAGACAAAGACATGGAGGAGAAGGGATGGTGACATGACCTCAAGGGTGCTTTTCCCTTCTCCTCTCTGGTGAGCACACATGACCTTTGGCAAATGTAAAAAAAAAAAAGAAAGAAAATAAAAAAAGCTGTATCCGTTTTCCCTTCTGATGGTTCGATCAAGTTTCCCCCCGCCGTGAGCCCTGGGCACCCGTCTGAGAGCTGTCTGCACTCCACAGCTCTCTCCTCTCCTTCCACTTCAGATAAACAAACCTGCCTGAACCGGGCTTCTCTGAGACAGTATTAGCTAAGGTTCCCATCTAATTCTAACCAGAAATACCAGTTTGAAAGGGTCGCCTCCGGTCCACGTGGTGGTTCGCACTGGTAGACGCTGCTGCTCAGCAGGCGAGGCCACGGGGAGGCCCGGTTTGATTCCTGGCCCACCCTACTGGGTGTGGCAATGCGTGCCAGGGGTCCCAGCTGCTCAGAAAACTGAAGCAGGGGGATAGTGACAGAGTGAGAGCCTGTCTATTTTTTTAAAAAAGTATATTCTCTCTCTAACTCTCTTAGCAGCTAGGTCTCTAACTGTCTCTATATTAGTTAGGAACAAAATTTCCAAATTTCACTGATAATTCAGTAACAAAACAGCTCATCTCTTAGAAGAAGCAGGCCGTTCTTTCTGGAGAACAGGCTGGTGACATGTAAAGGACTCGTGAGCTGCCGACGCCTTGGAACAGACAGCCCCACGCGGGAAACACGCATGCTCTGTGGCGATGCTGGCATGGATGACGGTGAGCTGGGGGTCCTCAGTCTACAGTTGGTGGATGCCATGTGTGACAGTCACTCGGACCGTAAGTAAATGGCGTGCACTGGGCCAGCACCCGCAGCTGGGGCTGGGCAGGCTCACAAGGGCCAGCTGTGCCACCTCTTCCCCTCTCCCCATTCTGGACCTTGGGAGGGGCCTTGAAATCAACCATGGTGGCAGTTTCTATTTTCAACTACCGGAAGGCACATGGGCTCACTAGAGAGGGGCTTAAGAAGCACCCCTCAATGAGGCACGGTCACACCACAATCCTTTTTCCTCCACGTCTTCCCACGGGATCCTGGGCACCCACTCCTATGCACCCATCTCAAGCTGCTGGGGCCAGTGTTCAAATCGTGGTCAGCCATGTGGGATCTGACTCTCTTAACCACTGTGCCACAGAGCCAGACCTACAGGAACAGGGTTGGTTTGTTTTTTAATTATTTTATTTAGCTTTATTTACTTATTTTTTACTTACTTTATTTGACCACAGGGGGACAGAGTAAGAGAGAGAAGAAAGTGAAAAAGCAAGCCACCAGGTCTGGGAATTGAACGGTAATCAGCCATGTGGAAGTCCAGCGCCCTTAACCAACACGCCACCTGCTGGCCCCTGGTAACAGTTTTTAATGGTGCGAAAAACAACAAATGCTACAAAGTAGGACTTTTTTTTTGAAGAGCTGGTTGCCTGAGATGTATCACACAATGCATGTTTATAAATTATAAATTTAAAAGCACACAACTCAAAATATCACGTACACACAGTCTCTGGGTGGGGCAGCCCTTATCTGAAACACAAGGGACCAGAAGTGTTCTGGATTTCAGATTTTGGGGGATCTTGGAATATTTGAGATACAAAATAATATATCTTGAGGCTGGAACCCAAGACTAAACACAAAATTCATCGCCATTTCATATACACGTCACGCACACATAGCAGGAAGGTAATTCCATACAATATTTTTGTATTGCAATGTTTTGACAGTAATACATCACATGAGATCAGGTATAGAATCTTTCATTGTGGCACCACTTTGGTGCTTGGAAAGTTTGGGATTTAGAAGCACTTTGGATTTTGCATTTTGGAATGAGGTATGCTCAACCTGCAGTTACATTAAAAGACAAAGCTCTTTTAGGCTCAGAAGTTAATTAGAGTGATGTAAACAGAGCTTAATGCTTGGTAGACACCTTCTCTGTAATGTTGAGTGACTAATTGAAAATAAAATCCTTTCACGGTTGTTGGTCTGGCTCCAACCCCTTTTAAAGCAATAGAAAATAAATGCTCTACGGGAAATTCTACAAGGAATTAGAGGTGGACAGCCCGGAGAGTTTGACAGTTGATGGAAGCACACCAACTCCCAAAGTGTGTTGTTTGAGCTGCATTTTTTGGGTGTGGAGGGATTTGAAGTTCTTAATCCATATTTTTATAATGCTGATGATATCCATTAGAATAGATTGAAGGAGGTTTTTTTGGTTTAAAAATAAACATTAAAAAATGTCAAAATCCCCAAGTTGCAGAGGTTACACACAGACTTCTGGAAAACCAATGGAGAGAAGACCTAGAAGGTCAATGGGACACCCTTTCTAATGTCAGACTTGCATCCGAAAGTTGTCACTGTTCATCGCCTTTCTGAAGAGGGCAGGTTACCAAACCAACCCCAAACCCTCACAATTCACCGCCAAGCTTCCTCACTCACCTAGCAGCCTCCTGGACATGCTGGAGTTTTTCTGAAAAGTTTAGAAGAACGGCATCTTTCTTTTGGGCTTCCTGAAAGAAATGCACAACTATCTCTTACTGTATGGACAGAACTAGAAGAAAACAATTTTAGTTCATTGCCAGAAACTATATGCCTTTGCCAGAGAGAAGGAGAGACAGAAAGGGAGAAAGAGAGAGAGAGAGAGAGGGAGAAAAGCAGCCCCATTGGTGTGGTCAGGCACAATCCCCCCTCCTCGGTTTCTCCATGCTATCAGGACCTAGGGCATGCATTCACGTGTCTGGTGTGTCTCCCAAGTTACCAGGGACACGATTTGAACTTCAGTTGGCCATGTGGGATCCGGTTCCTTTAACCATTAAGTCATGGGGTTGGCCCCAAAACAATTTTCTTAGAGCCTAAAGAAACCTCAAAAATCACTGCTCGTCTTTTTTTTTTCTTTTTTTTTAAAGAGAGATTTCTCTATAGAGCATGTGCACTTGCCAAATAGAGAGAGAGAAAAAGTGAGAAATCAACCCCAGCAGGGATGACCACGCTGCAATCTCTTCTCCATTCTCTTCTCGGGATCTTGGGCACACATGCACATGGCGTGAAATTTAAGTTACAGGGTCCGGGACTCAAACCGCAGTCGACTGCATGGGAGTCCAGCGACATAACCATTATACCATCTGCTGGTCCCATTGCTCCTCTTTTTAAGCTAAATGCATTCAAAGCAATTCATTGAGGTATGAACCGATGTTCTCAGTGAGGTTTACCAGAACTCCCTGATCTCAAGACACATTTTTGTTCCCAGAGCAATTGATCTGGACACGCAATACCGCGTGTGCCCAATGGGAGAGGGGGCAGCTCGGCAGGCCCTCAGAGAATCCAACCTGTCCTGCCCACATAGCACCTGTCCACGGGTGCCTGCGCATGGCCAAGATGCCGTCAGCGGCTAAACCAGTTCGCAAGCTCCGTTTAACCAGAGGTGTACAAGCCACGAAAGTGTCTGGATTCTTCACCTGCTTGGAGGGTGAGAGTTAGGCAGGTGGGCAGAGAGCAATTATGGACCCCAGGGACTTCCCCGCAAGGGCAGGGCCCGTGTCACCCAGAGCAACTACACACAGGGACCTGGCAAACTCTGCCAGAATACAAGGGGACTGCAAAAGTTCATGAAAAATGCAAATAAGGTCTGAGTTTATTTGGAAGTGAAAAAAAAATGGAAAACCATGCATTTAAAAAAAATAATAATATGTACTCCCCATAAACTTTTTGAAGACCCTCCTTCTTGGCCAGGCCCTGTAGACTAGAGGTTTAGGGAGCCAGATCCCACATGGCTGACTGTGGTTTGAATCCCAACCCTGACAGCTTGAAAATCATGCCTGACGGGATCAGCAGTTGGCGTAATGGCTCTGTTGCTGGACTCCCATGCAGTGGAACGCAGTTCGAGTCCCTGGCCCAGTGGCTTAAACTCATGCCAGGCGCGTGTGCGTGCGTGCCCAAGATCCCGAGAGGAGAATGGAGGAGAAGGGATTGCAGCGTGGCCATCCCCCCGGGTGGTTATTTCTTGCTTTCTGTCTCTATGTCTCTCTCTGTCTTTCTGGTGAGTGCATGCACTCTATAGCAAAAACTTCTCCAAAAGAAGAGAAGAGAAGAGAAGAGAAGAGAAGAGAAGAGAAGAGAAGAAAGGAAAAGAAAAGAAAAATGATGCCTGGCACGTGCACACATGCCTCAAATCCTCGGACGGAGAAAGGGGCCGTGGCATGAACACACTCCTCTGGGTGTGCTTTCTCCCCCTCTCCCTCTGGCGAGCACACATGTCCTCTGGCAATGGAAACAAAAAACAAAAACAAAGAAAAGACCCTCATATAATGTCTGTAACCAATGCTAGAGAAGAAGGACCTTTTCTCCCTTTAATGCCCCCAAAGTGAGCTCTTCGGTGCCTCCGGAGGAACAGCACCGTCACAGACAGCCATTCACACGGGCGTCCTCCGGGCCAGACGCTGAGCTGAGCACTGGCGGAGTCGCCTCCTGCCCCGTCCGCTCCCTAGCCCGAGCTCCGTGATGGCTGTCCCCACCAGCGGATGAGTAGATGCTGAGAAACTGTCCCATGAAGGCCCAGCTAAGACAGGGCAGGCAGGACCTGCCATCCACCCCACACTGAAGCTCCCATTCGAAATGAGCGTGCAACACACTTCCTCCTGGTGGCGCTGAAGGGCCAGTCTCAGTGTCGTGGGAACAGGGGACTCGGTGAGGGACGCATGAACTGGGACAGGCAGTGGAAATCGTTGGACCACAAAGAGGTGACTGGCCTGCTGGGTCTGTCACTCTGGATCCAGCTTCCTCGATGTTTTCCAGTCAAAAAAGGAAGCAACAAAGCCAACTCTGGGCACAGCGGTGATGCAATGCTTGGCGGTGCTGAGCCACCCAGAACGCGTGGGCTCGTGTCCCGAGGCCTCCCCGCGCGTGCCTGGGCCCGGTGCTCGGCCATGCCTCTGGCTGGCGGAGGCCGGGGTGGATTGCAGCCGGAGGGTCCACTGGGGTGTCCTCTCCCTCTCTCTCTGTCCCACGATCATGGAAGAAAGAAATAAACTTTAAAAAGAACTTTTAAAAAGGCACCATCAGGGGGCCAGCAGGTGGCCTGGTGGTTAAGGGCACTGGACTCCCACACGGTCGACTGCGGTTCGAGTCCTGGACTGGCAACTTGCTTTCTCTCTCCCTCTCTCTCTGTCCCTCTCTGGTCAAATTAAAAATAAATAAATAAGTAAATAAAGTTAAATAAAATAGTTCCTAAACAAACAAACAAAAAGTACTTGTTTCTATAGCTATTTCTCGTAAATGAAATAAACTGTAAATGTTAAAAAAAAAAAAAAAAATTTTAAAAAGCAGCAGCAGTGTCCAGAGTCAGACCCAGGCCCCTGCGGGCAGCGAGGCCGGCACACACGGATCATGGAGGGGAGAGGAGCGTGGTCTTTCTCCGAAACGGGCCACAAGTGGAGCCAGCCTCCTACCAGCAAGGGCTCGGTGCCAGTCCTCTGCCCTCCCTCCCTGCACCCATCGCCCTCCTCAACTGTCACCAAACAGTAGAGCCAACTGCCACCAAGACAAGACACGTCCCTGCTTCCACATCTCTCTGCACCCCTCCCCAGCTCCACGGCGCCTCACTTCCCTAAAGCAGAAGGGAAAAGCCTGGAGCGCCATTAGCCTCGGCACACACTCTCGTGGGCTCCTGCCGGGAAAGCAGGAAACCCAAATTCCCCCTCCTGGACCTCGGAACCCTTCCAAGCCGCCTCCCTTCCGCAGCCTCTCTGCCTGACCCCCCACTCCCAGCAGCCCCACAAGCCCACGGTGCAGCACAACTCAGGGATTCGCGTGTGGAGCTGGCGCACCCAGACCCTGCCTGGAACCTGCCAGCCCTCGCCTGACGCTGTGGGGCACCACCTCACAACTGGAGAAAACATCACCGCCTCCAGGAGGGATGCCTACTCTGCTTTAATCGCGGCCACATACCTGTGCGACAAAATGCAGGAGGTTCATCCCTGGCTTGTTGGCTTTGGTGTCTGCCAATTTGAGCAAAGAAGACAGTTTAAATCCCACCGCATTGCCAGCATACCCTCCCTAAAGAAGACAAACCGAGAGAGAAAAAGCGGGGAGTGTTAAACCTTCGGAAAGACAAAGCGGAAAACACAAGTCAACGGCTTTGGGTGTCACTTACGGCGTTCATGATGTTGCCGGCCTGCAGCACCAGGTGCAGAATGGAGTGGAGCTCCTCGCAGGCCATCAGCTCTAGAGAAGAACACGGCAGGGCACCTTAGAGAAGCCTGCGGCTCCCGGGCCGGCAGGGCAGGGGTGTCGAACGCAGGCGCTAACCCTAACCTGTACTCAGAGGCCGGGATGCACACGGCCCACTGTGCAGTGCACCTGGGACAGCCTTTGGTCCTGGGAGACCACGCCGGAGTGCTTAACGGAGAATCGAACACAAGACAGAGAAAGGACCTCAGTAGTTCCATACAGAGCACCTTCAGGCAGTGGAGAATACCAAGCATAATGAAAAGGCATTCATTCTCCCAGCAGTTCTTTCTTTCTTTCTATTTTTTTTTTTTTTTTTTTTGAGAGGTTTTTGCTACAGGGCGCGTGTGCTCGCCAGAAAGACAGAGAGAGAGAGAGAGATAGGAAGTGAGAAATCACCCCCCGGGGGGATGGCCACGCCACAATCCCTTCTCCTCCATTCTCCTCTCGGGATCTTGGGCATGCACACACATGTGCTCAACGTGAGTTTAAGCCACCGGGTCTGGGACTTGAACCGCAGTCGGCTACATGGGAGTCCAGCGACATAGCCATTATGCTAACTGCTGGTCCCCCAGCAATTATTTCTTTAACTTTTCTCCTGTTTGTCCACTGGGCTTTGAGGCTATGTTTCTGGATTATGAAAACCAACAGCAAGCAACGTTTTGCTTATCCAATGAGTTAGGAAGAGATAAAAAAATAAACAAGCTGGGATGACATGTAAATAACTTGCAAAACACCAGCCCTAAGGGCCCAAGCACTCAGAGACTCTCCCCACGTGACTCAAAGCTTCGGCATTGCATTTGGGTTGGCTGAAGGCCTCAAAAGGGGACTTACAGTAACTAGCTCTTCAGTCTAGAGGAAATGCAATTTTAACACTTTCATATATTTGAAAAGCTACAAAGGAAAGCGGACTATTAGAATTATGGTGTCTAGTAATAGTAAAGTGTCATCTATGGTATTTGTCAGTTAATATTCTCCACTGAGTCTAGAGTTATGTTCAAAAACTTTGGTTTGGATCCCTGCCGATGCTGCGTTATCGAAGAGGCCAGCCGGGAAGGGTAACGAGATAAGAAACCCTCCACGCCCACCAGTGCGCATTGCTCAGTGTGAAAACACTCTTTCCTCTCTATTTGAGTGGGACGAACACTCCTTCCAAAGTGGCTGCAATTGTCTTTGGATGGGAAGACATTTTAAAAGGCTTCTGTACTCAAAGGGAAAAATCTTTTTCATTCCTAGTGTCTTCTCTAAAATCAAAACAATACGATGGGCTGGAGAGAAAACTTCAGTGCGGGCCCTGAGCAGCTGATGGGAAAACTGCACGGAGCTAGACATGCAGAAAATGACCGAGGGGAAACGGGACTGGGGTGATGAAGGCTGGAGGACCTGGGGGTCCGCGTGCCGAGAGGGTTGGGAGGAGCAGGCAGCTGCTGTCTGAGCGCTGTAGATGCCAGAGAGCAACGCCCTGGCCCTCAGGCCTGGGAACAGCAGCAGCTGACAGCAGTCCCCAGGCCCGCGGCCACCTTCACAGGGAAATGATGCACTGGCCCCCCTCAAGCCCGAGCAGCCCACCAGACGTCGGAGTCTGGAGCAGAAGGGGGAGTGGGGGCACCACAGAACAGAATACGGGCCACCTGGCCTGACCAACACGGCAGGTGCTGGAGAGGACACTGCTCCTGACACGCAGCCACCCACACGGGCCAGGGTGGAACAGCAGCTGACCCAGGGCCCCAGCCTGGTGCATACACACACACACACACACACACATACACTGCACACACATACACTGCACACACAGACATACATGCCTCGCGCACAGACACATCACACACACAGGCCAGGGCGGGACAGCAACTGACCCAGGGCCCCAGACTGGTGCATGCACACACACACACACCCACACACACACCCCCACCATACACACACACTCACACATACACTCTCACACACACCACCATACACACACATATACTGCACACACACTGCACTCAAATACAGTGCACACACACACACACACGCACACACAGGCCAGGGCAGGACAGCAGCTGACCCAGGGCCCCAGCCTGGTGCATGCACACACACACACACACACACACACAACACCACACACACACATACCCTGCACACACAGATATACACCACTCACACACAGACACTGCACACCCAACACACTACACACAGCCCCAACAACCGTACAGACACACCACACATATACACCAAACACCATACACGCACCTAGACGCACCACATACTCAGAACACAAGATACTACACACTGCACACACAGAGACACCCCACACACACCACAAACTGAGCACAATATACAGAGATACACCACACATGCCACACATACCCACACAGACACCCTACACACCTGACACGTCACACATACACACACCACACACACACCATGCACACACACATTTTACATACACATGCACAGACACTACACGTGTACCACACTCAACATATCACACACACACCACATACCACACACACACACCCCAGCATGATTACATATCACACCCCCCCACACACACAACCACACAGAGAGTACCCCAGCAGAGGAGCAGGGGTGATTACAGCCAGGAGAGGAGCAGAGGTGATCACAACCACAGAGGAGCAGGGGGCAGCCAGGAGAGGAGCAGGGGTGATAGCAAACAGCAGAATTTGCTCTGAAGCCTGAGACCAAAGGAACTTTCTTTCACAGGAGGATAATTTGCAAGTCTGTATCCATTAGGGGGGAAAAGTAAATAGAAATAAACTTCAAATGCATCTTAGGAACGCCTCATTCCCCTTTGGTGATCTATGGAAAAAGTAACTTTCCATTCCTAACTTACAGGGATTCTTTTACAAAAAGTAAACTGCAGCTCACATGAAAAAGACGGACGGGTGAGGGGCCGCGCACCCCTTACCTTTTGTAGCCGTTCTTAAAATGGTTATATCTGTGTACAGAGAAGAACAAGAAGGTAAAAATTCCTTCTTTTAGCACCATGGCTTCGATCCGAAGTGGGTAGCTGAGAAATAAGAAGGAAGACTGTAGAATTTCGTGTCACTCGTTTGAAAAGGGAGCTCCGCAGAGAACGCTGAGCAGGGACTTACTTGGGCACCTGAATCAGACAGTGCAGGAAGGAGTCTGCCAGGGACAGCTTGGACACGTCACCACTGAACGCCTTTAACTTCTTGACCTGGAAGATGGGTGGAAATGGGGGGTAGAGACAAAAATCACTTCGGATTGGGAACCAGCAGTTGGCTATGCCGCTGGACTCCCACGTAGTCGACCGCGGTTCGCATCCCGGACCTGGTGGCTTAAAAACTCACACTGGGTGCGTGTGCGTGCGTGCCCAAGATCCCGAGAGGAGAATGGAGGAGAAGGGATTGCGGCGTGACCATCCCCTCTGGGGGGGTGATTTCTCGCTTTCTGTCTCCATGTTTCTCTCTGTCTGGCGAGCGCACGCACCCTATAGCGAAAATCTCTAAAAAAAAAGAAAGAAAGAAAAGAAAGAAAGAAAGAAAGAGAGAGAGAGAGAGAGAGAGAGAGAGAGAGAGAGGGAGGGAGGGAGGGAGGGAGGGAGGGAGGGAGGGAGGGAGGGAGAGAGAGAAAGAAAGAAAGAAAAGAGAAAGAAAGGAAGGAAGGAAGGAAGGAAGGAAGGAAGGAAGGAAGGAAGGAAGAAAGAAAGAAAAGAGAGAAAAATCACTTTGGATTAAAATCTAAGATGATGAGGATAATGAGGATGATTTTGGAGAGCTTTTTGCGATAGGACATAACACACACACACATGTACCCAAAATGTTTTTCAAGCCACCAGGTCTGGGACACAACTGCACAGTTAACTGTGTGGGATTCGGCTGCCCTAACCGCCAGTGTCACACGAACACTGTGTGAGACAGAGAATGTGAGAAATCACCCCCCGGGGGGATGGCCATGCCGCAATCCCTTCTCCTCCATTCTCCTGGGATTTGGGGCATGCACATACACACGCCTGGCATGAGTTTTAAAGCACCAGGTCAGAGACTTGAACCGCGGTCAACTATGTGGGAGTCCAATGACGTAACCATTACACTATCTGCTGGTCCCAACATGTAAGATTATTTTAAATATGCCGAGCCTGTGTGGATGCGAAGCCCAGGTCCCCACAGGAAGGAAAAATGGAGAAGGAATGGCAGCATGACCACACCCCATCGAGGGGACTGCTTTCTCTCTCTCTCTCTCTCTCTCTCCTCTCTCTCTCTCTCTCTCTCTCTCTCTCTCTCTCTCTCTCTCTCTCTCTCTCTCTTCTCTCTCTGACGAGTGCGCACACCCTCTGGCAATGAAAAGATTATTCATTTCATCTTAGAATTCTAAGAAAATAGAATTTCAGTGCTAGATTCAAATGAACTAAAATGCAAATCTCAGACAGAAAGGGGACCCTTCCCATCGGCTGGGTCTACACAGCATATAACGGGGAAAACCAGTGTTATGTCCACGAATGCGGGTGTACAGCCCTGCCCAAGCCAGACAGCTGGGGCCATGGGCATCCCGGGACGGACTGAAAGAGATTGGTTCTAAGGACGAACGTTCTAAGTATCGGTCAGAATGGGGTCACTGAGAGAAGAGAGACTGGGCAGTCATTAAAGCGAGGTCCTTTAAGTTGTAAGTGAAAAAGGTCTTACTGAGTATTTTGGGAATACTAACACTGGTCTAACACAGATTTTTGGTTTTCTTCTAATTTTGCTAGAGGGTACCTGTGCTTGTCTGAGAGACACAGAGAGAGAAAGAGAAAGGGCAGTGAGAAAGTCCACCCCTTGGGGGACAGCCACGCCACAATCCCGTCTCCATCTCTCCCTCCTTTCAGCATCCTGAGTGCGCGTGCACACATACCCACAGTGTTTTACCAGCCGCCAGTCCGGGACACGAACTGCACAGTTAGCCAGGCGGGATCCAGTTAGCCACGGGGGACCCAGTTAGCCAGGCGGGACACAGCCATGGGGGGCCCAGTTAGCCAGGTGGGACACAGTTAGCCAGGCAGGATCCAGTTAGCCAGGCGGGACACAGCCAGGCGGGACACAGTTAGCCACGCGGGACACAGACAGGCGGGATCCAGTTAGCCAGGCGGGATCCAGTTAGCCAGGCGGGACACAGTTAGCTAGGGGGACCCAGTTAGCCAGGTGGAATCCAGTTAGCCAGGCGGGATACAGCCAGTCGGGACCCAGTTAGCCACGTGGGACCCAGTTAGCCAGGCGGGACCCAGTTAGCCACGTGGGACACAGTTAGCCAGGCGGGACCCAGTTAGCCATGTGGGACCCAGTTAGCCACGTGGGACCCAGTTAGCCAGGCGGGGCACAGTTAGCCAGGCGGGACACAGTTAGCCAGGCGGGGCCCAGTTAGCCACGTGGGACCCAGTTAGCCACGTGGGACCCAGTTAGCCAGGCGGGGCACAGTTAGCCAGGCAGGGCCCAGTTAGCCACGTGGGACACAGCCAGCCACGTGGGACACAGCCACGTGGGACACAGTTAGCTACGTGGGACACAGTTAGCTATGTGAGACACAGTTAGACACGTGGGACCCAGTTAGCCAGGCGGGGCCCAGTTAGCCACGTGGGACACAGTTAGCCACGTGGGGCCCAGTTAGCCACGTGGGGCCCAGTTAGCCACGTGGGATCCAGCTGCCCTAACCGCCAAGCCACTGGCTCTCCTGTCTGTGGCCAAATTCCCTGGCACATGGGACAGCTTCAGAGGAAGGACTACGGTATCTTGTGAGCAGGCAGGGCTCTGCAGACGAGCACTGGTTCGACAACGGAAAGGTCAGTGTTAGGCTTTCCCTTTGAGGGCCAGCAGGTCGTGTGGTGGTTGAGGTGCTGGACTCCCACACGGCCGCCTGCAGTTCGAGCCCTGGACCTGAGTGCTTGCTTTCTCCCTCTCCCTCTCTCTCTCTTTCTCTCTCTCTAGTAAGCATATCCTGTAGCAAATTAAAAAATAATGTTAATGGTGGGGCCGGCATGTGGCATGGTGGTTAAGGGTGCTGGACTCCCACATGGCCGACCACAGTTCAAGTCCTAGGCCTGGTGGCTCTCTCTCTCTCTGGTCAAATCATAATAATAGTGAATAAAATTAAATAAAATCATTCTTTAAAAAATAAAAAAATAATAGTAATGGTAAATAAAATTAAATAAATAATTCTTTAAAATAAAAAATATTTCCCTTTGAAAAGAGCAGGTAATAAACCAGTGTACACAGCAGAAGCCCGTTTCTACACATTAGGGGACTCGATGCCTGTGTCCCCACCCCTCGCACACACACCCACACACACAGGAAAAGGACTAAACAGTGCCGCAGGTGACCACCCTTTTCTTCTCATTTTTATTTTCAACCACAGCTACAGTGACCAAGCATTGGTTTGTTTGTTTGTTTGTTTTTTATGTCTTGCCATAGGGCGCATGTGCTTGCTGGAGAGAGACAGAGACAGGGAAAGTGAGAAATCGCCTCCCAGAGTGGATGGCCACACCGCACCCCTTCTCCTCCATTCTCCTCTTGGGCTCCTGGGCACCCACACACATGTGCCCGGTGTGAGTTTAAGCTACCAGGTCTGGGACTCGAACTGCAGTCAACTATGTGGGAGTCCAGTAACATAACCATTACACCATCTGCTGATTTCAATAAGCTAAGTTTTTAATACAAAAACAAATATTCCCTCAACTGTTGTTTAATAAAAGAGAAAAGAGTTTTTTATGTAGGTTTATAGCCGAACAGCTAGCAGGTGGGTGGAGACACAGAGAAAGCTCTCAAACCGCAGGCCTGCCCCACAGAGACAGCGGACCAGGGCCCCAGCCACAGCACGCCTGCTTCGTCCCACAAGACTCCGTGAACTGTGAGCTCATGCTGTCAGCAGAGCTCGAGCTCTGTGAGCTAATGCTGGCCGGGGGGCATGTACCACGTTTATTATTCTTAGTAAAGTTTACTCTCTCCCACCCCCTGGATGACGACTAACATGGCTTTAGGGCCCTTGGACAATGGGAAGTGACATTTCAAAAGCAGAGCAGAAATATTTGCAGAGATCCACAAACTGAAATATCTTCCTCGACTATTTGAAAGTATGAAATGTAATAGCACAATTCACATCCTAATATTAGTTTTCAAGACTACTGGATTTTACTTATAGAATTGTATTTTCTCTACATGTAAAGCCTAGAAGTGAATTTAGCATTTTTAAATAATTATTTAATTTTATTCATTATTATTACTGTTATTTTAATTTGACCAGAGAGAGAGAGACAGATACGGGGGCGGGGGGGGGGGGGAGTGAGAAAACAAGCTGCTAGGTCTGGGACTTGAACCACAATCAGCCATGTGGGAGTCCAGTACACGTAACCATCATGCCACCTGCTGCCTCTGATTTTAGCGTTTTTAGCCTTACGATTTGTCAGAGGGCACGTGTGCTCACCAGAGAGAGACACAAGGACAGCAGAAGAGAGAAAGCACCCCCAATGGGGCATGGCCATGCCACGACCCCTTGTCCTCCATTTCTCTATCTTGTCGGGATTTGGGGCATGCACACACATGTGCTCAGTGTGTTTTTAAAGCTGGAAGGTCCGGGAATCGAACCATAGTATTGGTTATGCGAGATCCAGCTCCTTTAGCCACCAGGCTGCAGTGCTGGCCCTAGCCAGGACCATCTGGCACTTCGGCTTAGTGAAGTGCCTTGGTTCTGAATTGAGAAAGCCGTAGGATGAATTCTGATCCCTCCAAGAATGAGAGTTTTGCAATTGCCACCTACGGGCGGGGACGCAGGGTGACACTTCTGAACACACACACAGCCTGGTGTCTAAAGCATCCGAACAGGGCGTGCCCAGCCCACTCGGTCAGTTTTCTGCGAACCGCGAGCTACACCGCGAGCGAGGATCACCTCCTTCCCTCGCGCAGGTTAAAAATGCACAAGGATTGCAGAGAGTCCTGCTGGAACCATGGTCTCTAATTTAAATGCCATGCAGACAGCTCTTTATTCTATTTCAAAACGAGATTTATGTTCATTAAGAGGGATTACCGGCCCTTGGCAGTGGCCGCGAAGGAGCAAGAGAGGTGAACAAACCCGGTAATTACTGTGCGTCCTCAGCCCCGTCATCACACAGCACTTACTAAACATGGTTAGGTGTGATTCTGTTGGCTGAGGCCGAACTTGACTCTCATCATGCCCCCGCTGTGCCTGGTGGCTATCCCGACAGCAACAGCCACCAACGTGTCACCTAAGACGCGGGACGCCAATGTGCAGCCTCCTTGCCCAAGCTCTGCCCGCTCGGCCTTGCCATGGCAGGTCTGCCCACGGGCGCCCACCCACAGGCCCCTGGGCTGGCCCCTGCAGCCCACCTCCCCAGCGGAGCGTAGCCAGGGGCTACTCCACCTGCTTCCACCTTCCAGCGCTGCACCCCAACACTACTGCGGACAGGAGAGCGTGCCCGGCCGGGAGGGAGGGCAGGAGGCTGCTGACAAGAGCACACCCCCAGGGGTTAACTGCAGGGCCCACCCCCTTCCTCTGCAAGTGGCTGACGCTCGCAGAGGAAGATTTAAGGGAAGAGGCACAAGCAGGGCGGTGAAAGATTTGTGGCGAGGAATCCCGACAGTGAATTACCCTTGGCTTTGCTTGGCCTGTGGGCTGGGCCGGCAGGAGAGAAGGCTGTTTCTGCCCCCGGGTTCCAGCACCCTGATAAGATTACCGGGCCATTATTCAAGGGACACTTGCTGACCCGGCACGCTGCAGCTCAGCGAGGAGCAGGAGAGGCCGAGGCCAGCGGCCAGCGGTGGAGGCCAGCTTGCATAGACTTTGCCCTCCCTTCCTCCGCAGGAGGCGGCCTCCAGGGGCAGAGAAGCAGGTCAGGTCCACCCCACCTCCTCCGTCACCTAGCCATCCTGTCACACCAGATGGGTGACACTGGACTTGCAAGCCTCGGTTTCCTGCTGTAAATGAGCACTGACGGATGACGTCACACGAAGGCATGGCGGCTCTGCCCGACACCGGGGGCCAGGCGCCGGCTGAGCGCGCTCAGTACACCCTCGCCCCCGAGCCCTGCCTTGTGGGACCTGCGTCCTTTCCTGTCTAAAATGAGCACAGAGTGTTCCTGTCCAGGCTCGGGCACGGAGGTCCCCACCTGCCACATGGGGTTTGCCGTGTCTCTGCCACATTCCCGAACCTCTCCTCCCGTCCTCATCCCCACCCTCCCGCCTCCATCGGGATTCTTTGGGTCTCTGACAGCCCCGGGTGCAGGTGGGGCCAGGGGCCACCGAGCCAGTCCGTCCTCAGAGGGAGGTGGTGCAGTGGCAGGACAGGGTGCCACCCAGCCCGGGGACTGTCAGGGTGTTCCTGCCCGGGGAAGCTCGGTGGCACTGGAGGGTGTGGTCACTGAGGCCAAGCGGTAATATAAACAAGGGCTGTGACGTGCTGTCAGACACCCAGACAGAGGGTGACCCGCGCAGGAGGGTGGGTGTGGGGAGAAACGGCTGCTCCAGGAAACGAGCAGGACCCCAGCCCTTTGCTAATCTCCGGGGACCCTGTGTTGGGTGGGGTGGGGGGAGGTCAGCGCACTGTGTGGGGACGAGAGCCCTGGGGACCGCAGGCAGCTGGGGCGGCGGGCTCCTCGTCCCCTCCGCACGTTCGCCTCTGAGCGCTGTCCCACACACAGCTCCAGAAACAGAGCTCTTTAGAACGGGAGCCGCTGGACAGCTCGTTTGCGTCTGTGAAAAATCCCCCTGCATCTCTTAATCACCTCTGCATTTTAAGTGAGAAATGAAGACAGGAAATTGGATTCGGTTCCCATCTTTTCCTGGCATGAAGCTGGCAACCACCCAGCGCTCACTGAGTTAGAAATGTGAGCTTTTCAGAGCACTTTCACACGCGCTATCAAATTCGACCCTTACTTAAAAAAAAAGAAAGGCGAGGTCAGTTAGGAGTGGGACGGCCCCAAGGAGGAGTCCTAAGGGAAGGAATCTCCAAGTAGCAGTAAGATTCCAGAGCAGCTAGATCTTTCTAAAACCCAAATGAGCCAAGCCCTCTGCACACTCGCAAGCATTCTGGCACTCTGTTTTTACAGAAGAGAAAGCGAAGGCCGTCCAGCATGGCAGACCGAGGGTAAACCGGTAGTTCACGTGCTTCCCCCTGAAGACCACTAACTAACATTAATAAATGTCATTAATTAATCATGGCTTTGGTCAGTGATACTTCATTTGCAAACAGAAAACGAGAGCAAGCAACCCTGGAGTATGATGAGAGACAGCTACCAAGACCCAAAGTCTGGCACAGGGAGTTTATCTTTTTTTTTTTCTTCTTTTTAATTTGCCAGAGGATATGCTTGCTCACCAGAGAGAGACAGAGAAAAGAGAAGCGGAGAAGGAGAAAGCACTCCCAGTGACGCCTGGCCACGCCGCAATCCCTTCTCCCCCACTCTCCTCTCGGGATTTGAGCACGGTACGCCTCACCTCACAGCTGAGGAAGCCAGAGTTCACAGGCGCTGAGAGCCCTGCCCAAGATTCTCAATTCAGGTACAGTCAGACTAGGTTCAGACTCCACAGCCCATGCTCTTTCTAGCAGGGCATGTTTACTTAAAAAAAGTTTATTTACTTATCTCTTGCAGGAGAGAGACAGCACCCCCAATGGGGTCTCCATGGCACCACCCACCTCTAGCTTTTAGCCGTCCTGGATCCTGGGCAAGTGTGTGCCCAGCGTACCGAAGGGGGGTCTCTGGACTCGAACTGGGCACTTTACCACGTGGGATTGCCTCATAGAGCATCGCATTTCACAGTGGTGCCACCATCTGGCTCCTTTTTAAGTTTACTTTTATTTATTTATTTATTTCATGAGCAACAGAGACACAGTGAGAGGGGCAGGGAGGCAGTGCCCCCCCCCCCAGGGGTCTTCATTTCACAACTGAACCCCAGCCTCAGCCAGCCCCGGATCACGGGCAAATGTGTGCCCAGTGAGCTCAGGGAGAGCTCGAGATTCGAACCCGGAACCTCCCGTCTGCGTCAGGCCTGCAGGGTGCTGCCCTTGCTGCTAGGCCCCACACAGTCTACTCTTTTTCCTTTTTCTCTTTTCTTTATGGGTTTTGCCATAGGGTGTGTGCACTCACCAGAGAGACAGAGAGAGACAGTGAGAAGGAAAGTGAGAACTCGCCCCCTGGGGAATGTCCACACTGCAATCCCTTCTCCTCCACTCTTCTCCTAGGATTTGGGGCATGCACGCACATGCACCCGGCCTGAGTTTCAAGCCACCAGGTCTGGGAGTCAAACCTCTGGGTGCAGGACTCGAACCACGGTCGGCCATGTGGGAGCCCAGCACCTTAACCACCGTGCCACCTGCTGGCCCCACATTCTACTTTCATGTGAGAAAACTGGGGCTCTGGGGAGGAGAGCGCCCTTCCCATGTGTTTCAACACTCCGGAAAACACTAAGAATGCACATCATTCCTGCCGTCTAGAACTCGGGTGCCAAATTCCTCACCTCTTCCGACTCCGGCAGGAGCTTCAGGAACTCGCGCAGCGTCTCCGACCCATAGTGCTCGCTGCGGCCCTGATGGATGTCACCCACGATGCACTGGGGGGACCTGGGGAGAGATGACGCGTGTTCTGGGCACGGGGCTGGAGCCGAGAGAACCGGCGTGGGAACCCAGTCAGACCCCGCCACCTGCTGTCCTCGCTGGCTCCGGGCTGGCCGCAGTTCTGTGTGAGCGCTCACGCTGCCGGGACCGGGGACACACCGCTCAGAGGGCCTTTCGCCCTGACACCTCCTTGGGCATTCCCCAGGGGCTGAAAGAGGCCATAGCCCCCGGGAGTCTTTTTAGTGGGGAAGAGAAACCATCGCTTTGGTTTAATGGGAACCCCTCCTATTCTGGTGTCTTCAGACACAATTGGATTCATCAGCCGACCGCCACTTAAGGGGGGTCACCGAATGACTCTCTAAACCCCCCCACGCAACAGCCTTGCGTGGACTCCCCAAGGCGGTTCTCTGGCACTTCAAGTCACCAATTTATGTTTTCACGAAGGAAAACGGCGCATGACAGACACTTGAGGACTCGTGGAGCAAGGTCTAAGAGGTCAGAGGGGATGAGGGATGACTTTCACTGGTCCTGGGCCGTGACCTTCAGCAGGGTCACACCCACAGACCCGGATGCTGACAGCGCGGAGAGCAGCTGTCTCCAGGGTGTGAAAAGCTTACTTCTTAAACTGCTTCAGAAAGATCCCGATGTTCATGCTCCGCTTTGCATCCAAGAGAGTAATCTGGAAAAAACAGGGACACGGGAGGTTATTAAAGTACCGATGGAAAGAGCTGGGGACGAGGAGGGCGCTCGACTCCAGCAGGTGCAACGCTAGCGTGTAAGAGAAGGCATTCCCAGCCACGCATCTGCTGAGGAATAGGATACGGACACAGCATCACCCCCACGTGTCTGCAGTGGGGTGCTACGTCCTTAACTGTAATCGTGACACAGTCTCTATTTTAATATTATATCACTTTTACTATATGTACATTTTTTGGCTTTTCAGAGGTTTCTTCTATAGGACATGTGCCCTACAGAGAGAGAAAGACAGAGACAGTGAGAGATCATTCCCCGGGGGGAATGCCATGCTGCAATCCCTTCTCCTCTAGGATTTTGGGCACACACGCACACACGTTCAGCGTGTTTTCAAGCTGCCGGTCCCGTGTGGGATCCAGCCTTCTTAATTACCGTGCCACCAACAGGCCCCTCAATTTTTTCTAGAAGAAAAAGCTTCGTTTTACTGAAAAAGACTACCCAAGTTTAGGTTCAATACCTCTTTTATGAGGAGGTTAAGAAAGCATCTTACATGTATTTACTCAGAATTTTACAAAGAAAAGGCTTGCTATATATATTTTACCCAGTCGAAGATGTATTTTTCTTCCATTTTAACGTCTCTGGGATAAGCACGCATCTTACAACACATGGCATCTTTTTTTTATTTAATTTAATTAATTCATTAATTTGACCAAAGAGAGAATGCAAGTTGTCAGGACCAGGATTCAAACTGTGGTTGGCCATGCGGGAGTCTGGAGCCTTCACCACCACGCCACCTGCCAGCCCCAGCATCTTCTGATTTAATGAAATATGGAATAGCTATTCTAATCCACCCTCAAAACAAGTGGCTACCACAAGCACTCCCTGGGGAGGGTTTCGTCAGAGCAGGATGGAGCACCTCTCTGAGTCGTTCTGTCCTGTCGCAGGGGGCCAGGGTACAGGAAGGAGACCGCGACACTGAGGCTGCTCCATTTGTTTTGGATAAGGGGGATCAGCTAGCATAGGAATGCTGTCAGGATGGAATTCCTTTCCAGACCTATGTGATCACAGTGAGCAGAGAATCGGGTTTCTGTAATCCCCACCTCTGGGCCTGCTTCGGAGTAAGAGGCACCAAGAGAGTTACCCAAGGTTCAAATCACTTCCTGGCCATAAGGTTAAATTTTTACAAGAGAATGGCTGCCTTCTTTTGAAGACTAATCTTGAACAATCACATTATTTACTAACCTAGGGTTTATTTCATATTAATACAATCACCTGCCAGCCATAAAAGAAACTCCCAAGCTGGAAGAGCAGACCCTTGCTGGAATCCTACCCAGGGACTGCGTTTCAAGTTCAGTGTGAAGGCAGAAGAGCGGAGAGGGGGGGAAAAGAAAGGGTGAGACTAAAACCCACAGAACCTAACACCTTTTAAACCAAAGAGAGAGGGATCTTGATTTATTAAGACAGAAAACTTAGTGTTATCATTCATAACTTAAAATGCCACAAGTAAGAATGTGCATGTACTTTCTAAAATTTTGTCAGAGGGCACATGGGCTTGCCAGAGAGAGAAAGAGACTCTCTGTCTGATGGAGACGCAGAGGGAGAGAGCACTCCCCACAGGGCCTGCTCACTCCACAATCCTTCCCTCCAGCTCTCCCTCCTCTCACGGTTTTGGGCACACACACACACAACCAGGTGAATGGTTCATCAAGGTGCCAGGTCTAGGACTCGAACTGTGGGGTCAGCCACGTGGGATCCAGCTGCCTTAACCGCCAGCCCACAGAAGCAGCCCAGAACACGGTAAAGCTATAGCTACATGTAAACATAGAGAACATCCTCTGCCTGCACCTCCACCCAGAATGGGAAGCAGCTTGTTTTGTATTTCTCTCATTAAATCACCACCTCCAGATTGGCCCAGCGGCATGTGTCTGTAATCCTAGCTACCAGGACCAGTAGTTAGCGTACTGGCAATGTAGCTGGACTCCCATGTAGTCGACCGCAGTTCGAGTCCCGGACCTAGTGGCTTAAACTCACGTCGGGTGTGTGTGCATGCGTGCCCAAGATCCCGAGAGGAGAATGGAGGAGAAGGGATTGTGGCGTGGCCATCCCCTCTGGGGGGTGATTTCTCGCTTTCTGTCTCTCTGTTTCTCTCTGTCTTTCTGGCGAGCACATGTGCCCTGTAGCAAAGACCTCTCCAAAAAAATTAAAAATTAAAAAAAATCCTAGCTACCAGGGAGGCCAAGGCAGGAGGATTGTGAGTTTGAGGCTGGCCTGGCAACAAAGAAAAGCTCTGTCTCTTTCGTGTTTTGCTGCAGGACACATGCACTCACCAGAGAGAGACAGAGAGAGGAAGTGAGAAATCTCCCCCGGGGGGATGGCCACGCCACAATCCCTTCTCCATCCTTCTCTCAGGGCTTTGAGTGCACGTGCACAGGCCAGGCGTGTTTTCCAAGCCTCTGGTCTGGGACTCGAACTGTGCAGTTGGTCATCTGGGGTCCAGCCATCTTAACCACTATGCCACCTGGCTGGCCCAACTCTCTCTTAAACATAAGAACCATAAAGCCCGCCCCTCCTGCGATAGCTGAGCGGTGATGGAAGCTTCTTTCCAGCTCCCGCACAGCTCCATCCGTGTCCTGATCCTCCCCACCCTTTTGGGACTCTGCACACGGCCCAGGTCCATGGCTATCAGTGTTGGAAAGTCATGGAGGGCCAGCTGGTGGTGTGGAGGTGAAGAAGGCTGAATCCCACGTGGCCGACTATGCAGTTCGAGTCCCAGACCCGGTGAATTAAAACTCACGCCAGGGGCACGAGCACGCGTGCCCAAAATCCTGGGAGGAGAGTGGGGGAGAAGGGATTGCTGCGTGGCCATCGCCCCAGAGGGTGATTTCTCACTTTCTCACTTTCCCTGTCTCTCTGGTGAGCACATGTGTCCAATGGCAAAACTAAAGAAAAGTCACGTCATGGAGAAAATTACCCTTACTCTCCCTCTTCCTTAGATAAGGAAGCCGGACCTCGGAGCTGTCGTCTTATAACTTCCCCAAAGCAGGCTGGAACTGGAACGTTAGCCCGGGTCCCTCAGCTTCCCTTCCCTGCAGGGCCGTGAGCTTGATACTGTCGGCTTCCTACAGAGATGCAGCAAGTGTCCCCACCAGCCTGGTGCTCCCGGGTCAGGTGCCCTGGTGACCCCAAAGCTGCACCCGCAGGATGGTAAATGGCGACCACGTTGTCACTGGGTAAGAACCCCAGGAGCCCCTCACGGGCCCTGCAGGCCCAGCCAAACGCGCTGTCACCAGGCACCTGCGGCCTGCAGGGGGTCGTCTCTGTGGGTAAGCGTGTCTCAGAAACCAGTCACTGTGTGAGAGAACTCAGTGAGACTCCTAAGTTCGAAGCCCAGGCTGGCCACACCTGAGCACCAGCGCTGAGTCTGAACAACACGCCCATGAGCCGTGAGAACGTGCCAGGGACGGTGCCGGGCCGCCTGGTGGAGCTGCCTCTTGCCCTTGGTTATCAGACGCCATCCTAGAGCAGGTGAAAAGCGTTTGTTGCCGTCCTTTAAAGAGGGTTATCACTACACGTGTACATCGGCTTATCTCACTTCCCAAAGGCCAGCTGCCTCAAAGCCGGCTGCTCAGAAACAGATCCAAATTCCTGTGGGACTGGAGTCACCGCGGCCGGACAGACTCGCTGTCTCTGGGTTCCAGGTGAGCCGCCACGACTGGAGAACGGGCTGCACCTCCTGCTTCCCTCCAGCTGGTTCCAACCCTGGCCCCTCACTTCTCCAGGGCGGGGGGCAGGCCCGCCACAACAGGTATGTCAGCTTGGCCATTGGCCACCGAGCTGGCAGACTAGGGAGGTGACGTGAGGGCACACGGGCAGCTCCTTTCAAGGACTGCCTACCAGGCGGTGAGGAGATCTGGCCCTGGTGACAAGTGCCCCACGATGGCCAGTGGCCAGGGCCATTCTGACACCCTCCGCGACACGGAGCCAGCAGCTCTGGGCTACTACTCCCCAGGCTGTGCGTGGCTGTAGCACCCTCTTGCTAAAACCTCCGGTCGTGAGCTCCCATTTCCCCATACAGGTCTTTGCTTTCTTTTTTTTTCCCTTTTTTTTTCCTTTTTTTAATTGCCAAAGGGCACATGCACTTGCCAGACAGAGGGAGAGGGAGAAAGCACCTCATAACGACATTCAGTCACTGCAATCCCTTCCCTTCCATCACTCCACCTGCTGGGGCTTGGGCATCGCTCGGTGTGTTTTTCAAGCCACCAGGGTCAGGATTTGAACCAGTCAGTCATGTGGGATCTGGCTCCCTTAACCACCAGGCCATGGGGTGGCCCACACCTTCTTCCTTTTTCTTTTTTTTTTTAGTGAGAGAGAGGCCTTTGCTATAGGGTGCATGTGCTCATCAGAGAGACAGAGGAAAACAGAAAGTGAGAAATCACCCCCTGGGGGGATGGCCACGCAGCAATCCCTTCTCCTCCAGGGATCTTGGGCACGTATGCACACGGACATGCGTGGCTTGAGTTTTAAGCCACTGAGTCCGGAACTCAAACCACAGTCAACTACATGGGAGTCCAGTGACATAGCCATTACGCCATGTTCTGGTCCCACATTCGTTCTAAGTTCAACCTTCCCAAACCCAAGTCTTCCCCACCTTCCAGCAACCCCTCCTTCTCAGTGCCGTGGGGCTCAGTCGTGATGCTCTGTAAGCCTGTCAAAGTCCAAGCCAACCCTGCCATGCCAGGCCAGGTCTGTCAGAGGCCCCTAGATTTCAAGGGGACACAAGCCCAAGGGCAGCCCGTGCTGTAACGTGTGGAGGCCGTGCTCTGGGCCGGGCTGGGCACGTCCACCTGGCGCGTGGACCTATGACCTTTGACTCTGGACTGCAGCGGCTGCAGAGTGAGCTGGAAGTTGTCAGCGATCTTTGTCGGCCACAGTGCTGAGTTACAGCCTTCATACAAGAAAATCTACTGAGAGAAGGAAATAGCACTGAAAATAGTATATAGAATACTCTCTCCCCTATGGGGATAACATGAAAATTTAAAATCACTCTGGGAAACCTCCCATGCACTGAAGTGGGGAATCTGAACTACTTATCACACCTGAGTGCTGATGCCTGCAGGAGTCAGATTACCCTGCGGGACACAGTCATGTGACCTGCCTGCTCCTTCTAGTGCGCTGTTTGGACAGACGTCAAAAATAAACATCTCAGGACCAGCAAATGGGGTAATCATTGCATCACTGGATTCCCATGGAGTCGACTATGGTTCAAGTCCCAAACCCAGTGGCTTAAAACACACCAAGCGTATGTGTGTGCGTGCCCAAAGTCCCGAGAGGAGAATGGAGGAGAAAGGATTGCAGTGTGGCCATCCCCCTGGGGGTGATTTCTCACTTTCTGTCTCTCTGTCTCTCCAGTGAGGGCATGGCCCCTATAGCAAAAAACTCTCTTAAAAACAAATAATAAATAAAAATAAATAAATAATAGACATCTCTGCCAGTAGGTGGTGGGGTGGTGAAGGGGTTGGACTCTCACGTGGCCAACCGCGGTTTCAGTCCCATGCCTGGTGACTTGAAAGTCATGCCAGGTGCATGTGCGTGCGTGCCCAAATCCCAGGAGGAGAATGGAGAAGATGGGATTGTGGTGTCGCCATCCCCCTCAGAGGGTGATTTTTCACTGACTCTCTCACTGTCTCTCTCTCTCCCTCTCTGACAAGTGCACGCACCCTATGGCAAAAGTCTTAAAAATAATAATGTCATAATAATAATAATAATAATAATAATAATAAATAGAGACCAGCAGATGGTGTAGTGGTTACATTGCTAGACTGGCACATGACCAACTGAGATTCGAGTCCTGGACCCAGCAGCTTGAAACTCATGCCGGACATGTGTGCGTGCATGTGTGTGTGTGTGTGTGTGTGCACACAAAATCCCAAGAGGATAATAGAGGAGAAGGGATTGCAGCGTGGTCATCCCCGCTTGGGGGTGATTTCTCACTTTCTGCTTCTCTGTCTCTCCGACAAGTGCACATGCTCTATAGCAAAAAAAAAATCTCTCCCTAAAACTAGTAATATTAACAAATAAATAAAGACCTGGCACACCCATGTTCGCGATAACACCCTCGCTGACGGTGCACAGTGGAAGTAACCGACTGTGGGTGATGCGTGGATAAACCACACGTGGCCTACGCACACGACGGGGTCCTGCCCAGCCTTAGAGCGCTGGCCATGCTCTCGCGTGGATGACGCTCAGGCACGTGATGTTACAGGACGTAAGCCAGTCACAAAACAGCACACTCTGGCTCAGCCAGGGTGACCCAGACAGCAGGATAAGGCTGGGGCCACATGGAAGGCCTAGGTTCAGATCCAGGACCAACCCGAACAGGCCAGGCATGGGTGGGTGTGCCCGTAATCCCAGCTAAGCGGGAGTCCAGGGCAGAGGGGACAGGGTGAGGTCCTGTCAAACACACTCTCTCTCGGGGGTGGGGGTGCTGTCTGATACACTCGTATCAGGTGCTAGGACAGTCAAACTCAGAGATGGAAAACAGACCGGTTCCAGGGCCGGGGGAGAGGGAACAGGAAGACAGTGTTCAGTGGGTACAGAGTTTCGGTTCTGACCGACGAGAGTTCTGGAGAAGGACAGGCAATGGTGGCACCAAAATGCGCCGGTGCTGAAGACTGCTCAGCTGTTCGGGGAAGGATGGCGAGATGTGGGCCAGCAGGTGGTGTGGGGGCTAAGGCAGCTGGAGCCCACATAGCCGACTTTGTGGTTTGAATCCCAGACTTCAAGCCTGAAATCACTCTGGGGGCCAGCAGATGGAATAACAGTTATGTTGCTGGACTCCCACATGGTTGACTATGGTTCGAGTCCTGGACCCAGTGGCCTGAAAATCACGCTGGGTATGTGTGTGTGCATTCCCAAGATCCTGGGAGGAGAACATGGGAGAAGGGATTGTGGTATGGCCACCCGCTCTAGAAGGTGATGTCTCACTTTCCCTCTGTCTCTGCCTCTCTCTCTCCAGAGAGTGCATGTACCCCAAGGCAAAAAGCCTCTAAAAAAAAAGAAAGAAAGAAAAAGAAAGTCACTCTGGGAGCGTGTGCACGCGTGCCCAGAATCCCAAGAAGAGGGTGACAGAGAAGGGAATGTGGCGTGGCCATCCCCTGAGGGGTGATTTCTCACTCCCCACCTCCCTCTGTCTCTTTCCAGAGAATGCAGGCAACCTAAGAAGACTGGGGGAAAAAAGACGGTAAGTTTGATGTAATATGTGTTTGACCACAGCTGAAAATTTATTATTCGAAAAAATACTTCCTGGCCTAGTGGCAGTGGCACAGGAGTGGGGTGTGGCTATATTGCACTGGAGCCACATGGGAGACCCCACTCAGATCCGGGCCAGCCTGCACACGCAGGGTGCACCTCTGATTACCGGGGGGCGGATCATGGCATGGTGAGACCTGTGTCTGTCTCTTTCATGAAAGAAAGAAATCAAATAAACTTAAAAATAAATAAATAATTTTTAAAAAGGGTGCAGGGGGTGGAGGGTGGTGAGGAAAGAGGCTTTTCTCCTGAATTTTCCCTCTGGCCTGGAAGTGAGCTCTTCTGCTGCTGCCATAACTGCGAAAAGACGCCTCACCTCTGCCACTTCCTGCCTCTCTGAGTGCTACTTCTATTCCCCTTCCTATTTTTTTTTTTGGGGGGGGAGATGTTTTTGCTATAAGGTGCGTGTGCTCGCCAGACAGACAGAGACAGACAGAGAGACAGAAAGTGAGAAATCACCCCCCAGGGGGAATGGCCACGCCGCAATCCCTTCTCCTCCATTCTCCTCTCGGGATCTTGGGCACGCACGCACACGCAGCAGACATGAGTTTAAGCCACCGGGTCCGGGACGCGAACTGTGGTTGACTACGTGGGAGTCCAGCGACATAGCCATTACGCTAACTGCTCGTCCTTTCCCCTTCTTTTTAATGACAGAGAGAGGATGTGAGCATGGAGAAGGGGGAAAGAAAGAGGTCGTTTCCGGCAGGTCTTTCCCCTGCGATCCTCTGCCGGGCCCCAGCTCGCTATAATCACGGCACGAGCCGCCACGCCCTGCCTATTCAGGTTGGTCCAGGATCCAAACCAGGCCTCCCAAGTGGCCCCAGGCACCCGCAGCGTGGCCCTTCCGCTTGCGCCACCGTGCTGGGCCTCCGCGAGGTCCTCAGCCTGCCTTTATCTCCCAATGTAAAGCACAAGTTTCCCTCCCTGATGGCCCTTGCAAGTTTCCACCCGCCCTGAGCTGCCAGCCGCCCCCAGGGACACGTGAGCTAAAGCCCCGGCTGCCCCCACCGCAGGTGCTCCCTGGATCGTTCCTCTGGTAGTCCTGACTCTCATAAGGAGGGGTCAGAGACGCTGGTGAGAACCAGGTCAACTGAGCGTTAAAGAGCCCCTGCTGGACATGGGGGTAAAGGCCCTCTGGCTCCCTCCAGCCCTGAAGGGGGCGTTAGCAGGTAAAAGCACTTGGGGGAAGGAAGTGGAGGGGCTTTGTTCGGCTCCGAGGGCACAGAGGGGGCGTCTGCAGAATTCCTCCTAGGATCTGTCTCTCAGTCCACCCCGGACAGCCTCCACCCAGGACTCTCTGTACTTCCCAATAGACAGGCTTGTGGCTATTTCCACGGGGATATACCAACAGCATCCAGGCCCCAGTGAGCTGGAGGAGAAGGAGTTAACACTCTGCTGAGCCGGAAGGAGAAAAGAGGTCAACATTGTTGGCTGGAGGTTCAATAATGCATGGAGCTGCCACTCTGCCCGCCCGCCCACTCTCTTATCTGCCCAACTCCATCTCTGACCTATTTTCTCTGCTCCTCTCCAAGAAACAAAGAGGAAGGAGGGAAGACAACATAAATCCATAATTAGAAAAAAAAATTTTTTTTAAATGATGGGGCCGGCCCCACAGTGCGGTGATTAGGGGAGCCGGATCCCACATAGCTGACTGCAGTTCGAATCCTAGCCCCGCAGCTTGAAAACCATGCTAGGCACATGTGTGTGCATGTCCAACATCCTGAGGGGATAGAGAAATAGAGGAAAAGGTTGTGGCCTGGCTATGCCCCACTGGGGGGGGGGGGGCGCCTTCTCTCTCTCTTCCTCTCTCTTTGGCAAGTGCACATACCCTCTGACAATAATTCTTTCAATATGATGGATTTGGGGGATGGGGTGAGATGGGAAGACTCAGAAAAAAAGGCATTTAGCAGACAAGGGAATGCATGTAGACAGAGCACGAGTTTAACAGCACACAACTACTGAGTAGACAAGACTGACGCTGCCAATCTTACGTACATATATCTCAAGAAAACTCCATAAACTTGCAAAAGTTGAAGGTTGCATTAAATGATGTGCTGTCGAAAACGATGACTATGCTAACATCCTTCATCTGATTATCACACCTCATATGCAGGCTTTGAAAATCCATAACTTACCCCACAAAGATGTACAACGATTACATGTAAACAAGAAATTATTTTTTAAATGATAAATGTACGTTGTCTTTCTTCCTCCCTTTCTCCTTTTCTTTGACAGTACTCTTCCCTTTTACATTACAATTTCCTCATTATTTCTTCTAGCAAGTAGAGGTTTCTTAGTTTACTTTGTTTCTTGAGTGTATTTACTAATTTGATTTTTGATTCAGTGCCTGTAACATGCAAGGGGTCTTCCAAAAGGTCATGGAGGGGCCAGCAGGTGGTGTGAAGGTTAAGGCAGCTGGGTCCCACATGGCCAACTATACGGTTCAAGTCCTGGACTCGGCAGCTTGAAAATCACACTGGGCACATGTACCCGCATATGCAAAATCCCAAGAGGAGGATGGAGAGGAAGAGGCTGCAGTATGGCCATTCCCCCAGGGCAGTGCTTTCTCACTTTTCCTCTCTCTCTCTGGTGACTGTACGCACCCTATAGCAAAACTAAAAAAAAAAACAAACATGGAAAATGCACAAGATAAATGAATTATGAGTGGATTTCCAAAATTTGTTGCACCAGGTTGGCAGTTAAAGCGGCTGGATCCTACATGGCCAATCGTGCGGTTCAAGTTCCAGACCTGGTGGCTTGAAAGACACGCTGAGTGCATGTACGTAAGTGCCCCCAAAATCCTGGGCACAATGGAGGAGAAGGGACCGCAGCCCGGTCATTCCACTTGGGGATGCTTTCTCACTCACTCTGTCTCTCTCAATTTGGACTCTCTGGCCAATTTTTTAAAAATGTGCACCAAAATAAACTCAGACTTTAATTTCAACGTTCCAGAACCTTCGTTGAGGTTTCCTCCTCCTAGGGTGATCTGTAGCAAGTTCTGGGCCCTCTTGCTTCCCATTAGCTCCTTAAAACTCAGTAGCTTTATTTTATTCTCAAAGTAACGCTTTTCATTTAAACGTGAACTGGGCCTGAGCTTCCTGAGGTCTGTCTGAAAAGAACTATTTGGAGGTCTGCTCTGCAACGCCATGATGTAATTCGGAGATCTGAGGAACACAGGCCATCTCCAAACGCTCAGCGGAGGAAAACCGGGAGGGAAACAAGGGGGCCCGCGCTCAGGGTGTGTACCGGGCCGTGATGTTCCTTAGCAAGGACATGTCCACAGCAGGTGTGCTGGGGACAGGTCAGAGGAGGCAGGAATCCGCAGGATGGTGGGAGCAGGGGACACACTCCTTTGCTACTGGGCCAAAAGCCCCTGGCAGGCCCCTCTCCAGCATTTCCAGAGCACCGTCCCCTCACTAGCTATTTCTGGGTGGCGTCCAACCACAGCTGGAAATGCATGCCCGCCCGGAAGGTCCCATCTCACCTCTTCGCGAGCGTCCCTGAGCGAGGAGTTGAAAGGGCCCCCTCTCCTACAAAGGGACGCCCTGCCCGTGTCCTCCTGCTGCCCGAAGAGCTCCTCGATGGTCTTGGTGTCGATCTGGTAGTGATGCTGCTGCCTGGCCGCCAACGTCCAGATGTTGGTTTTGCCCCGAACTTGCTCCTCCGGGATGGTTTTCCAAAAAAAGCTGCGCATGCGCTTTTTCTTGCCAAGGTGGCTGTAGCCGTTCATGTGAGCCGCAGGGGGCAGTCCCGGAGGAGGAGGGGGGCCTGGAGGCCCCCCGGGGAGGGGCGGGGGCGGGGGGCGGGGAGGGGGGAAAGCCCTCCCCGGAGTAGGGGCATGGCGGAGGGGGGGGCGGCGGAGGGGCTGCCGGGGCTGGCGTCGGCTCGATCATGAGTCCCGCTGCGGGGGCCGCAGTCCCATTCTCCTTCTCGCTGACCGAGGAGACACAATTCATAACATGCATAGTACTGCCGCCGCCTTGGCCTGTAGGATGCTTCTGGGCCTCGGGGGAGCGACACGAGCATCAGACGCGCGTCATCCTGTTTCGCCCGCTAGTCTGCCACCAGGAAATAGGCCGACTGGCTGCACGTCATCTTCACACCTGCGGGCAGCAAGCAAGGTTCGAATCAGCACAGGTGAGCACGTCCGGCTAGCTCTCCCGGCCGGGTCAGCCCTGCGGACTGGCTGCACATTAAAGTCCATGGGGGACAGCAGGTGGCCTGGGGGTTGCGCTCTGGACTCCCACATGGCCCACCGCTGTTGGAGTCCCGGCTTAAAACGCACAAAGCGGGGCTGGAAGGTGGTGGCCTGGGGGTTAAGGTGCTGGACTTGCACAGAGTCGACCAGATTCGAGCCCAGACTTGGCAGCTCGCTCTCTCTCTCTCTCTCTCTCGTCTCTCTCTATTCAAATTGAAGAAGACATAAATAAAATTAAAGAATTATTTTTAAAAATGACTTTAAAAAGATAAAAACACCCCCCAGGGGACAGTAGGTGGCATGATGGTTAAGGGCGCTGGACTCCTTTGTGGCTAACTGCAGTTCAATTCCTGGACCTGGCAGCTTGCTTTCTCACCTAACCCCCCTCCCCACGCCCCCACCCCTCATCCCAGTCAAATTAAAATAAATAAATGAAGTTAAATAAAGTAATTCTTTTTAAAAAGATGCACGCCGGGTGCATGTGCGTGTGTGCCCAAAATCCAGAGAGGAAAGGGGAAGAGAAGAGATTGTAATGTGGTCATCTGGGGGGGGGGATTTCTCACTCTCTCTCTCTGTGCCTCTCCAGGGAGCACGTGTGCCCTGTAGCAGAAATCTGTCCCAAAACAATCAGCGGGGACCTACCCCAAAGTGCACTGAAGGGGCCGACACTGGTCTAAGTGTGAGCCAGATTGTACCAGCCAGAACTGATGCCAAAGCACAGCCGTCATTATTAATGAAACCTCCCCATTAATAAAATGTGTATTTATTGAGAGCTCGCTACAGGTTCTGCAAGGATTGCTCCCTTGACGTGTAAACCATTTATTTGTTCATTAACTGGCTCATCCTCTCTGGGCAGTGGATACCCAGCCTCTAGGGAAGCCACCCCATCCCTGAAGGTCAGTTAGGGCCCGGCCGGTGTGCAGTCTGCACCACCTCCTACCCATTAGGTCTAAACTGCGTGGAACAGGCAGGGCGTTGAGGGCCAGGGTTGACCTGACGTGCCTGCACTTTGGAGTGCAGCCTATTTGCAAAAAGCAGAGAAAGCCGGGGTGAGGACGGAAGAGCCCAGCTCTCAATCGCACTTCTCTGGCCCCAATGCCACTGGGTGCCCTAGACTTCAGTTCCTCGTTTTAACGAGGAGGACCCCTCCGTCAATCCCGAGGCCATCGACTTGGATTCCTGCGAGCCCAGCTCTGGAAGTCACTGGAACTTCACAACCACCAGGCCGCCTCTGTGACCCACTGGCAAAGCAGGCACAGCACAGGACTCCCCGCGCATAGCACAGCTGCTGTATGTCCACCCCTATCCGCGTGGTCCCGAGTTATTTTGGTGGCTTGTATTTTTATAGAACTTTAAGTGTTTGTTTCTGGTGTGGGGTTGTTACCAATCCGCTGTGAAACAGGCGTCAGAACAACTACACTGTGTGATGGTTACAGCAGCTGGATCCTACGTGGCCAGACCCGCACCTTAGAAAACTCCTGGGGCAGCAGGTGTCCTAGTGGTCAAAGCACTGGACTCTCACATGGCTGACTGCGCTTTAAGTCCTGGACCCAGAAGTTTCAAAACCACTCCAGCCTGGGGCCAGCAGGTGGGGTAGTGGTTAGGTTACTGGACTTCCATGTGGCCAACACAGTTTGAGTCCCAGACCCGGTGGCTTGAAAATCACGCCAGGCATGTGCGTGTGCATGCTCAAGATCCCAAGAGGAGAACAGAGAAGGGACTGAGGCATGGCCATTGTCCCTGGAGGTGATTTCCCACTTTCCCTTTCTCTATCTCTCTGTCTCTCTCCTGTGAGCTCACATGCCCTAAAGCAAAAACCTCTTTAAAAAAAAAAAAGAACAGTGAATGAATGTAAATAAATAAATTTAGTAAAAAAAAAGGAAGAAAGAAAGAAAATCACGCCAAGTATGTGTGTGTACATGCCCAAAATCCCTAGAGGAGAAAGGAGAAGGGACTGCAGTGTGGCCTACAGCCCTGGGGGGCGATTTCTCATTTTGCCTCTCTCTCTGGCAAGCATATGCACCCTATAGCAGAAACAAAAAGAAAACATGCTAGGCACATATGTGTGCATGCCCACAATCCCTAGAGGAGAATGGAAGAGAGGTGACGGTGGCATGGCCCTCCCCGCTGTGGGGTGCTTTCTCACTTTCCCTCTGTCTCTGTCCCTCTCCAGTGAATGCACACACCCTATAGCAAAATTAATAATAATAATAACAATAATAATAATAGTGTATTGAGACACAAGGACAGGGAAACCGGGAGGGACCCTGTTCAGGCTACTGAGGGGCCACCCGGACCGGGGGAGTGAAGGAGCTGCTGCTTCCAGATCACAAAAGGCCACACATTAGGGCTTTTCCCACCGGACTTCGGGTGCAATTTCTCTGACAGCCTCACTGTCAAAGCCCATGCTTACAAACACAAGGTGGGCACACGACACCAGATGACACAGGAGCCAACACTGTCACATCACTCGTTCCAACCTCAGTCGATGCTTTACACAGAAGCACAGAGAAAGGGTAGGGCCCCCCGGGGGGTCCGAGGGAGAGTCTAGAAACAGACTTTTCCTCAGAACCCAGCTCTGCTGCTCCGCAGATGTGCACCCCGAGCAGAGGAGAGTAGTCTAGTCTACACCTCAGTGTCCTGGTCTGCAGTGTGAACATGTGTCGGTCTGGATGGCTGTGTGAGAATAAACAGGCTGAAACACGGACAGTCCCCACCGAGTGATGGCACGAGGCAGCGTTACTAAGAGCAAGGCAAACTGGTACCGTTGTCCTCGGCGTTGCCTTTGCCTTAAAACATGTAATAGGGGGACCGGCAGTTGGTGTCATGGCTATGTCGCTGGACTCCCATGTAGTCAACCATGGTTCGAGTCCCGGACCCGGTGGCTTAAACTCACGCCGGGCACGTGTGCGTGCGTGCCCAATATCCTGAGAGGAGAATGGAGGAGAAGGGATTGCGGCGTGGCCATCCCCCCTGGGGGGTGATTTCTCGCTTTCTGTCTCTCTCTGTCTTTCTGGTGAGCGCACGCGCCCTATAACAAAAAAACCTCTCCAAAAAAAAAAAAACATGTATTAGGTTTATAGATAAAATGCCAAGATACCCTGGCTGCTAGGACGTACCTGTAATTCTTCCATTCTCTGCTACTGACGTTTGTGGCTAGTAAAATCTGCCCTTTGTCAAGGCTCAGGGATTATATATTGAATTGTCTCTAGGTTACAAGAAGTTTTTTGTTTAATTTGCAATAGGGTGCATGAACTTGTCAGAGAAAGAGAGAAAGCATCCCCTATGGGAGATGGCCATGCCATAATTCCTTCTCCTCCATTCTCCTTTTGAGATTTTCGGAATGCGCGTACATGCACCTGGCAAGTTTTTCAATCTGCCAGGTCCAGGACTCAAACCATGCAGTCAGCCATGTGGGATCCAGCCATCTTAACCACCACACCATCAGCTGGCTCTATAAGAAGTATTCTTATGAAACATTTGAATATTTAAGTTCTGAAAATTGTCTGTATATGGATTGAAAATGGCATTTCCAACTGTTAACTGAATGTGTTTGTGTGTGTGTGTGGTGGTGTTTTGTGTGTGTGCCCTTTCATTGCTCTTGTTACTTTTTAATCTGACCAAAAAGAGAGAGAAATAATGTGAGAAAGCAAGCCACCAGGTCTGGGACTCAAACCATGGTCAACCATGTAGGGGTCCAGCGCCTTAACCACCACGCCACTTGCCAGCCCCCTCTTTGTTTTTTCTTTTTTTGAAGAGGTTCTTGCCACAGGACACGTGCGCTCACCAGAAAGAGAGAGAGAAAGCGAGAAATCACCCCCCAGGGAGATGGCCACGCCACAATCCCTTCTTCTCCATTCTCCTCTCGGGATCTTGGACACACACGCACACATGCACACGGCGTGAGTTTAAGCCACTGGGTCCGGGACTGGAACCGTGGCCAACCACATGGGAGCGCAGCTACACAGCCATTACACAAGCTGGCCAGCCCCTTTTAAGTGTACAAGTTATTGGCATTACACACATCCACAGTGTCGTGGAGCTACCATCACTAGGTAATTTTTAAATAAGTGAAGTTAGAAACATTGATCCAAACCAGCATCCAGTTCACTTGAAATGCAACAGGCTTTTAGAAGGAGTTTTCATAATTATCATTAGGGGCATAACTAGGCTGTTTTCATAGCTGGCACCCCTAAAGCAAATGACTCATCGTCAATTACAGTTTATAGTTACATTTGAACTCTTCTTTTTTCAAGACTGTACAGGTCATTTTGGCCGTTTCTCCTTACATATTTAAAACACATCAACATAAAGTATCTCATGTACAGGAGACTTGCTAATCCTCCAATTCATCTCCAATTCCAGATACGCTGACTTGTTTACAGATTACCCCTCTCAGGAATGGTGATAAACTGACGCGGTCTCCAACCCAGAAAGCCAGCACGGGTGCGGTGCTGCGGGAGTCCACGCAGATGAAACCAGAGCGGGCGGGCAGATCCATGGGCAGCGAGAAAGACTGTACGCTCGGAAGTCCGGCCTGCCTTCTACGCCGGAGCCCAGAGAAGTGCAAGTCTTTCTGAGCAGTGCGCTTTGCCCAGGGGAGATACCAGATAACAGCTTGTCAAAGTAGGAAGTGACTGGGGCTGGAAGGTGGTGTGGTGGTTAAGGTGCTGGATTCCCACATGGCTGACCTCAGTTTGAGTCCCGGGCCTGGTGGCTTGTTTTCTCTCTCTCATCAAATTAAAAAATAAATAAACAAAATTATGTAAATAATTCCTTTTTAAAAAAAAGTATGGGTGACCGGCAGGTGACATGGTGGTTAAGGCTCTGGATGCTCCCACATGGCCAACCAAGTCTCAGACCTGGTGACTTGCTTTCTTACTTTCTCTCTCTCTGTACAAATGAAATGAATGAATGCATAAAATTAAATAAAAAATAATTCTTTAAAAATCAATGCTAACCCTGACCAAAAACAAACAAACAAAGGTATGAAGTGACTGTCTTCCTTATGGATTAGCTTGATTCTAACCACTACTCCCTGTTGAGAATGACTGTTAAAAAGTTAAAGGGAGGGATCAGGGGATGGTGTAATGGTTATGTTGCTGGACTCCTGGGTAGTGAACTGTGGTTCAAGTCTCTGACCCAGCATCTTAAAACTCACACAGGGCACGTGTGCATGCATGCCGAAAATCCCCAGAGGATAATGGAGAAGGGACTGCAGTGTGGCCCTCTAGGAAGTGATTTCTCATGTTGTAACACTCTCTCTCTCTCTCTCTCTCTCTCTCTCTCTCTCACTCTGGTGAGCACACGTGCCCTATAGCAAAAATCTCTCTTTAAAAAAAAAAAAAAAGCTAAAGAGGTAAAAGAAAACACCCAACACTGTCCTTGGTATCTCATCTGGTTGTTTTCTCCTCCAAGGTAACATACAAGGCCCCAACATCTTCTAATGAGCCAGTTCACCAATGATAAGTCGCGTTTACACCCAGGGCTTCCCACGGTGGGAGGAAAGAGAAGCGCAGACGGACTTTGGCCCCCTTCCACAGTCACAAGAGATGCAAAGACAACACAGGACCTTCCAAAGCACTGTCCACAGCGAGACGGTCCATGCACCCTTGGGGTACGCTAGGTGACCACACGGTCCCACCGGAGGACACCGAAGCCTGTCTCTGCCAGTCGGCCAGTGCCCCAGGGAACATGGAATTAGCCCCAGTTCTGTCTGGAAAACGCATCCCATCAATCTCAGGGGACAGACGGAGCCAGCTTGTATTCCGCATCTCAGCTGCAGGCTGAGGACCGCGACAGCAGGAGGGGGGACCTAAGGCTGACACTGCCAGCCCGGGGTAAAACGCACAGCTGTCCCTCAGGCTCTGAGGCTGGCCTGGTCCAGGGATCCGGGCCTATGTCTGAAGGCTGGCCCCGTGGGGAGGGGGCTCAGCTCAGGCCAGTCAACTAAGATGAGACTTCGACGCTGGGATGCTGTGACCCTGTACCTAACCCTTAGTGAGTCCACAAACGGGTCTTCCAATGAGCTGTTCAGACAGGACTTCTAAGGGGCCCTCTGGCTCCTCCTAAACTCTGCACCAAGGCCGGCACACTTTGCCTTAGGGACAGAAACGCCCCGGAGGTCCCCGCTGAAGCGTGGACACCAGAGAGTCCTAGCACCTGGAGCCCTGAGGGTCACTTAGCGCTCTGGGCTTTCCTGACAGAGGGCCATGGGGCCTTGTCCCTGTCACCCACTGCCCCCTGGGTCAAGTCATCACTAGTGACACCAAGACGGCCTGGACCCGGCCCACACCGTGTCATGACATGACGGACTGTGGAGGAGCAAGCCAGGCGGGCCGCGGAGACCGCGTCTCCTGGGAAGGCCGGGCGGGGATGGCAGAGCCTGTCCAAAACACGGAGCGTTTGCTCTCGCTCCACTCACTCGCTGGGAAGAGGCTGCTGCAACATCATGTCGCTTTCAAAACCTGCCTTGATTATGAAGCACAGCACCGCTCAGGACCCCCCACGCCCGAAACACGCAGAGCTGCCACAGCCGCCGCCCCCCGGGCAGTCCAGCCGCCGCCAAAGAGCCCGGACCGACGGTGCGCGCCCGCCCTTCACCGCACAGCCGGCCGGGCGCAGGCTTCTGCGCGGCCGAGAGCGTTTCCAGCGTCCCTCGCTGTCCCCAAGCCGAGAAGGCTGAGGGGAGAGAGGGGAGGCGGCGCTGGCTCCTGCATCCGGGCGGACAACGTGCTCCGCGGAGGGGCCGAGCGCTGCTCCTAGCATTTCCGGGCGAGCGCGTTTGGGAGCTGGCCACCAGGTCCCGAAGGACGGGCGCGCGGGCCCCGGGGGCGGTTCCGCTCAGGGTAGCCGGGCCTCCAGCCTCTCCCAGGGCTTCCCTGGCCCTGGCGAGCCCCACCGCCCCCTTCCGCCCCACTCACCGCAACGCCTGCAGCTGGATCGCACTCGCCGGCCTCGCCGCGCAGCCGGCGCCCTGCAATCCGGGGAAGCCGTGGAACCCGGCGGCGAAGGAGCGCGAGGGGGCAGTCCCGGGAGTCCCCGCCGCGTCCTTATCTGGGCCGAGCCGGACGCTGGGAGGGGCGGCCAGGGTGCGGGCGCCGTGTGCCCGGAGATAGATGTCGCCGCCAGCCGGCGAGGGCGCGCTGGGGAGAGGCCGCCGCCGCCGCGCTGGCACCGGGACCCCGGGAGCCGCCGCGCGGACTGCCGCGACCCTCCGGCCCCGGGAGCGCCGAGCGCGCTCCTCGCGCAGAAGTGACTGGGCGGCCGCCGCGCCCGCTGCGCACCCCAGCCCCGCGGGTCGGGCCGTGGGTCGTCGGCCCCGCCCCTCCCCGAGAGGCCCGGCTCGCGGCCCGCGCTCCCGGCGCCAGGCGGGGCCCTGTGCCCGGCCTCGGTGGGGTTCGCCCACGGCTCCCTGCAGCGGAGCTCGGGAGGGGTCTGTGCGCTCCAGCGCAAGGGGGGTCTCCGGTCCTCCAGCTCCGGTCTGCTGCGGCCACCGGGCCCTGCCGCTCCTGAGTGGGCGCCGCGACCCCCGTGCGCGTCCCGCGTGGGGTCCCGGCCGGACTGCGGCTGCACCGCGCGGGCTCAGGGCAGCGCCGGCGACACACGTCGGGGAGACGCCTGCCTTGGGGACGGGGCTCGGAGGTTAACGGACCCCGCTGTCCCGGCCCCGGGGCCCCGCCAGCTCCTGCCTCCTCCCCACACTTCGCGAGCTCCAGGGGCCACTTCCGAGCTGAACTCCGCGCGGGGGCCAGCGCGCTTGGCGAGAGCCGCCCCGTCCGCATCCCGGCCCGCCGCCCGCCCCGCACCCACCCCGCACCTCTGCGCAGCGCCAGGTCGCGGGTCCCGGCCCCCTGCCCTCCGCGGCGCGGTCCCAGGTCTCGGCGTAGGCGAAATCGGCTCCTCGGGTGCACCCCGCAGGCGGCCGCCAGGGAGCTCCGATCTCCCGACGCGGGTCCAGACCCGCCGCTGCCCTCTGCGCCGCGGGAGTCACCCGGAGGATGTGGAGGGAGACGGATCTCCTCCCAGCCTTCCCGGGAGCCCTGGTAGCCCGCCCGGCTCCGGCCGACAGCCCGCCCGACTCTGGGGCTCCGGTGCCCGCGTCCCCGCCGCAGTCGCCCCGGCCTCTGCGCGCGGCCCCCACTCACCGCGGCCGGCGCTCCCCGCACCTCCGCCGCCGCCTCGGGTCACTGCAGGCCCCGCCGCCGGGACGGCGAGGGGCAGGGCGGGGCGGGGCGGGCGGCTGCCCCAGGTAACGCGGCTGTGGACCCGCGGCTGCCCGGGCGGCGAAGGACAGCGCGCCCTCTCCTGCCCGCCCCGCGCTCCGCCTCCTCTCACCTCCTGCGCCGCCGCCTCCACCTGCGCGGGGCCCCGGGGCTGGGGCGCTGCTCCCCTGGCCGCAGGCTGGCGCGGAGCCAGGCGGCGGCCCCCGCGGGAGTAGGGGCGGCGCGCGGCGGGCAGGACCCGGCGGTGCCCGGGGACCAGCGCGGGGAGGCGCCCGGCTGCTCCGACCGGCGGGTGCCCTCCACAAAGCAGCTCTGCGGCAGCCCGGGACGCCTCCCGCGCACACGCGCGTGCACACGCCGCACGCACACCCGGGCGCGCACACACGCGCGCGCCGCGCACCCTGCCCCGCACCCGCTTCTCCCCGGAGCCGCCCCGGCCCCGCGGCTGAATCCCGGCCGGGCCTCTCGGGGGCCTGCCGACCTGGACGCGGCCACCTCGTCAGTGTCGTTTTAAGTCCCAGTGGTGACGGTCGCGGGAACCTCTCCGTTTTATTAAGGCACAAAAAGAACGGGGAAAGTTCGTGCCAGGCCTGATGGGGTGGCCGGACTCTGGGCAAGGCTCGCACGCTCCTCACGGGAGGAACGAATCGGTTAAAAAAGCATCTTTTCTCTCTCTCTCTCTTTTCTTTTTTTCTTTTTTTCTTTTTGCTTTCTTAAACTCCAGGCAGCGAGGAGCGCTAGTCAAAGGATCCCGGGAAACTGGCTCGGAAATCAGCTGCCGGGCGTGGAGGCGGGCGGCGTGACGTCACCGCCACCTTGGCCCGGCCACCGATAACCGACCCGACCCGGCGTGCAGCCTCCGCGGCCTGAGGGCTTCCGCCTCCTCGGTCCTGGTCCCTGACCTCCCAGCGCAGAAACCCCAGCTCCCTACAGAGCCAGCTGCGGGTAGAAAAGACACTGAGAACGAACCGACCAACCAGCAAGGAAAAGCCAGCACTGCCCAGCCACCTGCCCCTGTCCCCGCCGCCGGAGACACGGGGCCAGCAAGACCTCAGAAGTCCCGAGAGGGGGAGCTGTAACAGAGGAAGCCGGTGGTCGGGGGCTGGCGGTAACCCCGAGGGAGCACTCTCTGCTCGGGCAAACGTAAAGGACGCATGAAGTGAGGAGGGGTCCCTGTGCCAGGTGGGGCGTCCCGCCCCTATGCTGCCGCCTCCTGCCCAGGAGCACGGCCCCTCCCGGTACTGCGCCCACGCGCTAAAGTCAGTGCTTTCTGAGGGGTCACGACCAGTGACCCATCTCACCCCGGTGGCTTTGATCTCCTTGGGCCAAGGGGCTGGCCTGCCCTCCGCTCCTCTGAGCTGACCTTTCTTGTCCTTTGAGGGCCATGAAGGGGTTCTTCATGTCTTGAGCCCCCATTTTCCCATGGGTATCGCCTTCTGACTTCAACCTGAACCAGGCCAGATTTTGTGGGGCCTGAAGCCTTGTGAGGGAGCTTGGGAAAGAAAAGCACTGAAAGGACACTCACAGCCCTAGGTAGGTACCGCTGGCAGGGCCCAGGGTACAAAGGGACGTGGCAACGGGTTTCCAGGTGAATCCACTTGTGTCCAGGACTCTGAGTCCTCGTCTTCCTGTAACGTTCAGGTTCAAATTCAGCGATCCCCCCCCCAAAGTCAACTGATCTTTCTCCAAACTAGCACTCTTCCCATCCCCCAATCCCCCAAACCCCCTCCTTTATCTAAAACTCAGCTTATTTTTCTTTATTATTTTGTCAGAGGGCACATGTGCTGAGCAGAGAGACAGAGACAGCGCCCCCAAGCGAGGTCATGCCCGCATGGCAACCCCTTCTCCATCTCTCCATCCTGTGGGATTTGTGGCATACACTCATGCCTGATGTGTTTTCCAGAAGCTGGGGCCAGATTCAGACCAGTGTGGTTGGCCATGTCAGATCTGACTCAACCCCCAGACTACAGGGCTATCCTTTTTATTTTTTAAAGATTTTTGCCATGGGTGCCGTTTTTGCTCACTGGAGAGGGACACAGAGAGACAGAGACAGAGGGAAAGTGAGAAACTACCCCCCATGGGGGACGGCCACACTACAATCCCTTCTCCTCCTTTCTCTTCTTGGTTTTTTGGGCATGCATGCACACACACCTGGCGTGTTTTTCAAGCCACCAGGTCCGGGTCACAAAGGGCCCACAGGTTTGCGGAGCTGGCCACGTGGGATCCACTGTCTTAACCACCATGCCGCCTGCTGGCCCCAGTTTTAAATTTGAAATCCTGGCCTTCCTTTTTTGTTTTGTTTGTTTTTTTCTTTTTTCTGTCTTAAATTCTTTATGTTTAAGTATTTGCAAGATTTGCTGCTCTGTCCCAAGTAATTATCACTGCCATCACGCTAGCTCCGGTTAGGGGAAGGGGACCCAACGTTGACCTGCTGTTGGCCATGTGAAAGGCACCAGAGTCGATGCTCGCAGTAACCCCAGGAAGCCCCCAGTCACGTCTGGCTTAGAGAGCTCCTACTGCTTGCACCCACAGCTCCGCCCCACAGTTCTGCAGCAGGTCACTGTCTGGAGAAGTCTGATTTCATCATGTTACTAGCCTATTCAAAACCTTCTGTGAAAGGACTTCACCAAGTTCCTGGAGGGCCTGACCAGAATGCAGCAGTAGTTAGGCCTTATTCAGAGGAAGCGGGTCCCACGTGGCTGACTAGGGTTCAAATCCTGGCCCTGGTAGAAGGACGGTGTCATGCCCGTCTCAGGATCGTATGGGGATGGACAGCTAGAGGTAGAAGGATCGCAGTGTGACCAGGCCCTGTCGGGCGTTCGCAGTCTCCGTCTCTCTCGCTCTCATCCCTTCCTCCTCTCCCCCCTCTCATGTGCATGCACATGCCCTCCAGCAGAAAAAAATGTTTTAAATTCAAGGCCAGCTGCTAGTGTAGTGGTGAAGGCAGCTGGGTCCCACATGGCCAGCTGCCTAGACCCAGCAGCTTGAAAAATATGTCAGGCACATAGGTTCCAGCAGGTGGTTAAGGGTGCTGAACTCCCACATGGCCGACCGTGGTTCAAGTCCTGGACCTAGCAGCTTACTTTCTCACTTTCTCTCTCTCTTTATCTCTCACTCTGTCCCTCTCTGGTCAAATTTAAATAAATAAATAAATAACGTTAAATAAAAATTATTCTTTAAAAAAAAAGAAAAGGAAAGGAAAAATATATCAGGCACATGAGCATGTGTGCCCAAAATCCTGACAGAAGGGAGAAATGGGGGTGGTGCTTTCTCTCTCCCTCTCTTTCCAGTGAGCATGCGTGCCCACTAGTAATTTTTTTTTTTTTTTTTTGGAGAGGTTTTTGCTATAGGGCGCGTGCACTCGCCAGACAGAGAGAGACAGAGAGATAGAAAATGAGAAATCACCCCCCAGGAGGGATGGCCACGCTGCAATCCCTTCTCCTCCATTCTCCTCCCGGGATCTTGGGCACACATGCACACGCGCCCGGTGTGAGTTTAAGCCACCGGGTCTGGGACTCGAACCACGGTCGACTACGTGGGAGTCCAGCGACATAGCCATTACACTAACTGCTGGTCCTGTAATTTTTTTTTTGAGAGGTTTTTATGATAGGGCACGTGCGCTCGCCAGCCAGACAGAGAAAGACAGAGAGACAGAAAGCGAGAAATCACCCCCCAGGGGGGATGGCCATGCCGCAATCCCTTCTCCTCCATTCTCCTCTCGGGATCTTGGGCACGCACGCACACGCGCCTGGCGTGAGTTTCAAGCCACCAGGTCCGGGACGCAAACCGCGGTCGACTACATGGGAGTTCAGCGACATAGTCATTACGCTAACTGCTGGTCCCCCTCTAGTAATTATTTTTTTAATTCATGGAAAAACAGAATTAATGTAAGGGTTTATTTGGGTGTAAGAATATTTGAAATCCATGTGTATTTTTTTCACAATATATATTCCATCCCCCCCTTTTAAAAGGTTTTTGTCATAGAGCAAATACACAGGCTGGTGAGAGACAGGAAGAGAGTGAAAGTGAGCGATCCCCCCCCCCCCCCCCCCGGGGATAGCCATGCCACAATCCCTTCCCCATTCTCTTCCTGGGATCTTGGACACACATCCACATGTACCCAGCATAATTTTCCAGCTGCAGGTCCGAAATTCAAACTGTGATCAACCACATGGGATCCAGCACCTTAACCATCAAGCCACCTGGTGGCCCCATGTTCTCCCCTTTTTAAAAGTTTATTTATTTATTTCTCCCAGCAGAGTCTTGAGGCCACAATCCAGCCCCAGGCTCAGCCAGCCCCAGTTCAAAGGCACACGCGTGTCCACCCAGAGTACTGGGGGAGGGGGGCTCCGCGTATGGACCCGGGACCTTCCCGTGTGGGTCAGTGTAGGAGAGCCGTGTGTTTACCACTGCACCATCATCTGACCCCCACAAACACGTTTCCGTGAGCTTTATAAAGCCCTCGCACCAAGGTTCCCAGGTACCCTTCAGTGGGATGATCCCCCTCCCACAGCTGCACAGCCATTTCCCTTCGGCAGTATGGCACGCTGCCCGGAATGTGCCACGTCGATTCTTTCTCAGTTGCCAGAGGGCATGTGTGCTTGCCACAGAGAGAGGGAGAGGGAGGACGTGCCCCAGTGGGGCGTGGTCACACCATAAGCCCTTCTCATCCATTTCTCCATCCTGCTGGGATTTGAAAAATTATTTTATTTAACAATTTATTTAGTTAGTTAGTTATTTAAATCTGACCAGAGAGGGACAGAGAAAGAGAGAGAGAGAGAGAGAGAGAAAGTTGCCAGGTCCAGGACTCGAACCACCTTCAGCCATGTGGGAGTCCAGCGCCCTTAACCACCACATCACCTGCTGGCCCTCTCGTTGGGATTTGGGGCACACACATGCCCGGCATGGTTTTCAAGCTGCTGGGGCCGAGATTTGAACTGCAGTTGGCCATGTGGGACCCTGCTCCCTGAACCCCTGGGCTGTGGGGCCAGCCCTGCCCTGCCGTGTGTTGTAGTGGTATGCAGTCAGAGAGGGCTCAGGGAACAGCACAGCTCTCGGGGTTGAGAGGGCAGCCGCCAGAAGGCGATCATGCACCTGCTGATGCCCTGACTGGCAGCCATGCCCCAGCTCCCTTGCGAGGGAGGACCATCTGCTCATCTGTGTCCCCAGGAAGGCTGGAAAGACTCCTGAAGCCAAGTGCCTAAGTCCACCCAGACACTGGACTCGGTGGCCAGGGGGTGGCTGCTGTGGCCACCGCGGGGCTCTGAGCTGTGAGCCACCTCCCGGCCAGAGTCCAGTGCTGGGCTTCCCGGCGAGCCTGTCCAAGGAGCCCAGCCTCTCACTTGCGCGTTGGCGACAGGTGCAGCGGGGCCTCCGGCCTGGTCAGGTGCCTGCACTGGGCCCCTCAGAACTCTGCTTTCCCGACTCTGCTTACAGTCCGCTCTTCCCTGTCTCTGGGCTGTCCTTTCTGGAAGATTCCATTTCTTTCTTCTGGTTTTCTTTCTTCTTCCTTCCATCTCCTCAGCTCCAAGAGGCTGTCAGTTTCCCCTGCATCTAGTATTTTGTATTTGAATCTGTCCTTAGAAACTACAACACGAAACAAAACCTTCAACCCCAAAGCAATCAATCTCTTGATCCATTCTAAAGACTCTTGTTACAGTTCTAAAATAGACTTACTGGCTCAAAGCATAAAGCATGGGTCCTCTAAGGAAACCACACTGGGTACAACGGAACCAGTCCCTCTGCACAGGATTAAGGGATCCAAATCATTTTTATTTTATTTTACTTATTTATTTATTTATTTATTTATTTATTTATTTATTGGCCACAGGGTGAGTGTGACTGCAAGAGAGAGACAGAGAGGGAAAGTGAGAAAGCATTCCCCAGGGGAGATGACTATGCTGCAATCCCTTCTCTCCCCTCCTCTCAGGACTTTGGGTACACATGCACGTGTGCCCGATGTAAATTTCAAGTCACTGGGCCTAGGACTTGAACCACAGAGTCAGCCATGTGGGGTCCGGCACTTTAACCACCATACCACCTGCTGGCCTTTTGAACTGATTTTAAATATGTTACTCTCTTTCTCTCTCACTCCCCACCTCTTCCCTCCCTCCTCCTCTCATGATACAGAGACTTACTTTATTTTTGTTCTTCTTAAAATATATATCTGGTGAGATCAGTTGTTCAGTATTTAGATTATAGGCTGTGTCTTTGCCTCTTAAAATTGCAAAGTGCAGAGACAGATTCTGCCAACTCTATAAACAGCCTCACAAATGCAAAGACTCACCAGCCCTCCTCCTCGTAAGGCCACGCTAAGAGAAACCGCTAGACATTGTTTCCTTCAAAAGGTGGCGAGTGGAAATAATCTGCAGAAGTGTTACTATCCCTGTTAATAAAAATTTGCATCAAAAGAACCTATTGGCAAAATACAAAAGTCTAATGATAATTTTGCAAACAACTTTTGAACTAACAAAATGATACTTTGTTTTTGCAGGATAAGAATCTTTGTCTTTTTCTTTTTATTCATTTGCAATGGGTGGGCAGCAGGTGGCATTGTAGTTAAGGTGCTGGATTCCCACTTGGTCGATCATGGTTCAAGTCCCAAACCTGGCAGCCTGAAACTCACGCTGGGTGCTGTGTATGTGTGTGCCCAACATCCCGAGAAGAGACTGTAGGAGAAGGGATTACACTGTGGCCATCCTCCCTGGGGAGTGATTTCTTGCTTTCTGTCTCTCTGTCTCTCTAGCAAGCGCATGCACTCTATAGCAAAAATCTAAAAACAAACAAAACAAAACGAACTCTAAAAAATTTTTGCTATAGGGCACATGTGCTCTCTGGTGAGAGATGGAGAGAGAAAAAACACTTTCCAAGGGAGATGCTCACACGCAGTCCCTTCTTGCCCATTCTCCCTTGTGCACATGCACATGTACCTACATGTCCCTGTCGCCGCCAGGTCTGGAACTCACACCGCACAGAGGGCCATGTGGGAGTCAGCCTCCTTCACCACCATGCCACTGGCTGGCCCGGAGACAAGACATTTAAATAGTAAATTGCCTTTAAGTATAGTAAAACTACCATCATTAAGAAGCTCTCATTATTAAGAAGGAAGCTCTCATCATTAAGAAGAAAGTTTTTTTTTTTTTTTTTTTTTTTTTTCTGGATGCTAAGGAGTGATTTCTGAAAGTCTGAACTATTGTAGAAAATGCTTTCCCATGTCCTGTTGAGATCTACCAATGGCACTTCCCTTCCAGAAGTAAATACAGGTATTTTGGCAATAATGGTGCACAACTTGTAGGGGAGATTAAAGACATCCCTACCCGACCCACAGGAATGGGGTAATAAGATACCTGTGGCCCTCCTCCCTGCCTGTGCACACTTCCTTAGAGCAAATCGTCCGTTCTCTCTCTCTGATGGGGCGTGTGTGTGTGTGTGTGTGTGCATGCGCACACACCCGTGTGTGTTAGTCTTGGAAGCTGCAGAATGGAAGAGGAGACGAAGGAAACACAGACTGAGTTTTCTTCATCCAAAATGTCTTGTTGCTCTTAGTTATACATGAAGGGTCTGGCTGCTAGAAGAATCAAACCTCAAGGAGAAGAGTAGCCGTGAAGTATGGAAGCCTTCCCTTTTTTCTAATGACCCGTGATCAAAAACAAGTGTTTGAATTCAAAGAATAGAAGCTAGAAAGTATGTCAGGTGGCCATGTCCTTGGCTCCTGGTTTTCATTGTTTTCAGATTCTAACTTCTTCGAAGAGTCAACAGTCATTTGAAACCGTCACACACAGTTCCCAAACAAACCAATGAATCGACCACACTGTGTGTGTGTGTGTGTGTGTGTGTGTATGTGTTTCCCTGGGGAAATACTGTGGGATGTGCATCCCACACAAAACTTTCTAGGGCACATACAGGTGGGTGGTGGGCAACTTAGTGATTTGCAAAGCTCATCCGGCTGCCATTGCCCCTGGAAATGGAGTGTGTACTTGGCTCAGTGGACAGCTCCCCACAGCTCTCTCACTAGGCTTCTGTTCTTTCCCCTTTGCCAGAGGTCTTGAACGGGACTGGGGTAGCGGTGGAGGAAGTGAGGAGGCACCCCCGAGGCGGGGTGTAGCTATGCCACAGTCCCTTCTCCATTCTCCTCTTGGGATTGCAGGAACACACACGTGCCCGGCATGATTTTCAAGCCCTTGGATCCACGACTCAATTCACACACTCACGGCCATGTGGGATCCAGCGCCTTAACCCCCATGCCACCCACTGGCTCTAGGCTTCTGTTCTCAATAAGAAGGAAGATCCTGGGCCAGCAGGTCATGGTGTGGTGGTTAAGGCTCTGGACTCCCACATGACCAACTGTGGTTCAAGTTCTGGACCTGGCAGCTTGAAAATCACGCCAGGCATGCGTGCATGCATGCCCAAAGTCCTAGGGGGAGAATGGAGGAGAAGAGATTGCAGTGTGGCCATTCCCCTGGGGCGTAATTTCTCTCTTTCCTTCTCACTGTCTCTCTGTCTCTCTCTGGTGAGCTCACGCATCCTATATCAAAAAGTTTAAAAAAAAAAAAAAAAGAAAGGAAAATACTTTGTGTATGACAGCAAATAACGAACCAGTCCAGAACAATCAGACTTTTGGATATTTCTCAAGGTTTAGAGAAATTAAAATGTACCATTTTTGGAGGAAAGGGGTCCAACATTTTGTTAGAAATACTGTTGAAGTTTTGACTGGCCACGGACACAAAGATCCCATTGAAATACTCGGCACCACAATTAGACACTTCTGTCCCTTTGTGGCCTGGCCGGAGCGCGCTGGGGTTACACCCAGGACTTCTTCTCTACACCCTGACTCCTAACTGGCCGCCCCTCCTGCAGAAAGAGGCTCCTACCTTCGATGTAACTTAAGGGGCTTGGGATTGAAACAGTCACCCATTCCTACTTTAATTTAGTTAATTAGCTTGCTACAGTGCATGTACTCAACACAAAGAGACAGAGAAAGTGAGAGAGCACCCCCTGGGGGATGGCCACGCTGCCGTCCCTTCCCCATTCTCCGCTTGGGATCTTGGCGCGTGCGCAAGGCCCGACATGGTTTTCAAGCCACCGGGATGGGGACCTGCATCACACAGGCCACGTGGGATCCAGTGGCTCAACCCTACGTCACCTGCTAGTCCCAACCATTCCTGTTTTAAAGTAGATGTAGAAACTTTCTCTCGCTTTTCTGAATAAACCCTTTTATCTAGTGTTTTTGTGTACAGTGTCAGATTTGGTATATTAGGTATTCATTGATTATGAAATGATAAAATAGAGTAAAATCTATCTATAAGGTATTCTTTTTTCTTGTTAATTTCTAGAGGGGCACGTGCACTCACCGGAGAAAGTGAGGGCAAGTGAGAAAGCGCCCGTGGGAGTTGGTCACAATGCCTTCTCTCTCTCTCTCTCTCTCTCTCTCTTTCTCTCTCTCTCTCTCTCTCTCTCTCTCTCGTGAGTTTGGGTGTGTGCCCACGTGTGTGTGTCCCCAGCGTATTTTTCAAGCTGCAGGGTCCGGCACCTGAACTGCAGTTGGTCAGGTGGGATCCCACCGCCTTAACCGCCACGCCACCGGCCGGGCCCGGACGGTGTGTTCGATGGGCGATGTGTCAGACTAAGCCACAGGAAAGAGCAAATAACCTTCCATTTCGTTCTCCTTGAAATGGTGCTCGTTTTCTACGTAATACCCTCAGCTTCCCACCGCCCTGCCGGCTGCCGAAGAGGCAGGGAAACAAATTTCTAAAAATTGGGGTTTGAATGGTGCCCTGCTCCCAGCAGCGTGACTGCCGGGCACTGTCTGCTTTACAGGGGTAGGGAGGGGAGGGCTGGGCAGGGCAAGGGCACAGTTAAACTCAGAATATTTAACTTACAACATAAAACGCAATTACGCGCGCACACACACACACACACACACAGTTTCCCTTCCCAGGAGAACTGCAAATCCTCTTGAGGATCCCAATGTATCCAAATTAGAAGTCACAGCGGCACATCGATGTTGAAGGGACTATAGACAAGGGAAAGCAGAGGAGACACAAAGAGGCTTCAGAATGTCTCTGGAGGGGCCGGCATGGTAACATTGTGGTTAAGGCCCTGGACTCCCCTGTGGCCGACCATAGTTCAAGTCTCGGACCCGGCAGCTTGAAACACGCTGGGGGCATGTGCATGTTTGCCTAAAACCCCAAGAAGAGAATGGAGGAGAAGGAATTGCGGTGTGGCCACCCCGGGGTGGGTGCGTGATTTCTCGCTTGCTGTCTCTGTCTCTGTCTCTCCGGTGAGTGCACGTGCTCTATACCAAATATCTCTCACAAAAAGAAAGAAAAAATCTGTGAAAAAATAGAATTAAAGTACAAGAGTACCCATTTATTTTGGTGCAAAAAGTTCTGAAAACCATGCACTTTTTTCATAACATGCATTTTCCATGAACTTTCTAAAGACCCCTGTACTAGGTCACGTCTCCGTCCCCCACCGGGTGCCCCGTTACAAAGGTCCCAGCAGATCTTCTAGTGTGCACTCTTTCTCTCCTGAGACTAAGTCCCAAGGGCGCCTGCTGAGCCCCGTAAACCTTGTCCTGGGAGTGGACGGCAAAGAAATGAGCCCCACTCCGCCCCCACGGCTCTGCACGGCGCCTGTACAAAGGGGGCCCTGTGATCGCTGTGCTCACGGTTCAGAGTCTACGGAAGTCACTTGACGGTCCAAAGCTCTTTGCCCTGTGTGGCAGGCAGGTCGAGGCATCAGAAAGGAATCAGAGGGCTGACTGAGAGGCCGGAGCAGGGACAGGCAGAAGGAGAGAGCAGGCGTGGAGACTCTGACTCCTTGGCAAATTTCTTACCACCCAGATTTTTATATATATATATATATATATATATATATATATACACACACACACACACATACACATACACACACACACACATATATATATATATACACACACATATATATGTATATATATATATATATATTATTTATAGTTATTCTTCAATTTGACCAGAGAGCGAGCGTGAGAAAGCAAGCTGCCAGGTTCAGGACTCAAACCGAGGTCGGCCATGTGAGAGTCCAACACCATGTGAGAGTACCACACCACCTGCTGCCCCCAGCATCCAGATTCTGTTTTCCTTTGAGAGATTTTTGCTCTAGGGCACGTGTGCCCGCTGAAGAGACAGAGACAGAAACAGAAACCACCCTGGGGGGGATGGCCATGCTGCAATCCCTTCTTCTCCTCTATTCGGGATTTAGGGCACACACGCCTGGCGTGTTTTAAGCCGCTGGGTCTGGGACTCAAACCATGGTCAACTATGTAGGAGCTCAGTGAAGTGACCATTATACCATCTGCTGATCCAGCATCCAGATTTCAACCAAAGTAACATGTTATTTTTTTAAATTATTTTATTTAACTTAATTTATTTTATTTAATTATTTTAATTTGACCAGACAGGGACAGAGAGAGAGAGAGCAAGAGAGAGAGAGAGAGAGACAGAGACAGAGACAGAGAAAGCAAGCCACTAGGTCCGGGACTCGAACCGTGGTCGACCATGTAGGAGTCTAGCTCTCTTAGCCACCACGCCACTTGCTGGCCCAAAAAGTAACATGCTATTTTACCTTTAGCCAAAGCTCTTGAGATAACCACTGAAGACAATTTTTGCATGTGTTTGTTTTCTCTGCCACTATAAGCCAATTTCTTCGTTAGGGTATATAAAAATCAGTGCTGCAAGAAAGGACCCACCAGAATTGCTTCCCAACTCCAGAAAGCCATTTTTATAGATTCTAAGGTTCCCCTGGGCGACCTTGAAACACCCATATGCTCCAGATCCCGTGTGCCTGCAGTGATAATCCACGCACTTGAACAGCTAGCTAACTAGTTATTTTATTTCTTTCCCACCTCAAAAGGGGCCGGCAGGTGGCGTGGTGGTTAAGGGCACTGGACTCCCATATGGCCGACCACTGTTTGAGTCCTGGACCTAGTGGCTAGCCTTTTACTTCCTCTATTTCTCTTTCTCCATTTCTGGTCAAATTTAAAAAAAAATAATAATAAAGTTAAATTTAAAAAAGGATTATTAAAAAAAAAATAGCAGCACTGCGGCCCCAGGTGGTGTTGTGGTTAGGGCACTGGACTCCCACATGGCCAACCATGGTTTGAGTCCCAGACATGGCAGCTTGAAAACCCCACTGAGCACTTGTGCGCGCATGCCCCAAATCCCGAGGAGACTGGAGGAGAAGGATTACAGCACGGCCATCCCCACTTGGGAGTGATTTCTCACTTTCCCTCTCACCATCTCTTTCTGGCAAGAGCACATGCCCTATGCAAAAACCTTTTAAAAACGGCAGCACTAGGCTGATTTCCACACCAACACTAAGGTCATCTACTAAGCTGCTACATCTTTTTTTAAAAGAATTATTTATTTTAATTCCATTTGTTATTATTATTATTTAACTCTGACTAGAAAGAGAGAGAGGGAAAGTGAGAAAGCAAGCTGCCAGGTCTGGGATTTGAACCGTGGTCAGTCATGTGGGAATTCAACACCTTTAACCACCACACCACCTGCCAGCCCAAGCTGCTAAATCTAACCAGCACTTCTTCCCTGAAGCTCTAGAAGCTTCAGATGAGTTCTGCCAGATAGTCCAAATACATTCTATTGGGTCATCAGAAAAGTCATGACACATCTTTGCATAGAATAACAGGAAAATATGTCATGATTTTTCCAACAACCCAAGAGTACTACTAGGTTAAAAAAAAAAAAAAAAAAAAAAAAAGAATCAAGCATTCTATTGAGTCGTCGGAAAGTCATGACATATTCTCCATGCAAAAGAGACCTTACACGTAGGGTTGACTGGCAGGGGAAACAGGCGTTCAGATGCAAGGCCTACAAAGCACGTGTGCTTGTTAGAGAGAGAAGAAATCAGCCCCCTCCTCCTCAGGGTGAATGGCCGCACCACAATCCCTTCTCCTTCTATTCTGCTCTTGGGATTTTAGACATGAAGACACATATGCCTGGCGTGTTTTTCAAACCACAGGGTCCAGGACGCGAACCACACAGCCAGTCATGCGGGATCCAGCTGCCTTGACCACCACGCACCACCTGGCCCCATTTCATTCATCTTGTCTCGGAAGGTACTATTTACCCGCTGGGCTCTGACATGGCTGGGAGTCAGTAGGTCTGCCATCTAAACCTGTGGTCCTTGTCACCAGCAAATGACACCAACTAGAGTCCTTTTCAATGCTCGAGGCCCCAGCGATGACGATCAGGGAATGCCTTGTACGGGGAGGCCCCGGTGGGGTCCGGGGCGTTGCATGAGCAGAAGGCCGTTCCCACTGGGCTCCTGCGCAGGGGGACCGAGCGCGTGGGGAGCAGGCCGGAGGCCCGACGGCCACGGCGCACCGAGACACGTGGACTGGCACAGGCCGGCCACGCGGGACAGTTCGGAAGACGTGCTGACGTGTGGTCTGAAGCGATGCAATCCCAGCTTTCACATGCTTTGGGAAGACCGACGGGGACTGAGTTCTTTCTTCTGAAATCTGACAAAGTCACCCAGCACGGAGGATTGAGAGCTGAAGCATGTGGTCAGGACCCTCCGGTTCTTGTAGGGTGGTGCCAAAGAGATTCTTAATTTTATTTATTTATTAAGAGTTATTTTAACCTGGCAGGACCAGCAGTTAGCGTAATGGCTATGTCGCTGGACTCCCATGTAGTTGACCACAGTTCAAGTCCTGGACCTGGTGGCTTAAAACTCATGCCGGGCGCGTGTGCGTGCATGCCCAAGATCCCGAAAGGAGGATGGAGGACAAGGGATTGCGATGTGGCCATCCCCCCGGGGGGTGATTTCTCGCTTTCTGTCTCTGTCTTTCTGGCAAGCGCACGCACCCTATAGCAAAAACAAAACAAAACAAAACAAAACGAAACAAAACAAAAAACTCTCTGAAAATAAAAAAATAAATAATTTTAACTTGGGGCCAGCAGGTGGTGTGGTGGTTGAGCTGTTGGACTCCCACATAGTTGACCATGGTTCGAGTCCTAGATCTTGTTGCTTGCTTTCTCACTTTCCCTTTCTCTCTCTCTAGTCAAATTTAAAATAATAATAATAAATAATAACAATAATAATAAATAAAATTAAAAATAAACCATTTTTAAAAAAGAATTATTTTAACTTTATTTATTAATTAGTTTTAAAATTTGACCAGAGAGAGAGAGAGAGAAAGTGGGAATGCAGGCTGCCAGGTCCACGGTGTGAACCGCGGTCAGCCATGTGGGAGTCCAGGGCCGACCACCACACCACCTGCCAGCCCTGGTTTTATTTTTAAGTGCCAGAAGGTGCACGTGCTTGTGAGAGAGAGAAAGAGAGGGAGAGAGAGAGGGAGGAAGCACGCCCCCATGGGGGTGCACTCCACAACCCCTTCTCCACTTCTCCATCCTGTGGGGATGTGGGGCATGCCCTTGCCTGTGCTCGGGATGTCTGTCAAGCTTTTGACCTGCACCGTGATCCGTCGAGTGGGATCCGGCTCCCCTCACCACGAGGCTGCAGAGTGCCCAGAGATTCTCGATTTTATATGGAGGTAAGTATCCGTCTCGTTGCTCTGTGAAGCGAGGTGTCCGGGTGTCCCACAGAGACTGCGGTAAGGCAGAGTGATAGGATAATAATGGAGTTAGAAGACTGAAAGGCAATTAATCACAAAGTTCTCCTTAATTAACGGAGCGGTCCCCGTTCACTGCCAGTGAGCGGAAATTCACATGAAACACGCCGGGAGGACTACACAGGCAGAACCCCTCCCAGGGTAAGTCAAGGTCGCTGCTGGGGTCGCCGGCAAGGAAGTCTGGGGTGGCTTGACTGAAGCGGCCTGTGTTTGGGGCAAAAAGACACGTTTTCATGGCTCCAGTTGTGAACACAAATAGTAACTCTGAGGGCTTGAGAACCCGACCACAGTACAACGGCCCCTTCTCATGTCCCCGGATTTATTTTTTTATTAAAAGACAAAGGGGCAAGTTAGGGCCAGAAGCCGCTACGAAGCTTTCATCCTTTACTTTCCCTTCCTGTGAGTTTAGGCAAGGTCCCCTACACACGAAAAGGAAAAAAAAAATGTCCTTAGACTTAACTAATTTTAATTTCTCTTCTTTTACAGCTTGCCTCCATGGAGGAAGATGCTTACTAAGCGCCACTGAGAAAGTAGGGTGAGCCTTTTTTAGAGCAATGAAATTTTTTTTTTTTTTCTTTTTTTGGAGAGGTTTTTGCTATAGGGCGCGTGCGCTCGCCAGACAGACAGAGAGAGACAGAGAGATAGAAAGCAGGAAATCACCCCCCAGGAGGGATGGCCACGCCGCAATCCCTTCTCCTCCATTCTCCTCTCGGGATCTTGGGCACGCACGCACTCGCGCCCGGCGTGAGTTTAAGCCGCCGGGTCCGGGACTCGAACCGCGGTCGACTACGTGGGAGTCCAGCGACATAGCCATTACGCTAACTGCTGGTCCCTAGAGCAATGAAATTTTAAGGAAAGGCATTCAGATGCTTTGTTCGAACACCAGGCCCCGGGAACCCTAAATGATGAACGCAAGGGCCGAGGAGAAACCGTTAGTGCCACTTCAGGAGCCTCTGAGCTTCTGCGGGGTGTGAGTGGAATCAGGCGACCAAAGTCAACACGGGCAAACGGACCAGCGGCTCAGCAAATACTCCTGGTGTTTAAACTTACCCACGTGCGTGTTGAAGCGCTCGACAGTACGAGCGATTACAGGGCGACCATTGCCATGGTTAAAACTCAGCTCTCCAAACAGTGCGCTCTCTGCAGCTTCTCCTGCTGATACAAACTACTTCGAGACTTTAATCCACAGTGTTTTCCTTGTGCTTATCTGAGAGAGGGCGGCAGGATAGAAAAGAATCTGAGGACAATGGTAAATAGCCATTATTACCTTGGGGGGGTATTTTTAAAGAGGCCAGTTATTTGATGAATTTCATTAGCGTGAACGAGAAAAAAGTTGGCTGTCTCTTAAAATACTTTTTTAGACGGAAAATACGTTACTAAACATTACCAGTGGTCAAATGCAAGTTTTAAGCAGCCATGTTAGAGTGAATGAAGCTCTGAGCAGCTGAAGTGTAAGAAGGGAGGGAGGCAGAGCACAGCGTAGTAACACACGCTTATTTATTTAAAAAAGGGAGGGCAAAACTCGAGACAGAGGAAATTGTCCTTGTTAAGCTAAAATAAAGTAAGTGCTTTATTCTGGACTAAGCATTCCTTTTACTTCCAGATAGCATAGAAAGCATCTGTTTGGAGAGACTGGGGAGACAGTGAGAGAAAAAAATCTGGTGAATACATGTTTAGAATTTTTTTTTTTTTTTATTGGAGAGGTTTTTGCTATAGGGTGCGTGCGCTCGCCAGACAGACAGAGAGAGACAGAGAGACAGAAAGCGAAAAATCACCCCCCAGGGGGGATGGCCACGCCACAATCCCTTCTCCTCCATTCTTCTCTCGGGGTCTTGGACTTGCACGCACACGCGCCCGGCGTGAGTTTAAGCCACTGGGACCGGGACTCAAACCACGGTCGGCTACGTGGGAGTCCAGCGACATAGCCATTACGCTAACTGCTGGTCCCCAGAATTTTTCCTAACTAGTTTCATATTCTAAAGTATTGTCTTGTTACTTGTCCTGTTTCTGTAATCTTTACTGACAAAGAATAAAGCTGTTCGACTTTAAGCTCACATTTTTTTTTTAATTAATTTTTTTTTTCTATCATCAGGGGAGAGAGTATAGGTGCTCACTGGAGAGAGAGAGCAAGAGCCCCTCGAGGGGGTGCGGTCCCGTGGCAATCCTTCTCTTCCATTCCTCCCTCCCGTGGGATCTCAGGCCCACGCGCCCACGCCCACGCCCCCGCCCCCGCCCCCAGCATGTTTCCAGCAGCTGGGGCTGGGACTCAGACTGGAGTCAGCCCTGTGGGATCCAGCTCCCTAACGGCCACACCTGCTAACTGGAACGTGTCTTAATGCACACTGCTATTTCCCGCGCTCGAGCAGGGGTTCTGGTGTCTCCAAGGACAGAAAAAACGGTGCCACTGGCTTTACCACAGAAGGCCGATTGCCATCCTGGTACAAGAGGGAAGAGTGAGCAGGGTGCTGTCTTTCTGGACCTAATAGCCTATGTTTGTTTTTTTGTTTTTTTTTTTGGGGGGGGGGGGAGAGGCTTTTTGCTATAGGGCGCGTGCGCTCGCCAGACAGAGAGAGACAAGAGACAGAAAGAGAGAAATCACCGCCCAGGGGGGATGGCCACACCACAATCCCTTCTCCTCCATTCTCCTCTTGGGATCCTGGGCACGCACGCACACGTGCCCGGCGTGAGTTTTAAGCCACCGGGTCCGGGATGCGAACCGCGGTTGACTACGTGGGAGTCCAGCAACATAGCCATTACGCCAACTGCTGGTTCCCGCAATAGCCTATTTTTAAAGTGTCATTTCTCATGGTGGCATGTGTCTACAATCCCAGTGTCTCAGGAAGGCTGAGGAGGAAGGGTCCCGACCTCAAGGCTGGCTGGTCTGGGCAACGCAGCCAAACCGTGTGTTCTTGCTCCCCTTCATTCAGACAGAGCACGCGCCCACACACTGGAGAGTGAGGACAGAGAAGGGCACCCTCCACGGGGCCTAGTCCCAGCCCGGCCCCTCCTCCAGTCCTCCGGGCCAGCAGGTCCCGGGCACGCACACACACTGGGCCTGGGCTTCGTCGGTCACCGTGGGGGCGCAGAGCGATACTGCTGAGCCACGGAGCTGCCCTGAGAGCTGCCTCACAGGCCGGGGGGGGACGCGCCTTTGTTCCCAGCTACTCGGGAGGCTGAAGAGGAAGACCATTACAGAGACGCCATGTCTAAAACAAAAAAGAAAGAAAAATTACATCTTTTTTTAAAGAGAGATTTTTGCTATAGGGCACATGCACTCACCAGAGAGAGAAAGACAGACAGACAGAAAGTGAGAAATCACCCCCCGGGGGGGATGGCCACGCCGCAATCCCTTCTCCTCCATTCTCCTCTCAGGATCTTGGGCACACACACACACCTGCGCCTGGCATGAGTTTAAGCCACTGGGTCCGGGACTCGAACCGTGGTCGACTACATGGGAGTCCAGTGACATAGCCATTACGCCAACTGCTGGTCCCTCAAATACATTTTTCGAAAGTAAACTGCAGACATCTCCTCTCCTAATAAAGCACTCCCCTGCATTACCATCATAAAATATGAAATCTAAAAAAATCAACAAGTCCCTCGCCACGTCAAATACACTGTTCCGTGTTCCCCAAATGTTTTCTATCATTTTTTTAAGCGATTAGTCTTTTTACTTTATACCAGTTTTTCTACATTTTTTTTTTTCTTTCATGACTGGCTTTTTGAAGAGACCCAATCTCAATAAGTACTCAATAAATCTGCTGAATGTGCCACATTCTAGATTTGTCCAATTGATCTCACACAGTGTTATTTAACTTGTTCTTAATCCTCTGCTCCTCCTGTGCCTGGAATCGAAAACAAAAGGCTTCATTAGACTCAGGTTAAACAATTCCAGCAGGAGGGCCTCACAGGTGATGTTGCATAATTGATATTGCTTAACACCCGAGGCGCATGATCGCCAGGGCCTGAGTGCTGCTCAGTGTGATCGTGCAAGCAGGACGGCGAGCACCCCTTCCTGGTAAGGGTACACAGTCTCCGCCATGCAGGACAGTACTCAGTACCAAGGAGACGCTGCTTTCATCTTTCATCCGATGAGTCTAGCATCCCTGGGGATCCGTGTGCGTGACTTCTTTGGTGGGGGCTACAAAGTGGTGATCTAATTCTGCCACTCCTACATTTTTTAAGTTGGCTCTTCTTTAAACACCCTAGTATCTCAAGTACCACATCCACGTTACTGCCTCTTCGATTAGCCAGAGGGCATGTGGGCTTCCCAGAGAGGCAGAGGGAGAACTGACCACAGTGGGGCGTGGCCATGCCGCAATCCCTCCACTTCCCCATCCTGCCAGGATCTGGGACAGGCACGTAAACACTCCAGCTGGGGCCTTCAGGCCACCAGGACTGGAACTCAAACTGTGGTTGGCCAACTGGGACCCAGCACCCTTAACAAGCAGGCTATGGACCAGTTGACAGGGTTTGCTACGGTGCCCAGGATGGCTTCAAACTCACCACCCTCCTCCTGCCACTACACAGAAAGCTACTATGTGTGTGTGTGTGTGTGTGTGTGTGTGTGTGCGCGCGCGCACGGGCTTGCTGGAGAGAAGCGAGAAAACACCCTTCGGGGGGATGGCCTCCCTGTGGTCACTTCTCCATCCTGTTCCTGGGATTTGGGGCATGCATGCACACACACCTGGCATGTTTCTCAAGCTGCCAGGGCAGGGGCTCGAACCATGCATTACACCATGTGGGGCCCATGCCACTGGCTGGCCCAGAGAACTACTTTCAGGATTAACAAAATGATCATCCACTCCTCTTCCGGCCCCTCAGGGGTCAACAATCCCCGTGAAGCAGTCGCAGAAAGCTCGCGGTGCTTCTGTGTGTGTGTGCGCGCGGCAGACCCCAGCTCGGGCCCAGACTAAACCAACCTTGGTTTCAGTTACTGTAGAGCAGTTTTATTTGTAAAAGCGTCACTGGAGTTCTCAGCTGATGGCATAGACATCAATGAACTGCACAGGAACAGTTCCAGCCCTGCTTTTCCTCCCTGGTGCTGGTAGTCCCCTCCTGTGCTGGAGTGAGCCCCAAGTAGCAGACACATCTCACCTCCCACGCTGAGCAGCAGGGGCCGGCCTGCATCCAGGCGCAGAGCTGAGCGTTAGGAGGCCCCCGGCAACCGAGTACAGAGGTCTGTTTACACCAGGAGACCTGTTGGGAGGAAGCCCGCAGATGGAAGGGCACAACAGCATTTACTCAAAATCCTCAAAAGAGGAAAGCTGTTTGCACTGCCACTCTGCTGGAACAGGTCTTGCTAGACTGTGAAAAACAGCCAAAGACCCGTGGCCTCGGAAATGCTCTGAACTAATGCAAAACAAAACTGTGGCCTTTGGATAAGAAAATAGCCTACTCAAAACTGGATGGTCTTAACCAATATAACAATCTGTAATCTTCAAGGAGAATCAGGAATTTTTTTTAAAGAATTATTTTAATTTATTCATTTCCTTAAATTTGACCAGAGACAGACAGAGAGGGTAAGTGAGAAAGCAAGTCACCAGGTCCGGGACTCGAACCGTGGTCAGCCATGTGGGAGTGTCCAGCACCTTAACCACCCTACCACCTGCTGGCCCGAGAATCAGTTTTTTTTTTTTTTTTTTAATAAAGTTTTTGTTAGGGACCAGCAGTTAGCGTAATGGCTATGTCGCTGGACTCCCACGTAGTCGACCGCGGTTCAAGTCCCGGACCCGGTGGCTTAAACTCACGCCGGGCGTGTGTGCGTGCGTGCCCAAGATCCCAAGAGGAGAATGGAGGAGAAGGGATTGCGGCGTGGCCATCCCCCCTGGGGGGTGATTTCCTGCTTTCTATCTCTCTGTCTCTCTGTCTGTCTGGCGAGTGCACGCTCCCTATAGCAAAAACCTCTCCAAAAAAAAAAATAAATAAATAATAAATAAAAAATAAAGTTTTTGTTATAGAATGCATGTGCTTGTGGAGAAAGTGAGAAATAACTCCCCAGGGAGGATGGCTGTGCTGCAATCCCTTCTCCATTCACCCCTTGAGTACAGGACTCGAACAGTGCAGTTGGCCATGTGGGATCCAGCCAACTTAACTTCCATGCCATCTGCTGGCCTGAGAATCAGATGGTTTAAAAGTTTATTTCATGAGAGAGAGACAGAGAGATGGGCACTCCCTGTGTCTTCCAGCCAGCCCGATCAAGGCGAGAGCAGGCGCCCAGCTGGGGACCTGGGATCCTCCGGAGTGGGCCCAGCGTCACCGCTGTGCCACCACTGGATCATGTATTTAACGGCCTGAATCGCGTTAGAATTGACTGACAAAGAGTGTCTGGTGCTCTCAAAGTTCCCAGGCAACTGAAAGGAGTTATTGGCAAAACAAAACAAAACAAAACAAAACAAAACAAAAACAACTTGGGATTATTAGAAAATAATCTTATTATTTTTTAGGTTTTCGCTATAGGGTGCATGTGCTTGCCGAAGAGGAAAGAGACACGGAGATACAGAGAGAGGGAAAGTGAGAAACCACCCCCCATGGTGGACGGCCACACTGCAATCCTTTCTTCTATATTCTCCTCCTGGGATTCTGTGCACGTTTGCACTTCAAGCTGACAAGTGCGGGTCTGGGACTCAAACCATGGTCAAACATGTGGGAGTCCAAAGCCTTAACCACCATGCCACCTGCTGGTTCCAATCTTATTCTAGGTAAGCACTTCATAAGAATTAGCACAAATTATACATAGATGTTGCACTGAACTCACAATTTTGGTAATTGTTGTTTTTCACACTAACAGAGACCAGTGAAAACTGGGTATACTTTTAGGCTGACACATCATTCTTCCAAGTAACAGCTTCAGGATTAAAACTTACCGCTGGCAGGGACCAGCAGTTAGCGTAATGGCTATGTTGTTGGACTCCCACGTAGTCGACCGCGGTTCAAGTCCCGGACCCGGCGGCTTAAACTCATGCTGGGCGCGTGTGCGTGCGTGCCCAAGATCCCGAGAGGAGAAGGGATTGCAGCGTGGCCATCCCCCCTGGGGGGTGATTTCCTGCTTTCTATCTCTCTGTCTCTCTCTGTCTGTCTGTCTGGCAAGTGCACGCGCCCTATAGCAAAAACCTCTCCCAAAAAAAAAAAAAAAAAATTACCGCTGGCTTTTTCAATGTGCTTACTTTGGGTATATGTGTGTGTGTGTGTGTTTGTGTGTGTGTGTGAATATATAAAAGACACTTTTCAGGTTCATGAAATTTCTTTTGCAAAATACTATAAGTTAGGGACCAGCAGTTGGCGTAATGGCTATTTCGCTGGACTCCCACGTAGTTGACCACAGTTTGAGTCCCAGACCCGGTGGTTTAAACTCATACTGGGTGTGTGTGCGTGCATGCCCAAGATCACAAGAGGAGAATGGAGAAGGGATTGCAGCGTGGCCATCCCCACTGGGGTGTGTGTGTGTGTGACTTCTTGTTTTCTGTCTCTCTGTCTCTGTCTTTCTTTCTGGAGAGCGCATGCATCCTATAGCAAAAATCTCTCAAAAACAAAATAAATAAAGAGGAAGAAAGAAAAATACTGTAAGTTAAAGACCAGTGGATAGCAAGGATGACCACTCATACACTTTACGATATGAATCCATTTGGGGGTGGGTGGATCCCTTTTATCAACTTAGAAGACATTTAATACACATTCTACTTTAATTTAGAAGAAACTTAACACTTTTGACACATTGATTTAATGATGCAGTTCAAACAGCAGGATTGGAAGGGGGATTGGGTATTTAGTTGGAAATAATCACCTGGCATTACACTGGATATACGTTTGGCTAAATCAGCTTAATATATTTTGGGGCCCTAGTATCTTCACCTGTAAAAATGAAGTGTTAGCTAACTTCTAAGCAGTCTAGTCTCACATTCTATGTGATCAACTTCAGTAGCACTCTCAGTGTGTTTTGAATATAAAAAGATGTTTCTTAAAGTCTAGATTTCAGCAGGGTCAGGAGATGGTGTGGAGGTTGAAGTGGCTGGACCCCACGTGGTTTGAGTCCTGGATCAGAGTTTGCAAAATGCACCCGGCATGTGTGCGTGCATGGCCAAAATGCACAAGGCATGTGTGCGTGCATGGCCAAAATGCACTGGGCATGCGTGCATGCATGGCCAAAACCCTGGGAGCAGGATGGAGAAGGGACTGCAGCATGAACACTCCCTCTAGGGCGTCCTCGTGCGCTCTCTCTCTCCAGCAAGCACATATGTCTGGATATCAGCTAAACCAGTTTCTGCAAATCCAGGTCCTTGCTGGGCCCTAAGATTTCAAAGCGTGGGAATGAAGAGCTCAATTTGACAAACCAGTGCATTAAACAAATTTTTGCATCTATCTGCTTTTATTTTTAAGAATGATTTAATTTTATTTATTTATTATTATTCAATTTGATGAAAGAGAGACAGACAGAGAGAAAGTGAGAAAGCAAGCTGCCAGGTTCGGGACTTGAATTGTGGTCAGCCATGTGAGAGTTCAGCACCTTAACCACCCCACCACCTGCCGACCCCCCTTGTTTCTATTTGAATGAGCAAAGTCTGCCATCTCCCTCTATCCCCTCCCCCTATTCTCCACCTCCAAACTCCCCAGGTCCCCATGTCCAGCCTTCCTGACAGCTCTTCCCTTTCCAAACGAAACACTTACAAAGTGACGCCCTGCTGGTGCTCTGCATGACTTCGTTTTATGCACAGTAGTGTTAAACAATAAGCAGGCATGTGTATATACGTGGTGTAAACTGGTACACTCTACCGGAAGCAAGTAAGACACACATCACAAAATCCTACGAGTGTGTAGACTTTGAAGACCCACTTTTACTTCTAGGGATACAGCCTGACCAGAGAGCCAGACGCAGGGAGCTCATGTAAGTGCGAGCACGTCGTAGGGCACGGACACCGGGCCTCAACGTAAACCCGTTAACAAGACACCAACTTCAGGGGCTGGCCCTCCCTGCGTAGTGGCTGGGGGATGGCATCCCACGTGGCCGAATGCAGCGCAAGTCCTGGCCTGGTGGCCTGAAAAGCACATGCCAGGCGTGTGTGTGGGCCCCCAATCCCGAAAGGATGAAGAAATGAGAAGAGGGACCAGCAGTTAGCGTAATGGCTGTGTCGCTGGACTCCCACGTAGTCGACCGCGGTTCGAGTCCCGGACCCGGCGGCTTAAACTCACGCCGGGCGCGTGTGCGTGCGTGCCCAAGATCCTGAGAGGAGAATGGAGGAGAAGGGATTGCGGCGTGGCCATCCCCCCTGGGGGGTGATTTCCTGCTTTCTATCTCTCTGTCTCTCTCTGTCTGTCTGGCGAGCGCACGCGCCCTATAGCAAAAACCTCTCCAAAAAAAGAAAAAAAAAAAAAAAAAAAAGAAAAAAAAAAAAAAAAAAAAAAAAAAAAAGAAATGAGAAGAAAGGATTGTGTGTGACCACGCCCCCCTGGGGATGCTTCCTCGCCCTCTCTCCGAGGAGCGCTTCTGCTTTCTGGCAATTAAAAAAAATGACCCCGCCTCAGGGGAGGTAGGAAGCTCTGTGCAGTTCTTATTCCTTGGGACGATACTGTTCCCTTATCTTGTGTATTATTATTATTTCCATTTTTTGAAATGTCCTTCTAACTTTTTCTACAATGAACATGAACTACTTTCTTAAGAGTAAACGCACCACGAGTTAATGCTGTGTCATTTACCATTTCCAATGCACGTGTACCCACCACTCAGAACCACTGATACTTTCAGCTTATTCTGAAACACGATCACTCCATGGGACTACTTAGCTCCTTGGCTGCTTCAGTGGTTACGGCAACACGGGAAGACTGGAGACGTTCGATTTTCAAAAGCTTCAGACTGAGGACAAAGAATGACAAACTGAGAACAGGAAGTGACAGAGGCATACTTTTTTGTTATTTTTAAAGTTCAAAAAAAGACAAATCATATATCCACAGATTTCCCAAATAGTGACTTCAGAGACTACAGAGGGCCAGAGAAGCAAGGTACGTCAGCAAACACTTTAATAGGAATACGGGGCCCGCACCAGAGGCCCCTCTGGGGAATGTGAGGGCTCTCCCAGGGTGCTTCTGCCGGGAGAGTCAGGTACGGCTCTCCAGGGCACGAACACGCAAGGAGGCAAGGAGGCGTAGGACTCGCAGTCACGTTACAGCACAGGAAGTGTAGTTTAATTAACGAACAGGCACGTTAATCAAAAGCCAGCTAAAAAGGCATCTGAACATACGTAACATCCTAGAGTCCACGAAGTTCATGTGCAATGGTAATTTTAAGTACTTCATTTCAACACCAAAGAAACAAACGTGAAGAGAGAGTTCTCGGACAGTAATTTACGTCTATGACAAAAATCAAAAGAACTTTACATTTAAAAAGGATTACATGACTGACAGGACCCCGCAGCAGACTGGGCGGCCACCGACGACAAACCGACGGTGCCAGGGGAGCGGTGGGGCCCTTTGCGTCCCCTTCCTCCCATTCCCGCCACCCTGTCCCACAGAAGCTCCTCAGGACCCCAGAGAAAAGCTCCTTAAGCCTTCCCATTCCTCCAAAGGAGTCAAGAAAAACCAAATAGCAAACCCAAAAGTTGATTTCACCATAAACTTAAATACAGTTTAGCGAGTACAAAGAAACCCGACAGTTACACACTGCTGCTTTCCAAGGAAGGAGCAGACATGTAGAACATTATCCGAAGGAGCATCTCATGGATTATGTACATTGGATTATGGATTCTAAACAAGAATTACGTATCTGAGAAGGCACATATCTGTGATTTAAGGCTTCACTGGTATTGTTTCTTATGGAAGTCCACGAAAGCTGTCTAGCAGTTCACTACTCTCAGTGTGGAGTTACCAAAAGCTATCTTTCTAAGAACAAATTTCTACTTTAGAAACCATTAAGAATTTCCATTCCCAAGTCCACCTGTTAAAAAAGAAAACATCCAATAAGCAGGTTTCATTATGAACCGAAAGAAATCGCTAACATAACCATTCAATGACTTTGGGTGATACAAATTCATAAGCTTAACAGCCTCACAGAAATGACAGTGTGATTCCTGTATCTTTAAAAAAAAAAAAAAAGTCTCAACAAAATTACAATGGTACGGAGTCACCTTTAAAAAGGTATTTGCCCCAACTCCACAAACCAGTCAGTCACTAGAGCTGCTGCGTCTTGTGTGGATGCTGAAGGAATACCATATAATTTTATTCTGCAAAATAGTTTCTTTTTCTTTAAGACAATACATGAAAATGAATCTCTTAAAGATGTTTAATATATTCGTATATAAAATATCTGATGTGGATACAAATCATGTAAACCTCCCTTTGGAAAAGTTACAACAGGTCCTCATTTCCAGGACCAAAAACCTAGAATTTATATCTGGTCAGTGCAAATCTATATTAGATGTTTTCAAACTACAGAAAGAGCCATCCACCCTCACGGTACAAAAGGATTTCTCAAAAAGGAAACGTTTTGTGTTCTGATTATAGAAATTATGTTTGCATTAAAACCACCCGCCTTCCCATCCAATTGAACAGTCCAAGTGTTAAAGTATGAAAAGGGGAAATTAAAGCCATTTGTGCAAGAATCACAGCAATGGTCGTCGCCCCTCCCCTCCCCTCGACCTCGGTTTCATTTTCATTAGGTTGGTTTAGAAATGGAGCAACACGACTTTCTTTTCTTCCCAGGTGTGGTTTTACTGTTCTTCAAGCCAAGACGGGGCATCGACTCCAGGGCTTTTCAATTTGATGTGGAACTGTTTAAGTGTCTGTTCGAGCTGCTTCTGATTCCCGGCAAAATACGCGGCGATGGCGTTGTGGAAAAGGACCAGCTGATTGTGCAGCACTTTAACCTGTGGACAGGCAGAGTCACGAGACCAGGTGTTACGGCCAATGTCAATGAAATGGCGATTCACTGGGGTCCTTACCTGAGAGGGCGCCCCCAGCAGACGCTGCTTGAGTAACGACAGCACTTCACACAGGCCCACCGTGCTCTGCGGCGCCCTCACCTTCAGTGACTTTTTATTTGCCAGAGGGCGCATGCGCTTGCCAGAGAGACAAAGAGACAGAAAAAGGGGGGGAGGGTATTCCCCAGTGGGGCAGGGTCACGGCATCGCCCGTTCTCCATCTCCGCATCATGTCAGAATCTGGGGCACGTTCACACACCCAGTGTGTTTCTCAAGCTATCGGTCAATTCTCATGGCGTGGTGAGCCGTGTGGGAGCCAGCTCCCTGGTTCACGGGGCCAGCCCTTTGGTGACTTTTTAACTATCCTGACGGTAATGGGGGTTTAAGAAAGAAACGATACGCTCTGTTGACCATTTCCAAACACGACTGGTAGCATTACTTAATATCCTTAAATTCCCGTTCACGCAAGGTATATTCAAGACTGTGAGATGCTGCAGAGGGACTGACACGGAACGCCCCGAGTGCGCGACACGCTGAGCACGGGCATGACCTGGCTGCACGGAGCCCAGCGGCCGCGGCTTTCAGGACAGCGTTGCTTCCCAGTGAATCAAGCGAGCGGCAGCAAGGGCTGCCCAGAGAGTCAAATTGGCTTAAAGTCCAGGTGACTCAGTTATTTGCAGAGGCTTATTATTTTTAATGATATCAAAAGCATATTTAACCAAGTAATATTGCCTCTATGAGTCATTATTTTTTAAAAGAATTATTTTTTATTTATTATTAATAATAAATAAAAATAGAAAGAGGGAGGAAAGTGAGAAAGCAAGCCACCAGGTCTGGGAGTTGAACCAGGGTCAACTATATGGGAGTCCAGCACCTTAACCACCATGCCACCTGCTGGCCCCTATGACTCATTCTTAAAGAAATAAACAAAGCCTCAAAGATTTCTAAATTAATTTGTTTCCTGAAGTCTTATTTATAACTGCAAATGGTTCAATAAGAGAAAGTATAAAATGTATTGATTTACCTATCTAATACCATATTTATTAAAATTAAGCTTTAACAATTTTAATAATTTAAAAACATCTGAAATATGCTAGCTGCAAAAAAAAAACAGAATGTAAAATTTTATAAGTAGCCTGATACCTATAGTTGCTGTCTTATACACATTCTCTCGAGCCATCTCTGAAAAAAAATTTAAATAATAATAATAATAGTAGTTATTATTATTTAATTTGACCAGAGAAAGAGAGTGAGAAAGCAAGCTGACAGGTCTGGGACTCAAACCACGATCAACCATGTGGAAGTCCAGTGCCTTAACCACCACACCACCTGCCAGCCCCTGAAAATGTTTTCTAAACCTGAGCTGCTCTATGCCTCTGCCACCATGGCCGAGGCGTGTGTGTGTGTGTGTGTGTGCGCGCGCGCGTGTGAGAGAAGCGTGCACATGAGTCGGGCTTGCGATCTCGTCCAGACAACAGGCTATCGGGGGTGTGGTCAAGGGAGCGTTCCAAGGGCAGCGTGCTTTACAGAGGCTGGCCAGCTCCTGGATCGCCTTAGATGTGTCAGGGTCCCTTACACAAGGACAAGCAAACCGGACACTGTGAAGGACATGGCTGATATGGGGAAGCCTATAGCCCAGTGGGCAGGCAGCCAGATCCCTCATGGTCAACCGTGGCGCAATCCCGGTGGCTCGGAAAACACACCGACACGTGTGTGCTCGCGTGTGTGCCCCATGTCCTGACAGGGTGGAGAAACGGAGAAGGGACTGCAGCTCTTCCATGCCTACCAGAGGGTACTTCCCCCCACCCTCCATCTCTGCTGAGTGTACACATCCTCTGGGAAAATACAAAATAAAACAAGACAAACATCTCTGCTCTCAAGAAGTTTCCTTTAAAAAAGAAAAAGAGTTTATAGACTATTGTGGGAAGAAAAAGAAAAAAGTAAGTAAAACATATACCAGGTCAAGTGAAAAATGACTTTTTTTTTTTTTTGAGAGGTTTTTGCTATAGGGCGTGTGCGCTCGCCAGACAGACAGAGAGAGAGAGAGACAGAAAGCTAGAAATCACCCCCCAGGAGGGATGGCCAGGCCACAATCCCATCTCCTCCATTCTCCTCTCGGGATCTTGGGCACGCACGCACACGCGCCCGGCGTGAGTTTTAAGCCACCAGGTCCGGGACGCGAACCGCGGTCGACTACATGGGAGTCCAGTGACATAGCCATTATGCTAACTGCTGGTCCCAACGACGTGTTTTTCTATGCAAAAATGTGCCATGTCTTTTCCAACGAGCCGAGAGTATGCTAGATGGACATGTGTTATAAATCGGGAAGACGATGCTTGGACATGGCGGGTGACGCCGCCTTTTGGGAAGCACCTTCTACCTGAGAGATGGCATGCCACCCTTCCCTCTGCTTGGCTCTGCTCCTTACCGCCATGTTAGTTAAGGGAAAGAAGATGCTCAGTTTCACAGTTTGCAAGAGCAGGAAGGGAGGCAGCACTGGAAGCAGGGGCAGAGCACTGAGAACGTACTGAAGTCCTCCCGGCCTTTAAACACAGAGCCGGGACAGGGGTTAGAGAGGCTGAAAACTGACAGTCCGCTCTTTTCAGAGACATAAATACAGTATTACACTTGCATGTAGTCTTTCCATATTTACCAACGGGATAAAATCTTTATTGAACTATTTATGCCCTTACTCAGAAAAGAGTTAAAACTGTTATAAGGAAAAATAAAACACATCAGAAAAGTTGAGACTTGAAATAGCCAAAGGAGACCTACTCTAGGCATATGAATCTAAGCAATTTCAAAACCTTGGGGCCGGCAGATGGCGTGGTAGTTAAGGGCACTGGACTCCCACATGGCTGACCGTGGTTCAAGTCCTGGACCTGGTGGCTTGCTTTCTAACTTTCTCTCTCTCTTTCTCTCTCACTCTGTCCCTCTCTGGTTAAATAAATAAATAAAGCTAAATAAAATGATTTAAAAACAAAACAAACCAAAACAAAAACAAACAAAAACAAAAACAAAACAACCTTGCATTACAAACGACCACAGTCACTTGGAAATGCACAAAATCACCATGCACCCCGAGGAAGAACTTCCATACACTTTGCAGAAGACGAGCAGGCTGATCAGACCCGAGCAGCCGCCAGCGCCCACGGGCAGCGCGACGGCACGGCCAAACAGGCCGCGACTGCCGACGGGCACAGGCTCCACCCTGACCGCCGGCCAGGGGCACGAGCTGGGGCCATACACGGAACTGGCGAGAGCAGGTGAGGACAGGACGGACGGTGCCAAGTGGGTTACACTGAAAACCTGCTCCTGTCTACACAGTGCGTATCCGTGAAGATAAACACCACCTACAAAGGTACTGACCGATAAACCTGAGGATGAGCGTTATTTTGTAGATTTCAAAGCTGTTAAAAGGGCATGTTTTTTCTCCCACGTGAACTTCTTTCCTAAACTGAGTTTAGCTATATGCCTTCTTATTCAGAGGCACTGAATTAAAGGGGGAGGGTCATTTCCCCGATCAAGTGAGTTATGTTTTAATATCTGTACAACTGTCCTTTAAAGTCATGAGTGGTCTACCAGCAATCCATGGAACAGGGGTGTAAGAGGCCCGGGTCACTGACGTGTGCAGTGTTGCCCCTTCTGTCCCACGCTATCTAAAAAGGTACAGTTCCATGCTCCCCCTGCTCACCACCGATCCACTCCCAGTAAGCAAAGCCCGGGAGAGTAACAGCAGAAAAGCAGATCTGGCCGGGCCTTCCACTGGGTTTGTAGAGTCTCATTTTATTAGTCCGTAATAGCTTTGGAAATGCCTGTCCTGTCAAAGCAGCTGCCAGTTGAGAAAGAGAAACACTATCAAAAATACGGGTGTGGGCAGCGGGGAGGGAGTGAGAGAAGGAAAGACAAATAGGAGCGACCCGTGGGGGTGGAAGGATGGATATTATTTTTCTGACTCATTGGGATAAGTTTCAACAAATCACTAACAAGCAGATGGTTAAAGGAAAAAAAAAAACGCACACACACACACACACAAAAAAAAACAGAGCCCTTTGGAAGAAAAAAATGAAAAATGCAGTGCTCTGTTCTCCCTCCAAAAAAGAGAACCGGCGAAACGTCATCTGTAAGTCCCAGTAGGTCATGGAACTGCAGCCACGTCTCTAACTCTGCATTCTGCAGGCGGGGACGATCCCTCGGCCTCAGCACGGGTACCACTGCCTTTCTGTTCTAGGACTCTACGTCTCGCCCCCTCGCCGAGCTCCAGGTTGACTGAGCAACGTGGCTTCTGTTCTCCAAGGCAGGCTTTCTAGCTTCTAGCTCAGTGGGCTCAAGAACCTACCTTGAACAGCATTACAACACTGTACTTAGTAAGAGCGGGCCTCTGCAGCCAGATCGAGATTCCAGTCCTAGTCTGATGGGAAACCAGCAGGTGGCACGGTGATTAAGGCAGTGGACTCCACATGGCCGACCGTGGTTCAAGCCCCAGACCTGGTAGCTTGCTTTCTCACTTTCTCTCTCTCTCTCTCTGGTAAATGCAGGTCCCTTATACCAAATTAAAATAACAAATTAAATAAATAATTCTTAAAAATAAATCCTAGTCTGGCTGTGAGACTTCGGGCAGCTCTCTGTACACCGTCATCTGTACACGGGTGTACAATGACCTGGATCACAGACCACATCAACACAGATCCTGCCTCCCGGACCCTTACAGCAACATCAACATAGACCCTGCAGCACGGACCCTTACAGCAACATCAACATAGACCCTGCCGCACGGACCCTTACAGCAACATCAACATAGACCCTGCAGCACGGACCCTTACAGCACCATCAACATAGACCCTGCAGCACGGACCCTTACAGCACCATCAACATACACCCTGCAGCACGGACCCTTACAGCACCATCAACATAGACCCTGCAGCACGGACCCTTATAGCACCATCAACATAGACCCTGCAGCACGGACCCTTACAGCAACATCAACATAGACCCTGCAGCACGGACCCTTACAGCACCATCAACATAGACCCTGCACGGACCCTTACAGCACCATCAACATAGACCCTGCACGGACCCTTACAGCAACATCAACATAGACCCTGCCGCACGGACCCTTACAGCAACATCAACATAGACCCTGCACGGACCCTTACAGCACCATCAACATAGACCCTGCACGGACCCTTACAGCAACATCAACATAGACCCTGCCGCACGGACCCTTACAGCAACATCAACATAGACCCTGCCTGGATCCTTACAGCACCATCAACATAGACCCTGCACGGACCCTTACAGCAACATCAACACAGACCCTGCCGCACGGACCCTTACAGCACCATCAATGTAGACCCTGCAGCATGAACCCTTACAGCAAGCTTTCTCCATAGGAAAGCGGTCAGGTCAGTGTCCCCCGACCAACGCATAGCTCAGAGAAGGCGGCTCGCCCCCACCCCGCCCTGTGGGGAGCCCAGGGCTGCCCTGGGGGAAGGGGAGCAGGAGCTCAGCCGGTGCTTGGTCGTGTGCGTCAACTGCAGACAGGTCTGGGCACTGAGGTAACGCACGGGGGAAGAAGGAAACAGCAGTATGAATCAGTGCAAGTACGTGTGCACCCCGGTCTAAGAGCAAGATGGCCAGAAGAGTAGTTAGGCAATTAGGTACTCACCTTCATCACGCAGGCAGAGACATGAGGGTCACTTTCAAAGGAGCTGGGAGGTTGCAGCTAACCACAGAGATGCCTGAAAAGCCAGCTGCGCCCTGCGCACACCCTCACGGCCACACAGGGGCCTCCGCACAGACGCGGGGCTAGAGGGGGCCAGGAGTGGCCCAGGAGGCCAGAGGGGGAACGGGGAGGGGACCCCCTGCACCCATCCCAGGTTCTCTGAGCTCACATCCAGAGTTAGTCCCTGCTCCTTCAGGCACTCACAAAATCCCCATGACGCCCAGAAAAAGGCGAGAAACCTCTAGGCAGGTTGGGGCCGTGGCAGTCACCAAATCCCGTATTTAGACAAGAAGCAGAGTTCAAGTGCCCAGCTCAAAAGCGGGCCGAGCACGGGCCGTGGGCTGGCACAGGGGCCAGCTGTGCTCACGGGCCTCTGACGACTGCAGGCGATGCCGGCGCCCACACTGCTCCCGCTCAGGGCCGGCCTGCGTGTGCACCGCACCGCCTCTCTTCGGGGCCAGCTCTCACAGCACAACCCAATCTCTTATGTATGCCACTTACAAAACTCCAATCCTACGCACTTGACCGCTACTTATAAACGGGGTGGAAAAGTTTATAAAAATCTGTTACGAAAAAACCCAATACTCTTGTTTTAAAAAAAAGTCTATAAAGCAGTCATGCTACGTTCTGCTTTAAGGAGAGGACAGGAAATGAAAAGTCTACAGATCATTAAACGCACGACCCAGGGTTTCAACGACTGGTTTTCTGACCTGTTTCCACCCATACACACCATACCAATTCTCGTGCCACCCTGCTCACGCCCCACTGCCACCCTACGGAACAGGCACTGGGAGCCCACGCTGACATCTGTCTTCATCAGCTTCTGCATCTCTTCTTTCTCATGCTTACCTTCGCGTTTTCTATGTAACAGATTTTACTTATGTATGTACTTAAAATTTTTGGCCACAGAGTGTGTGCTCTCGGAAGAGAAAGAGAAACAGAGACAGAGAGACAGGGAAAGCGAGAAGACACCCCCCCCCCCCCCGTGGGTATGGCCACGCTGCAATCCCTCCTCCCCCAGAGACAGAGAGACAGGGAAAGCGAGAAGACACCCCCCCCCCCCCCGTGGGTATGGCCACGCTGCAATCCCTCCTCCCGCAGTCTCCTCTCGGGAATTTGGGCACATGCTCCAGGCGTGTTTTGTGAGTCACCAGGTCTGGGACTCAGCAGAGGCAGCCATGTGGGATCCGGTGCCTTAACTACCACACCACCTGCAGGCCCGTAACAGAGTTTAAACGTCCTCTGTTAGGTCAAAAGTTGTGTCAGGAGGGACCAGCAGTTAGCATAATGACTATGTCGCTGGACTCCCATGTAGTCGACTGCAGTTCGAGTCCCAGACCCGGCGGCTTAAACTCACGCCGGGCGCATGTGCGTGTGTGCCCAAGATCCAGAGAGAAGAATGGAGGAGAAGGGATTGCGGCGTGGCCATCCACCCTGGGGGGTAATTTCTCGCTTTCTGTCTCTCTGTCTCTGTCTTTCTGGTGAGCGCACGCACCCTATACCAAAAAAAAAAACAAAAACAAAAACAAAAACTCTCCAAAAAAAAGAAAAAAAAAAGTTGCGTCAAGAGAGAATATGATAGCTCTTTAAGAATTCCCTGTAACAATGGCTCAAAATAAGCACCTTAAAAACTTAATGGATAATAAAAAAAACCTTTTGTGGGCTAGCCAGGTGACATAGCAGGTAAGGAGGCTGGATCCATGGCCAAGTGTGTGGTTCGAGTCCCTTACCCGACAGAGCTGGAAAATACAACAATGCACGCGCGTGTGTGCCTAAAACCACAAGAGGAGCAGGGAGGAGAAGGAACTGAGGCGTGGCCATCCCCACTGGGGGGTGCTTCGCACTTTCCCTTTCTCCTCTCTCTGGTGAACACACACACCTTGTAGGAAACAAAACAAAACAAAACAAAAAATAGAAAACAAAAGCAAAAAAAAAAAAAAAAGCCTTTTGAAGGAAGAAATAAGGACAGCAAAATCAGGACGATAAAAAAAAAAAGGAAAAAAAAAACATAGTTATCAAATGACTTCTTAAACCTAACCAAGCAGTTATTGATGAGTCATGGCAAGAATCTAGGGTCAACATGAAACTACTGAGTCATTCTAAGGGAATATCAAGGAATGGAGAAAAGAACACCGCGAAGTCAAACTCAAACACTGCCAGTGTTCTCTGAGGCTTTACTCAGCAATGCTAATGAAAGGTTTTCCTTTCAGGTGAACCGGAGAGACCACTAAGAACCAAAACAGAATAGGATGACCATGGCCATCAACACCACTGGCCACTCCAAAATCAGTGCGGACTGTCAGCAACCCGCTCAGACCTCACACTGCACATTAAAGCTCACCTTCATCGCAAAGCCCAGCAACGGCTCCAGCCTGGCAGATTGCGCCGTGGGTCTGAGTAGACAGGTGTCACCATTTTATAGCACAGACACATCACAGCAATAGTGGTTAAGGACAGATTGTTAGGGTGGACAGCAGGTGGCATGGTGGTTAAGGTGCTAGACTCCCACATGGCTGAGCACGGTTCGAGTCCTGGACTTATAGCTTGCTTTCTCGTTTTTTCCCTCTCTCACACATGTGCCCTATAGCAAATTAAAATACATACATACATACATACATACATACAATTAAATAGTTTTTTTTTTTTTTTTAAAGAAAAGGAAAGAACAGACTGTTAGAGACCAGCAGATGGCATAACAGTTACATTGCTGGACTCATACATGGCGGACCACAGTCAGAGTCCCAGACCCAGTGGCTCAAAACTCACACCAGGCACAAATGCATGTGTGCCCAAGGCCCCAGGAGAAGAGTGGCCATTTCCCCAGGGGGTGACTTCTCACTTTTTATCTCACTGGCTATGGATCTCTTTCTGGAAAGTGCACATACCCTAAGGCAAAAAAAACAAAAACAAAACTCCTTAAAAAAAGACTGTTAAAGTGAACCCTTTCCATTCAATTTGAAAGGAACAAACCACTCCCCTCTAACATACAGAAATAAAAATGAAACTCTAACCCTACCCTACAAATAAGCTCACCGCTCCTGACCCGAGAGTCAGTAGACAGATTAAGTACCCTCTGATATTCAAAAAAGAACTAAGTCATGTGTATGAAAACTGAATTCATGGGACCAGCAGTTAGCGTAATGGCTATGTCGCTGGACTCCCACGTAGTCGACCGCAGTTCGAGTCCCAGACCCGGCGGCTTAAACTCACGCCGGGCGCGTGTGCGTGCGTGCCCAAGATCCCGAGAGGAGAATGGAGGAGAAGGGATTGCAGCGTGGCCATCCCCCCTGGGGGGTGATTTCTCGCTTTCTGTCTCTCTGTCTGTCTGGCGAGTGCACGCGCCCTATAGCAAAAACCTCTCCAAAAAAAAAAAAAAAAAAACTGAATTCATGAGTGTAAAGCTTGCCTCCTGGAGCGCTTTCAACTTTTATGCTCGAAATACCTCTCCTTCACAAAACCACCATGCTGGAACGGTCAGCACAACTGACCAAGACACCGGTTGGCTGGGCACACGTCTCCCTGGCACCCATCTGGACTCGTCCCTACTCACCCTTTGACAATTAAATTACCCTGATCGATCCTGCATCGGTATCGCTCGGGCGAGTCTAATTTAATTGCATAATCAACCCACAACTCACAAGTCTTTTCAGTTTCCTGGCTTATATAAAGATAGTTCATTTCTGCCTCATTTCTAAGGAGGCAGTCCAAACCACAAGGGAATGTTTCTCCTCCATGTGGGCCTAGGAAAACTGTAAAGCACTCTGGAAGGCAAACTACGAATAGCAGCGAACATTACACCATATTGAAAATATTGAAACTATTTTCTTACATAAGTGAGAGGTACTATATCACACTATTTCTAACCTGCCATTTAAAATGATGCAGGGAGTGCATGTTCTAGCACGTTCCATGCTTTTCTACTCTCTCCAACACAGAATTGTTCCTCTGACTTTAAGCTAAGAAGAAAACCATAGGTTCTGACAACATTTGGAAAATAGAAATCTACTTTTGAGTCTCATTTTGGAAAAAAGCTAAGGCTCACTATTTAAGGTACATTTTCTAGGCCCAGCCGTGGTGCCACAGGTGGTGGGGTGCTGATTCATGGCACTGCAGCCTGGAGGCCTGGTGTGGACTCTGGCCCCTGAACAGACCAGGTGCAGGTGCAGTCCTGGCTGGCTGCAGGGCCAGGACCCTCTGACACCATGAGACCCTGCTGAGGGTACCTTCCTCTTTAAAGAAAGGAAGAAAGTTTAAGAAAATAAAGAAAACCAAGGAAGCAGCAGGTGGTGTGGAGGTTAAGGTGCTGAATCCCACAAGGCTGACTGCATGGTTTGAGTCCCAGACACAGTAGCGTGAAAATCACAGTGGACAGGTAGGCACGTGTGCCCAAAATCCTGAGAGGAGACCGGGAGAGGAGGGGTTGCAGCATGGTCATTCCCCTCCCCCCCCCCCCCCGGGAATGACGTCTCTTTCCCTCTCTCTCTCTCTCTCTTTCTCTGGTGAGCACCTATAGCAAAAGCAGATTTCTACTCTTATGTGTTTTTCTTTCTTTAGTAAATCATTTTTGAATAGGCAGGCCCTTTATGTGGTCCAAGCTTGAAAGGATATTAAAGTCTCACATTCACTCCTGTCTCCAGGAGACAGGTAACTGATTTTATTAGTTAATCCTTCCAGTTTTTCTTTATGCAAACACAAGAAAATACAATGATACACTCTTCCTTCCTTCCTTCCTTCCTTCCGCTGCACAAAGTACCGTACCACATATATGAGGCTGTGCACTTTGTTCTCTTCATTAATCTTATGTCCTGCGAGTTTGTCTATCAATAGCATCTTCCTTATTTTTAAAAAATAGCTACAAAGCACTCCAGTGTGTGTAGGCACCAGTTCCCTCGATGAGTCCTTGGCTGCTGACCCAGCAGGTGGCTTCTCATCTTCTGCTATTACAGGTAAGTTGCAGCCCTGACCTGTCCCCCCAGCTTCCCACACAGCTACCTCCTCCCCAAGCCTGGCCCATTATGCTCTGGCCTGACTGACCTTCAGCTGGCTTTCGCAAGGGTTGTTTCCCTTATTTAAAAATCTGGGAAGGAGCTCAGATCTTTAATAACTCTTTTCCATCTCTTTACATCTCAGCTTCAGTTCCATTCTACAGTCCCCCATGCCAGACGGGAGGTTCCCTCTGCACACTCACATGACCCTGTGTTCCCTCTGCAATACTTGGTAGCTTATATGTAATTGTTTGGCTAAGCTGTTTTCCCCACTTGACTAGAAGCTCTCTGAGGGGAAGACCATCTATCACCGAACTGTGTAACTGGCCAGTAAAACGCAAGCCATGAGCTAGCTCCCTGGCCTGATGGATAAGACACCCATGTCCCACATGGCTGACCATGCGGTTTGAGTCCTGGGCCCAGCAGCTTGAGAAACACGACAGGTGCATATGCGTGTGTGCTCAAAACCCTGCAAGGAAGGAGAGAGGGAGAAGGGATTGTGGCCTGACCATCCCCCATAGGGAATGTTTTCTCTTCTCCCTCTTTCTGGTGAGCACATGCACCATGTGGTTGGGAAAAAAAAAAAAAAAAAAAGGCCAGCCAGCAGGTGGCATGGTGTTTGGGATGCTGGACTCCCACATGGCTGACTGCGGTTCTAGTCCTGGACCTGGTGGCATGCCTCCTCGCTTTCCCTCTCTCTCTCTATCTCTCTGGTGAGTGCATGTGCCTACAGCAAAATGAACAAAAATAACAATAAATACATTTTTAAAAAAGAAAGAAAAGGGAAAAAAACAATCTGTGAATATTTGCTGGGTAACGGAATAAAATGCCGAAAGTGCTGACGACACCTCGCCCCCGCTCTCACTGTCTTACAGGTGTGCTATTTCACCTTTTAGGTATCTCTTGGAGCCTTCATCTCACTGTGCCCCTGATGGCCACCCGAGCCCGAGCTCCGACGTCTCCTGTCTACACGACTGCACTCACTCAGGTGCTACCATCCACAGTTCATCCATGTTTCAGACCTCAACAAGCACTAACAGCTCCCCCAGGGTTTCCCACTGCTACTGTGATGAACGTGGACTAGAAGGCTACAGGTCTGGCCCCGCTGGCCTCCAGCCCGCTCTGTGCTCTGGCCACACTCGCTCCCTGAACGTGCCACACCCGCTCTGCCACAGGGCTGCCGCACGTGCTCTGCCTGCCTGACACACCCCGCTTCTCACTGCAATGGTCCACCACCACCACCTCCTCGTGAATGCCTTCCCAGCCACCCTTGGTCACAGCCAGCATTTCACATGTTTGTTTGTTTTTAAACTAATATTTAACTAATATGTGATGACTACAGCTTCTCTATGGCAGGCTATACGTTCTCTGAGGGTAGAATTTGTTTTTACTTTAATTCACTGGGTTATCATCACTATCTACAACACTCCCGGTACACAGCATTATACTTGACAGCTTGTTAGAAACAACACGACATACATCCACGTACATGGCGGGCTGCACTCAGGAATGAAGTCTGGGCGTAAAGCTGCACGGGAGAGTGTGTCCCAGGGTCCAGTCGCACTGGACATTGCGGAGACGGCTGCCTCCGAGCCGCACCACTAACCGGAAGGGCTCTGCTGTCCTCAGAGCCAGGTGGGCTCTTGCTGTGACCCAGCCCACCTCCCTACGGCGCACGCTGAGAACTGCTGTGGTTCACGCCTCGGCTCTGAAGCTCAACACGGCACTGAGCCAGCAGCACGGGCACCACAGGGTGCTCACGGTGGGAGAAGTCAGGGTGCTTTCTCTCTGACAACGGGGAACGATCTCACCAATGTACCTGCTGTATATACTGGGTCATGAATACCATGCTCTTTCAACTGTGTGACAATTATCTACTTTTTTTGTTATTTTCTTTTTCTTTGGAGAGGTTTTTGCTATAGGGCACGGATGCTCACCAGAAAGAGAGACAGAAAGCGAGAAATCACCCCCCAGGAGGGATGGCCATGCTGCAATCCCTTCTCCTCCATTCTCCTCTCGGGATCTTGGGCACGCACGCACACGTGCCCGGCATGAGTTTAAGCCACCAGGTCCGGGACTCAAACCGCGGTCGGCTACATGGGAGTCCAGCGACGTAGCCATTACTCTAACTGCTGGTCCCCCGATAATGATCTACTTTTTAAATTCAAAGGTTTATAGTTTTTCCAGTCAAAGAGAAGCTTTAGTACACAGACTGGCTTTGCCCTCCAAGCTTTCCCAAGCACCGCGGGTTTACCTAGCGCTGAGCTCTCCCTACCACGGTCTGCGTTTGTGCGAATCGGCCACCCCGGCTACAGGCGGAGCTGTCCGTACCGTGCAAGCGTGCTGTCTCAGTCCAGGTTCTAGTCTCTGTGTCTTCTCTGCTTCCTCCCACCCCACCACTTTGGCTCCCTGAGCTAATCTCTGAAAAGTTAAATTCATATTAAGTTTGTAATGTATTACAAAAAGGTATTACATAATTCCTAATATAAACTGTAAAAACAAGTTCTACCTCAACTTAAGATTCAGAACGGCTGATTTTTAAGAGACCTTTAAATTAAGCACTTATACTAATCATATACTCGTAGTACGTATACTTATATGTCCAGGGTAGCTCCGAGGTACAGCTCATCCTTTCCTATCCCCTTTGTCATCCTCTAAGTCACTAAAATATAAAATAATACTGAAATGAACTACATTTGATGGTTACAGGTAATCAATTGATATTACCTTAAAATAAGAATATACTAGTAACAGCCAAATTTTAAATAAGACTATAAAAAATTAATGAGATCCTTACTTTTTTTTTTTTGTTTTGACCAGAGAAAGAGAGAGAGAAAGTGAGAAAGCAAGCTGCCAAGTCTGAGACTTGAACCGTAGTCAGCCATGTGGGAGTCCAGCACCTCAACCACCATACCACGTGCTTGCAGGAGGATGAGACATGGTGAGACCTTGTCAAAATACCTGTCTCTGTCTCTCCTTTCTCCCTTCCTGAGAAGAGACAGCATAATGCCTATTCTCACAAAGTCTATAAAGCATCAAAAAGGTCATTTCCCCCCTAATTTCCAAAATAGCCTTTGTTTTGAATCCTGAAGGAACAATAACACACAAATAAACTGCATTAAGTCACAGTATTTAAAGGTCTCAAAAAGGGGAATAGTGATGAAAGGAGAAACATGAGAAGAATCTAATGAACTAGGCCCTCACGCTATGCAAGTCAATGTTTAGTAAACAAAGAGGAGACTATCGGGCAGGACTAAGAACTGTTCAGGTTAAAGGCAATCAGGTATCACGGGGCTGGAGAGACAGGAAGTAGACACGGTACTAGGCCGACCGTGGTGCGGCAGATGCGGGGGCTGGACCCCACATGGCCAACTGCATGCTTCAGCCCTGGACCTGGCTGAGCCACATGCCAGGTGTCACGTATGTGCCCCAAATCCTGAAAGGAGGGAGAGACAGAGACGGGACTGCCACACAGCCATCCTCTGTCGGGGAGCGCTTTCTAACTTTCCCTCTGTCTTTCTCCAGCTAGTGCACACACTCTAAGCAAATTAAAAAAAAAAAAAAAAAAAGCACAGATTGTAAACAGTGGAAGCGCTGAAGTTCTCCCTTTAAGGATATGTGACAAGTATGCAGATGTGTGTATTGATCACTCAGCACTCCCCCACGCACACACACCTGCCCCTCCTTGTTTCCCCAGAGAAGGCTGGACAGGGACAGTCGCACCTCAGTTCCCAGAGCACAGCTAAGGAGGGCCCAGCAGGGGGCGCACTGGCTAGTGCCCTGGACTCCCAAACGGCTGGCCACCCTCTGAGTCCACCCTCTGAGTCGTGGGCCTGGTGGCTGCAAATTCATGCCGGGTGTTGCGGCGTGTGCACCCCAAATCCCAGGAGAAGGGAAGAGAAGGAACTGCAGTGGCCATTTCCCGAGAGTGGTTTCTCACTTTTGCTCTGTCTCTCCCTGGAGTATACAAGTGCCTGTGGCAAAAACCTTAAATACAGACAAAGAGGTCGACAGCCAGCTAGGAATCCAACCACTGACTCCCCTCAAAATTGAAAACAGAAAGGTCCCAGTCCAGCCTCCCTGGTGCACGCTGTGGCGTGAATGGCCCTGCTGAAGGTCGCCGGGCCGACCGCAGGGCCAGACCACAGGCAGACCCGAAGCACGCCAGGAGCAGGTGCCTGATATCCCGAGGAGCCGGAGGGCTGCGGAGGCTGCCTGTCTCTCTCCTGCCCTCTCTCTCACGTGCACCTGCGTGTACTTCTCTCAGGAACAAAACCAAAGTGAAAAAATGCTCGAAGAAGAAACAAGACTCTGAACATCAGCAGCTGTTGCTATAGTCACGGGACGGCTCGTAGTCTCTTACTCAGGGACTATTTGCTTTTACGGTACAGCATTCTAGGTGTTTGGTCATCTGGCCTCTCAGTTTACAAGAGAAATGTTACTATGGAAAGACACTCCAAAAGTCATGATAGGAGAACAAACACAAAGTGGAAAAAAACGCTGCAAAACAAATCTATCTATACACTGCAGAAGTCTTAGACATCATTAAGTTCTGAAACTGCACACTCGCTGACGCTTCAGGTCACATTAAAATGTATATATATACACATATATATATATATACACACACACACACACACATATATATACATATATATATATACACACACACACTATACACACACACATACATACACAATATTTAAGAAATAAGCAGTTTATTTTGTTAAAATTCAAGGGCTAAGTAGATTTCCTGACAACTGCGCATAAGAGAGAGATTATGGTATAAATTCAGCTGTCTTTTAACAAAAGAACCACCACCAAAAAAACCCTCGACGTGAAGCAGTTCAAACTGCTAAGAAAACAAACAGGGATGACAGACATTTCCTAGGGCCCAAAGGCTTGCTTTTCCTCCTTTTTAAAAAAGTTATTAAAAATAAGAGGAAAGGGTAAAAATTGCTCAACAGCAATAACAAAAAACAAAGGAAAATTCTCCTTTGGAGCTGAGTCTTCAACCAAACTACAGTGATTGCTTTTAAAATAACAAGCCGACAATACTCTTTTGGTTTTGAGAAGTTAAATAAAATAGATAAAAGTTTATTTATAGGTTTTAAACTCAGGTTACTGAGTTCAAACTAAAACTCTGCTTGATGACAACTGTGGAGAGCCAAAACCAAAGAACAAACATCTCTAGGTCATCTGTTAGGGTCCAAATACTTGTGACCCCCTTCATGCCACAAACTCACGTGTTGAAATCCTTACTCCTATGGTGATGGTATTAGGAGGTGGGGAACTTGGAAGGTGATTAGGTCACAGGGGCAGAGTCCTCACAAATGAGATCTGTGCTCTTATAAAAGAGGCCTGAGAAAGGCTCTCTCCTCTCCACCATGAGGTGCCACCTGGGAGCCAGAAAGCAGGCCCTCACTACACACTGGATCTTGATGGTGGACCTCTCACTTCAGTGCTCTGACGGTGGCCTTCTCAGCCTCCACGACTGTAAGAAACCAACTTCGGTGGTCTATAAGCTCATTCAGCATTTCGTTACAGCAGCCTGAATGGATTAAGATGCCATCTGAGAACATAAAATACTTGAGAACAGAGGAAATTGTCTATTATTATTTTACAGTAAAAAAGAGACAAGACGTATAATGATAACATTATTCTCAAAGCAACGACTTTGAAACCTTTATCTCTGAAGCCCTGACTCTGTTCTTAGAAACTGCAAACACACATCACCAACTTCCTACCAATTGTTTCCACTCAGCTATTTTGCCACCTCAAACTTAAACACAGGGTCACGCAGAACAAATTCCCATCCCTCACCCTCACCCCTGAGAGCTACCCCGGCTTCCTATTTTGAATCTCTGATCCCTGTCACATGGCCCCAGAACTGCCATACTCTTTCCTCCCTAGGGTTATCGTGTGGGCTCCTCGTCACTGTGTGTGGCCACAGAAGACTTTGCTGGTCTGTGCTTCCACATTCCTTCTCCCTTTAAGCCACGTGTCTGAAGGGTCCTTTTAGATCAAGTTTTCTGTGCCCTTTAAAAATTCTTCAATGCCTGCAAGATAAAGCTAGGAGGCAGGCCCACCTGACTAACAGCTGGCTGCAGGAGGAGTCTCCTTCTCCCCTCTGCTCAGTGCACCCGTGAGGCCATCATCAAGGCCCAACACGATGTGGCTTCCAAATAACTTTCCGACTCCGCCTTCCTTTAGAGCACCACCTTCCTCATCAAACACCCTAGCCTACGCCTTTACTGCGGCACAAAATGCAATGATAGGGTAGAATGGCAAAGGTATTTTTGCATTTAAACACTACATCGATGTCTAAGCACTTACAGTCATTGGGCGCCGTGACCCATGCACGTTTGACTATAGTGACGGCAAGCTCCGGGCTCGCTGCCGGGTGCTAAAAGGCCACGCTGTGCTGGCGTCTGAACGATCGGGCCGTGGGCCTGACGTGGGCCTGAGGTTCCCTTTGCTGCCACTGTGATGCTTCCTAGTGACTAATTTTCACCCGTAAGCAGCAAAAAAAGGAGTGAGCGTCACACGGGACGTGGTAGATTCCCAGGAAACGCACCGTTGTGCAGGGCTTATGGGAGCCATAACAGTGCTAAGAAGTGTCAAGAAAAACTAGAAGATACCAACAGAGAATAAGCTAATAAAGCCCTCTTACGTTGTGGAGAACAGAGACATTACTCCTTCCTGGGAGAGCTGACAGTAACTTCAAAAGGGGTACCTAAGGGAAAGTGTGGCCCGTGCAGGACTTCAGAGGATGTGACTGCTCAGGGAGAGGGACCACCAAGCTCCCCGGGTGGAGCTACCCCTGCTCTGCGCTCCCCTCCCTGGGTGGAGCTACCCCTGCTCCTCGCTCCCCTCCCTGGGTGGAGCTACCCCTGCTCTGCGCTCACGACCAGCACTCCATTCCCAGAACTGCAACCCCTCACACAACCCGAGAATGAAGGAGATGGAGCAAAGGCCACGCATGGGAACAGGTCCTTCAGGACACCCAGGGAGCCTGTTACTGCACGGCTCCACCTCCAGGTGAAGTGTCCAGCGGGCCCACCTCAGCCCGCACCGCTCCAGCCCTTGGAGACGCATTCAGGTAACAGGTGGAAAACGAGTTTCTTCACTCATGTCTTCAGTTCGGAATGACACTGATTATAAGTGGACTTCCGGGGCTGGCCCATAGTGCAGTGCTAAGTGCTGTGCAGTGGGAGCTAGATCCCACGTGGCTGACTGCAGTTTGACCCAAATCTGGTGTCTTAAAAAACATGCTGGGCAAGTGTGCCCCAAGTCCTGATGGGATGGGAATGCAGGGGACAGGATTGTGGCATGGCCTTGCCCCACAGGGAGGTCTTTCGCTCGCTCCCTCTCTGGCAAGCCTATGTGCCTTCTGGCAATATATTGATACAACTCCACATACGTATACACACAAGTCTTTAATTTTCATGAAAGAAAGTTAATAAAGACGAAAAACTTGCAGGCCACCTTGAAGCAGGTGGATTTCACATGGTTCACTGTGTAGTTCAAGTCCCAGACTCAGTAGCTTAAAAAAAACACTTCCTATTCATCTCTCTCCAAAGTGGCTTCACATAAAGATCTCGGAAGATGAAGAATAAACTCACCTTATTCTCTTCCAGAAATTTCAACTTGATGGAAACGTCGTTGCGCATTTTGTCGTACTTCTCCTTGTGCACTTGGAACAGATGCTGCGACTGCTCGATCTTGGGCAGGGTGTTTGCGTCACGTGGTCCGAGGTTCAGCTCTTCCAAGTCCGTGCGGTACGCGTCATACTCAATCCTACAGAGAGGAGGGTGAGGGAAGCAGGCTGTGAACACGCGGAGACACCTGCGGGAGACAGGCTGGAGAGATGTGATATTCGCTCTCAGACTGCGGTGATACATACATTCTCATACGTATTTATACTCTATGCTTTGGAAATCACTGCTTTAAAAATAAAAAGCTATTAATGTAAGAACGGGGGAAGGCTGTTTCTTAACCTTGTAACTATTCCTCCCAAACTTCAGTATTAACTGACAAGTAAAATTGCCAAAATTTAAAAGTCAGTTTAAAACACCAGAAGTCGAAATCTAGCACGTTGGGTTGGGGGTGAGGATCAGCCTCCCAGAGATGCTGTGGCGAGGTAGGCGAGAGCAAGCAGACTCCGGGACGGCACACGAACACACACCACCAGCGGGGAAAGGCAGCACGCCGGGGTCAGAGTCCTCAAGGCCCGGTCCCCGACAGCAGAGCACAGCAGGAATGTGACATGAGCCACAGACGTGAACCTCTTCTAGTAGAGAATGACTGACTATACATGGATCTATAACTGTGGGTTTCACCTTCTTTACAAGATACTGTATTTAATACATCTAAAATACTGTCAGTGCAACACACAATCAACGTATAGAATACTTTAATGGGCTACTTTATCTTTGGGGGGCAGGTAGGTAGTGGGGCTTTGAAAGCCACCGTGTGCTCGACACCTCCGCCAAGTCTCAGTTGGGATCAGCCACATGCCGAGCACTCGACAGACACCAGTGGCCACAGCATGCCATCCCTACTCAGCTGGGCTTCCGGAAAGGAGCTCGCGCTGTGACGACGGCACCCACCAGAGCACGTAGCAGCTCGTGTCCCGTGAGGCCAGACCCTGAAACGGCTACCCCACCATCATCTCCGCAACCCACGCAGTTTATAATCTACCACTCAGCTCGAAAGTGCAGTCATTGTCTGGTTTGGTTTTTAAAAGTTAAACGAAGATTTACCCCGTAATCTCAGCTATTTAGTCACACAGCCAAGGAGAAGCAGAGTGACCTCCAATTCAGTAAAATATCAGAATCACAAAGCTTATGCCCTAAGACTCATGTTTTTTATTCAGATATCCATAGTGGGATGTGTGTTCTGAGAACTAAGAATACTTTAAATAACAAGTTACATTGTACATATGACTTGGAAAAAAATCAGTTCCTCACAGAGTCTATTATATTTTTAACTTGTACTGATTTAATAAACTTGATCTTTCGGGGTCAAAAAAGCAGCATTCCTACGTTCACTGATACACTGACTCATTCGGCAACTACCCACGAGGCCAGCATGTTCATGTGGCAGGCGCTGCTCTGGAGAGCAGAGTTACGAAGGTGAACAGACCAGTTATCCTCAGAAAGGCTGCCGTCTAGGGGAAGAGACGCTCGTCCGTGATTACAACCAAACGAGAGAACGGAAACCACCACGAAGGAGAGGAAGGTGTACGGAGAAGCAATAGGAAGAACTACCTAATTACTTCTGCTTTCTGAAAAAGCATCTCAGAACAGAATCGAAGCACTGTCACTAAAATCTGAAGGATGGTTAAAAAGAAAAAGCTGACTGGGTGGACTGGGGCAGGGAAATTGGTAGTACATTCCAGAAGGACAACAGCACAGACAAAGGCATGAACGTATAGGATACCATGACACATCTGGAGCTAACTCCGTATGTTAGGACCTGAGGTTGGAGCACAGCAGGAAGGAAGCAGAGCAGGCGGGTGGGCAGGACTGTGGCCAGCACCCTCAGGCTGGGGGAGAGGGTACAGATGCACTACAGTCGGGTGGGCAGGACTGCGGGCCAGCACCCTCGAGGCTGGGGGAGAGGGTACGGATGCACTAGAGTCGGGTGGGCAGGACTGCGGTCCAGCACCCTCGAGGCTGGGGAGAGGGTACAGATGCACTACAGTCGGGTGGGCAGGACTGCGGGCCAGCACCCTCAGGCTGGGGGAGAGGGTACAGATGCACTACAGTCGGGAAGCACAGCGGGTGGGGAGCCATTAAAGCTCAGATCTGACATGAAATTGACATGACCCTATCATCCAGGACAGAGAGGTGACTGCAGAGGTGATGGAAGGAGAGGAGGAAGACGTGGGTGCGAAGATCAAGAACTCAGAAGCAAGGAAACACGTCTGAAGACCGTGAACAGACGAGAAACGAGTCACCCAACCAGAACAAACGCAGTGTAGGTACGATGGCAGGTATAAGATTTAGGCCTGGGCGATAGTACGGTAGCTAAACCCACCGTCCAGAAGCAGGTGGAATGAGCGCTGCCCTCTGCTGGCTCTAACATCTGAGGTATTAGCTCACCTCTTCGTGCTCGAGTTTCCCTCCTGTAAATGAAATAACAATCGCCACAGGAACAAGGAAGACTTAGGCCACCCGGTCCCAGCTGAGACCTTTACGGTGCTCATTACTGTGGCCAGACCAGAAGAGGGACAACTGGACACAAACACATTAAAAACATGAAAGGGTCAGCTAGTGGCATGGTGGTTAAGGCAGATGGATCCCACAGAGCCGACTGGATGCCACACAGTCCGAGTCCCGGCCCCAGTGGTTTGAACAACATGCCGGGTGCATGTGCATATGTGTGCGTGCCCAAAATCTAGAGAGGAAGATGGAGGCAAAGGGACTGCAGCATGACCACCGCGCTTGAAAATTTAAAAAAAGAAAGAAAGAAAGAAAGAAATGAAAGAGAAAAAAATAGAGCTAATATAAATAGCAGTATGTGGTGATTTAATTAAAACATCCTTCAACAGCGCGGGAGTACATTTCCAAACAGTGATTCGTGTGAACATGAAGTGTCATCTTGACCTGACAGTCCATAACTGTCCCGACAGACGGCATCACAGTAAACGCCCACGTGGCTCTCCAGCCGTGCTCGCCACCACGGGGCAGAAGTGCCGAGTGTTCGCAGTGCACTGCTCTCGTCAAGGTGGCCGCCTGAGCGGAGTCCGTGCGGACAGTGAGGGTTACGTTCTGGCTATGAGAGACGTCTGAAGGACAGGTGTCCACATCTGAAGCCCTGACCACACTGCCTCCCGTCGGGGCTGTGGAGTGGCGCTGAACGGGCCGCTACGAGACTGAGTCTGTCAAGCACTGGAGGGCGAGGAAATACTTGGACACAACGCATAACGGGGAACATAGAAAGGCCACCCAGGCATCTGCCTAAATGACCACTTTTTGCACTGATCAAATAGATGACCCTTGCCCTGAAAGTCAGTAAATCCTGCTTTTGACAGAGAAGAAAATCCATCTACTGAGAAACTAAATCTGAGGTTCTTTGTGAATGTTACCCGTCACAGGCAACGCCTCAGTGTTAACGACCACAGTTTCTCAGCCTCATTTCATAACCAACAGAGAAGCCAAACCCCAAGCTAAGCTTAATATAAAGGCATTTATTGTAATTTGAAAAAAAGGATACAATATGGGGAGAGATCATTGCTGTTGATTTTTTTTTTTTTTTTTTTTGAGAGTGTTTTTTTTTTGCTATAGGGCATGTGAGCTCGCTGGAGAAAAATCACTCCCTGGGATGATAGCCACGTCACAATCCCTTCTCCTCTCAGGATCTTGGGCATGCACGCACATGTGCCTGGCGCTGAATTTTAAGCTGCTGGGTCCAGGACTCAAACCGTGGTTGACTACATGGGAGTTTAGCACTGTAACCGTTACGCCATCTGCTGATCCCCATTGCTGATGATTTTTAAAGAGATTGTTTCCTTGAAGTAAGTAACCAGTTCCTAAGCACACATAATTTATCATTTTATTCAAAAATTCTAATCAAATCAGGGACCAGCACTTAGCGTAATGTCTATGTCGCTGGACTCCCATGTATTCGACTGTGGTTCGCATCCCGGACCCGATGGATTAAAACTCACGCCAGGCGCATGTGCATGCATGCCCAAGATCTAGGGAGGAGAATGGAGAAGAAGGGATTGCGGCGTGGCCATCCCCCCTGGGGGGTGATTTCTCACCTTCTGTCTCTCTGTCTCTCTCTGTCTGGCTGGCGAGCGCACACATCCTATAGCAAAAACCTCTCCAAAAAAAAACAAACAAAAAAAATTCTAATCAAATCTATAAATTACATAAATCGACATCTTATACCTCACTGTACTTTAGGTTAGGTTTTTCATTATGAGGTATGAATACTATTTCTCAGAATGAGATGTAAAAATTTGAGACTAGTCTGGTCTAGGTTTAAGCTTTATGGCCAAGAGTAAAAGAGTAAGAGACAATGTGTCTTGCTCTGAAACTGGTTACGGTGAGCCAACCACTGAGCCTTTGAAGTCTTCATTCTTCCTTCTTTCAAATTGATCAGAAAAATTCACATTAAATTAAATGTAAAATGTTCTACTAGGAACAGTAACTTATCTAATACATTCGCCTCTGACATGGGTCAGCACTTTAAAGAGCATGCTAGAGTAAAGGCTAGGAAGACACGGATGCCAAGTAACTGAGGCAGGTCTCAGGGTAGGCAGACAATCACGAAGCACAGAAACAGCAGGTCTAAGTGGTTCTTCACTGGAAGCGGGTAGGAGTACTTTTGGGACAAAAGCATTGTGGTCTTCAAAATCCACAAATATTAAAATGATCACAAAGACTAGGAATAAGACTGCTTAAAATGATTAAAGAGGTGAAATGAAGACACAGTTATGTATGAATGGTTTAGGACAGCGTTAATAAAGCACAAATTTAGAAAAGAACCAAATAAAATTTACATAAATAAAAACTTTCATTCATATACATGAGAATCTTTTGGAAAAAACAGACTATGTCCACAAAAGGATTTAAATAGAGACTGGAAAACCATTCACTAGAAGTGTCACTGAAAGGGTTCCTACTGAGGGTGGGTTTTGCCATAGGGTGCATGTGCTCACCAGACAGAGACAGACAGAGAGGAAAGTGAGAATCACCTCCGAAGGGAGATGGCCAAGCTACAATCCCTTCTCCTCCATCCTCCTCTCAGGATTTCAGGCACACACATACACGCACCCAGTGTAATTTTCCAGCCGCCGTCCAGGACTCTAACTGTGGCTGGTCGTGTGGAATCCAGCACCTTAACCACTACGCCACCTCCTGGCCCTTGAAGGCTATCTTATTGATAAGAGTCCTTCAATGTTACTGAAGAACACCCTATGCCTAGATTCCTTTCTACTTTCTTCTTCTTCTTCTTTTTGGGAGAGGTTTTTACTATAGGGCACGTGTGCTCGCCGGAAAGACAGAGAGAGACAGAGAGCGAAAAATCACCCCCCAGGGGGATGGCCACACCGCAATCCCTTCTCCTCCATTCTCCTCTCGGGATCTTGGGCACGCACACTCACATGTGCCCGGCCTGAGTTTAAGCCACTGGGTCCGGGACTCGAACCGCAGTCGAACTACATGGGAGTCCAGTGACATAGCCATTGCGCTAACTGCTGGTCCCTCTACTTTCTTATTTTTGAGCCATGTAATAACTATTCCAAACAATAAAAGAAAGTAAACAAATTAAGACCTAAACCGAAATAAACCATAAAATCCTATCCCTGCCTATCCCATCAGAAAACTACCTGGACCTTCTTTTCTGAGTCAATTAAGAACCTCATAGATTAATATTAAACTGAAATTTATAAATACAGCATGAGACAAATATTCCTTCCTGTAAAAAGGTAAAAAATTAACCTTTCCAAGTGATGTGAGCTTTTCCTTATTTAAGAGAGAAGGAACTATCGACATGTACTTAAGTACTCGAATGCAAACAGACTAGATGAGTGTGGAGTTGTCGCAGGCATTTCTCACCTCACTTAACTTGGGAAGTGGTCAGAAAGTGAAGTTATGCTTCGAAAAGGAAGTCTACACTTATCTCTTTAAGAATTATTTAATTTTATTTATCATCGTTTTTTTAGTTTGCTACAGAGCTCATGTACGAGAGAGAGAGAGAGAGAGAGAGAGACGGAGAGAGAGAGACGGAGAGAGAGAGACGGAGAGAGAAAGCGAGCCGTTCGGGACTCAAACTGTGGTCGGCCACCTGGGAGTCTGGCGTCTTCACCACCACGCTACCTGCTGGCTGCTAGTCTACACCTATCTTTAACTATACTGTACAAAGTAGATCAGAAAATAAAAATTTCTAATGTTCAGAGGGAAAAAAACTCAAAGGGGACTGGAATGATACTTAAATAAAACTGGCAGGATGTGTGGGAAAGAAACTGGGTCTAAAATCTAGGTTAGAGGTGGAAGACAGGAGACTGGCATGACCAGGCCCACTGAAGAGTGCTCCCCTACCCAACTCTCTCTGGCTAATGCATGCACCTTGTGGCAATGAAAAAAATAGATTAAACACTAAAAACAACAACAACCAAAAGGTAAATATTTAATTTACATAAAATGTAAAATTTGGAAGCATTTGAAGGCTGGTTATAATCCGAATAAATGAAAGATCATAAATAAAATCACAGAGGCCGCCATGAGCTTGTGTGATCAGGAGAAGCAGAAATGCCAGGCCTGGCTGCTGTGGGAGCGGGGTAACTTCCACTGGAAGGTAACAGGCCGCATCAGCGACCACATGGCATCTGTCTGGTCGGGCGCAGGGCCCCGTCCTCGCCCACGGAAGCTGGAGCTCCAGCCCCTGAGCTCTAGAAGCAGGGTTTGCGCTCATGACCGCACCTCGTGTCTAGGACCCAGGCCTGACTGGACTCTCTCCAGGCAAGTCCTCGGGGCGCGTCTGGAGATTACGCACAGCAGCTACGAAGCATGGAGGAGCAGGGCACCTGGTGCCAGCTCCGGGGCCCTAATTAGCCTCTTCAGAGGCTCGTTTGGCTCGGGTTCTTGTCCTCCTCCCTTTCCGTCAGCGCTGTGGCTCGCCGATAGCCTTCCAGCACATTCTTTCCTGCTCTATGGGCCAGAGTGGGTTTCTGTTGTTGGCAACTGAAACCGTACCAGAATGACGTGCATCTGTAAAGCAGCAGCACAGTGAGGAGGCACACCTACCTGGCACTCTCGTACTGCTTCACGGTCACTAACGTGTCCTCGATGGTCTTATTCACCAGCGTGTTCACACTGGCAATGAAAAAGTTAATGGCCCCGAGAAGAGTCTCTCCATTTTTAGCCAGCAGCTTCTGGGTATCTGCATTATAGCCAAATTCTTCCTAGAACAAAGAAGTCACCTTAACTCATCCAGTAACATATCAGTAAACGTGACTAAAAAACTCAAGCGTATTCCTAAAGGGAAAACCTGGGATTTGAAGCCCGGCTACAAAAGTTTTACCTTTGCTTTGGATCTTTAAATAAATGGGACTCTAAATTGCAGCTAGCTAGAGATACCAAAGAAGTCCAGTAAACAAAACTGCCACCAGTTCAGACGCATAGCTCAAATCTAAATAACTTTTAAATGTTAAACTACTTTGGAGTAGACAGGGTATTTTCATTTCTACATTTGTTTCTCTTACACTGTAAGCACAGCTGTTAGGAAGAGAAATATAGCACATCATTAATCAGAGAAACTATAACCTTCACAACCAAATTAGGTAACAACTGGTTAAAACTTTCAGACATAGTATAGATTGGATTTTTTTGTGCTTTGACTGAATCTCCTCTAAGTGTAAATATTAACAATATCCATTTCTTTGTACGCTTTGGGGACCAGTCGACTCCTGAGCTCACACCTAGGCACACAACTCAAGAAGGATCACTCAAGAGCAGATGTCGCCGTTCCCCAAACACACCTGGCATCCTGGCCCAGTAAATATCCCTCGTGACTCTTCCAGACAGGGCGAGGACTAGCCCATACTGTTTCTAAATGTAAGTGAAAGCTTTGCTGCCCAAGTTTTGTTAGTTAACAAATTAATCTGAAAAACATCTGACCAAATTAAAAAATGACCATATTGTATTATGAGATGTACTATTCCATTTGAGAATTCTGTGGTTTGTTATAAAACATTTTTAAATTTCAACCGAAAAAAAAAAAAAAAAGAATGTAGTATTAAATTAACTAGAATTCTAGAGATACAAATTTAATGCTAGTACTACAGCTGTAATTACATTTCTGGGTGATGAAGTATTCAATAATTCAATAGCTAGTAAGAAAATAAAATTATCTTTATTATGCTAAAAGCATTTTCCATTTATGAGAAGTCGATGAAACTCGACTCTGGACTCAGTCTTCAAAACTTTATAGAGGGACTAGATGGTGGTACGGGGTAAAATCCGATGCTCTGCGAGGCAATTCCACGTAGGAAGGTTGGGTCAAGCCCGGAGACCTTCCTGAGAACACCAGGCACAACCGTGTCTGTGCTGTGGGGCCAGTGCATGCACCTCGTGGCAATTACAGAAAAAACCAGATTACTTCTCTCTCATGGGAGAAGCAAATAAATAAATATACACACTTAAAAAACGTAAGGACCTTGACTTTAAATATTGGAAGATACTGGATTATAAAAAGAATATCAAGGACCAGCAGTTGGCGTAATGGTTAGGTTGCTGGACTCCCATGTAGTGACGGTGGTTCGAGTCCCGGACCTGGTGGCTTAAACTCACGCCGGGCGTGTGTGCGTGCCCAAGATCCTGAGAGGAGAATGGAGGAGAAAGGACTGCAGCATGGCCCTCGCCCTGGGGGGTGATTTCTTGCTTTCTGTCTCTTTCTTTCTGGCAAGTGCACACACCCTATAGCAAAAAATCTCTCCAAAACAAACAAACAAAAAAAGAATATCAAAAGTATATAAAAACTAAAATGAAAATGCAAAATAACTGAAGAGTCTTGGCACAAGTTTCTACAAGTTAAATTATACACTGATGTCTCAATAAAGTGACAAGAAACATTTTTACAACTTTTAGAAAAACTTAATAGAATACATTACAACTGTACTTAACACCTTTGATATTCATTAAGAGGTGAATGATTAGGAATGAAAAATACAAAAATCATAAAACATAGATTTATATAAACAGTTCATAAAAATGTAAGGAAACCTTACATTTGCTACATACTTACTGTAGCAAAGTATATGTCGTTCTACCAGGTCCCTGTAACACTGTGCTCGTTTCTATAATCTCCCAATCTCCACAACTCCACCTTAACTTCGAGAATGCCAAAAATCCTAACTTAACCACAGGGACAGCTATGTAAGCTAGAAGGCTGTTTATTTTTCTTATTTTTGATTTAAAAAAAAAAAAAAAAAAAAGCCAACCAGTGGTCTGGTGGCTAAGGCTGCTGGATCCCACATAGTCAACTGCACAGTTCAGGTCCCAGACCCAGCAGTTTGAAAAACACACCAGTTGTGCAGGCATGTGTATATCATCTGCTTAGAGGAGAATGGAGGAGATGAGATTTTGGTGTTGCCATTCCCCAGGAGGTGCTTTCTCACTTTCCCTCTCTTTCTGGCACATGCCCTATAGCAAATAAACAAACAAAAAACAAAAACAAACTAGAGTGTAGTTAAATAAAACAGCAACAAACTGAAAAGCTGCATAGCAGATTTTGGAATCCAAAATGTACATACTAAGAACAAGAGGCCTGAAGAACAGAAAAGACAAACAGGCAAAAAGGACAGGAAGAATAAGTTAATTCTGTTCTGCCTCATGTAAATTTCAAGTATAATTTTGAGAAGAAAATGTGTGGAACTGAAGTTTTTAATTTCTAAAAGAATTTGCCAGAAACAAGTGCACCCACTAGACAGAGAGGGAAAAGAGGAATGGCCACGCTGCAGTCCCTTCCCCATTTCTCCCTTTTTTTCCAGATTTTGCACATATGCTCCACATGTTTCTCAAACAGCCAGATCTGGGACTTGAACTTCACAGTTGGCCATGTGGGGTCCAGCTCACATAACCACCAGGCCACAGGATAGCCCTTAAGATTTAATGTAAGGGGCCAGTAGATGGTGTAATTGTAATGTGGCTGGACACCCACATGGTCAACTGTGGTTCAAGTCCTGGATGGCTTGAAATTCACTGGGCCCATGTGCGGGCGTGCCCAGAATCCCAAGAGGACAATAGAGAAGGGATTGCTGCATGGCCAACCCTCCTGGGGAGTAATTTCTCACTTTCTGTCTGTCTCTCTGGTGAGCGCATGGGCCTGATAGCAAAAAAAACCCCAAAAACCAAAAACCTCTCTTAACAACAAAGTTGATGTATACTTTAAAAATTCAATTGGCTAGAATAAAAAGCTTTTTTTTATAGCAGGCACAAGAGAGCATTAAAAGATTTAAGATACTTAGGGGGCCAACAGGTGGTGTGGTGGCTAAGGATGCTGGACTCCCACATCACTAACCGCAGTTTGAGTCCCGGACCAGGCGGCTTGCCTTCTCACATTCCCTCTCTCTCTAACCCTAACACACACACACACACACTCTGTCCCTCTGTGGTCAAATAAAAATAAAATTAAAATTAAGTTCAATAAAATAATTCTTTAAAAAAAGATTTAAGAGGGACCAGCAGTTAGCGTAATGGCTGTTGTCGCTGGATTGCCCATGTAGTTGACCGCAGTTCAAGTCCCAGACCTGGTGGCTTAAACTCATGCCAGGCACGTGTGTGCGTGCCCAAGATCCCGAGAGGAGAATGGAGGAGAAGGGATTGCCGCATGGCCATCCCCCCTGGGGGGTCATTTCTCGCTTTCTGTCTCTGTCTTTGTCTTTCTAGTGAGCGCACACACCCTATAGCAAAAACCTCTCCCAAAAAAAAGATTTAAGATAATTAGGAAACTAAAAAGAAAGAAATATGCATTACAAGAAAATACAATATAATTCAGATGGCGTGGTGGAACAGAACTGGGTGCCAAAAGGCATGTGATAAAATGATAAATGTCCCCTTTGGGAACTGACACATCTGAGTTCACATCTTTATTCTGCCGCTGACTAGATCGAAGTGTTTCATGAAGAACTCAGATATTTTGCGTCTCTGTTTCTTTACAAATACCAGGAAGCTACATGGACGTGTACGGAGACGAGCCCTATGAGGTGGACGACAGAGGACGGAGGACGGCGGTCAGCACAAGAGCGATTCCTATCCCCTTCAGGAGGCCGCACTTTCTTACTGCTGGGCATGGTGGTTTCCCTATAAAAGTGGATAACCTTTAAATTCCTCAATTCCCCAATACCACAACCCTGAAACAATTCCCACAACCACCGCGTTCATTCGGTGCCACCCTGTGCGAAGAACTGGCCGTGGGGCCCGGCCGGCCTGGCACTCGGCGGGAGGCAGAAACTCCCGGCTGCAGTCCGCGGACCTTAGCTCCAGAAGTCAGGCTTGGGAACTTCCGAAGAGCCCACTGCACGGTGGGAAGGGGCCAGGGGAGGGGGGGGGAGCCTAGCAGGCGTGGAGGAAAGAGGCTGGGCTGGCTTGGCCTCGGACTGCCCAGAGGTTAACTAATGCAGGATGACCTGGAGCAAGATGGCCGGAGTTCCAGTCCTACACCTCACGAGCTACGAGGCTTCGGGTCAGCTCCCGTAACACTCAACATTTGGGTTCCTGGACCATTTCTGGTTTTGAATTTTTAAGCAATTTTATCATTCACGGAACAATAAAAAGTGAAGAAGAACTTTTAAAAGGAATTTTAATATGAATTTAAACATAAAAACCCAATTTTGTATTCCGTATCTTTGGGGCTTTCAAGATGTATGTACCTAAAATAGGCAGCGCAGGCCCTGTCTCCACCATCATGTGAGCACCCAGAACAGAGCAAAGGATTCGAACAGGACTTTCTCCAAAGAAGATATACAATGGCCAATTAGCACGTGAAAAGATGCACATTGTAAATCACAATTACAATGATGTATTACTTCACATCCAGGAGGAAGGCTATAATTAAAAAAACAAAAACAAAAACAGAAACAGATACCACAGCCCAGCTGAGAGCACAGCCTGGAGGTGCTGATCTGAAGGTGCACTGCAGGTCCCTGAGTGGACTGAGGTTCAGCCCAAGTGGGCCTGAAATGCGCTGGGCACTAGAGGGCTGTGGGAGGGGCATCCTGGCATGACGGGGACCTCAGAGACTGCCTGCACCTCTCTCTTCCTCTCTCTAGGGAGCAGACTCACGGGAGGAAAGACAAGACAGTAGCACGTGTTGTCCAGGACGTGGAGAGACTAGAACCCTCATGCACTGCCGCTGGGAATGTAAACGGGGCAGCCCTTCATTAGTCTGAAAGGACCTCACAATGGAATACACAGAGCTGCAATCTGACTGGCAGTCCCACTCTTAAGAACAAACTCAAGACACGGGACCAGCAGTTGGCATAATGGCTATGTCGCTGGACTCCCATGTAGTTGACCGCGGTTTGCGTCCCGGACCCATTGGCTTAAACTCACACCAGGCGCGTGTGCGTGCGTGCCCAAGATCCTGAGAGAAGAATGGAGGAGAAGGGATTGCGGCGTGGCAATCCCCCCTGGGGGGTGATTTCTCGCTTTCTGTCTCTCTGTCTCTCTCTGTCTGTCTGGCGAGCGCACGCGCCCTGTAGCAAAAATCTCTCAAAAAAAAAAAAAAAAAGGAATAAACCCAAGACAAAAACAAACATTCACACAAAAACTTGGACACGAATGCTTGTAGCCAAAAAGTGGAAACAGACCAAATTCCATCAATTAATAAACGGATGAACAATAGGGGCATAACCATACAATGGAATATCGTGCCACCATGAAAGGAAAAGAAGTTCTGATACATGTTACCACAGACGACCGCATGTAAAAGCAGCCAGACACTGATGCTGACTGACCTGTACAGGACAGCAGTGGCTGCTGGGGGCCGGGGAGAGGGGGTGGGTTAGGGTTTCTTTCTGGGATGACGACAATGTCCTGGTGACCAATGCACAACTCTGTGAATGTACTAAGCAGTAAAAAGAAAAGCTCCTAAAGTGGATAAAAATAATCTTTTATGAATGTCTATTTTCTGAATCATACACTTTACAAGGGTGAACTTCAGAGTATGTGAATCATACCTTAGTAAAACTGTTATTTCTTTAAAAATACAGGCTAGCCTCAGAGCACAGCAGTTAAGCGAGGTTCAGAGGAAGTCAAATCTCACGTGGCTGACTAGGGATCCCACATGGTTGACCAGGAGTCTAGGCCCAGCCCAGCAGCCTGAAAAACATGCCAAGCGTGCGTGTGTGTGCGTGTGTGTGTGCATGCATGCCCAGTATCCTGATGGGATGGAGAACTGGAAGAAAAAAAGACTGTGGCAACCCAGGCCCTGTTTGGGGTTCATGAAGTAATGCTCTCTCTCTCACACACACATATATGCATACACACACACTCTCACTGGAATAAAAAAAAAAAAGAAATTTAAAAAGCAAAGCATAATTTGAATTATAAACTATCAGAGACCAAAAAAAAAAAAAAAAAACCTAAACCAAACCAACCCAGAAAACATCTGTGGACTAGACACTCTGCACACAGATTTGCCTTCCTGTGTGTGTGAGAGGTCTCTGCCGACGTCAGCACTGGAGATACAGAAGGCCTTAGACACATCGTGGTGCTCCACACAGCATGGCTTCTGACCGAGAGCTCACATCCTAGCAGACGCAGGGCAACCACGGCCATGCCCAGAGTGTACTGGCCTTGCCCTGCTCCCCACCATCCTGAGGCAGCCGGCTTGGCGAAACGGCGGATGGCCTCCTCTGCTATCTTCCTCCCACAGCCCGGGTTCATGAGTCCAGGAATTAGGGCTAGAAATGGGAGTGGCAGTGCTCACTGCTACCCCTGGTGACCCTTCACTGACATCTGTGCTCCCAGTCCCCGGGGCCTTGTGCGCTGCTGGCTCAGAGATCTCAGTGCCAAGGCAACAATGCTTCTACTGGGAGACAACGATGATCCCGCTGAACTGGAATTCTAAAACCGCCACCCAGCTACTCTGGAGTCTTCTGCTCTGCCCCTAAATCAACAGGCAACGAGAGGAGTTAATCTGTTAGCTGACCTGACTGATCCGCACCGCCAAGGGGGAGCTGAACCGCTACTCCCCAGTGCAGTAAGAAGAGTATGGCTGGGGTAAGAAGATCCCCAGGGCAGTGGTCCCCAAACTTTGGGCTCCAGGGACCAGTTTCATGGAAGACACTTCTTCCATGGACTGAGGGCAGGGGTTATGGTTCCAGGATGACTCAAGTGCTTTCTGTTTATTGTACACTTTCTATTATTATGACGTTGCAATAAATAATGACATAATTATACAACTCACCATAATGTGGTATTTGCAGCCACTTTCCAGTACTAGCACCATCACTTAAGCTTCATCTCAGATCATTGGGCACAGATTTTCACAAGGAGTATGCAACCTATTAGGTTGTCGGGAAAGTCATGAGGTAGTTTTCCATGCAAAAATGTGTCGTGACTTTCCTGACGACCCACTAGATCCCGTGCATGCAAGGTTCACAATAGGGTTTGCACACCTATGAGAATCTGATGCTGCCACAGATCTGACAGGAGGCGGAGCTCAGGTGGAAATGCAAGGATGGGAGCGGCTGGAAATGCAGAGGAGGCTTCCCGGTGTGCCGGCCACTCCCCTCCGCTGCTGTGCAGCCCAGCTCCCAGCGGAACTGACCTGTACCAGGCCCTGGCCCCGGGGTTGGAGCCCCTGCCTTGAGGTATCTCTGTGTACTACCCTATCTTGTGATCGATGTCAATGAAAAAGGCCAGCAACCCATTTCAGGCAGGACTACGAGCATCTAGAACCCGCAGAAATGAAAGTCTGGGTTCTACCACCAAGCAAACAACTCTGTCAGGCTGAGGTGCTTGCCGGACCCTGGAGGAAGGCAGCTACAAATCCCAGCTACAATCACGTGACATGTGTGGAAATGAGGACTATAACTGAAATGAGTAGGCCCTCCTGAGTCTGTTATAAATGTGTGTTTGTGTATGTGCATGTGTACGTATAAAGCAAATACCTTTGTTTTTCTTTCCTTTCTAATCCCATTATGTAACATACAATATACTAACTTTATAATAGCGTATTATTTAAGTATTACCTTTTTATATCACAGTATTTAAGATACAGGATAGCAAGGAAAAAAGTGAACTATCTTAGGAAGTAACGATGGTTAATTTCGTGCATCATTTTGGCTAGGCCATGGTTGGAAACAACTCAAGAGTAATAACGAGATCTTTTATTTTTCTCCACCAAACAATAATTTTATCTCTCTCTTAAAATAAATCATTGGGGCTGGCAGGTAGCATGGTGGCTAAAGGCACTGGACTCCCACATGGCTGATCGTGGTTTGAATCCCAGACCTGGCGGTTTGCTTTCTTATTCTCCATCTCTCTCTCTATCTCTCACTCTGTCCCTTTCTGGTAAATAAATAAAGTTAAATAAAATCATTCTTTTAGAAAAATCATCAATGGGCCAAATGGAGATCCGCAGATCAGTATCTCTGGTTCACAGGGAAGACTAAAGAACAGAACTGCTCAGAGGGATGGGAAGAAGACCAAGTCCTCCAAGGAGGGGCTCTCAGGATGATGAAATCTCATGATGATGAAACAAAATATTGAAGACACAGAAAAATACAATAATCAAGATTCATACTATATCTTCGATTTATAAAAAGGTTCAAAGAGTCCATATGGCAGTTGCAAGGTAAAGAATTCCTTTTTCTTCCCCAAATCAATGGCTGTCTTTTCCTGCATCTTTAAAATATCACAAACAGGGGGCCAGCAGCTGGCGTGGTGGTTAAGGGTGCTGGACTCCCATGTGCCCGACCATGGTTCCGGTCCCGGAACTGGCGGCTTTCTCTCTCTCTCACTCTGTCCCTCTCTGGTCAAATTAAAATAAATGAATAAATAAAGTAAAAAAGAAAAGAATTATTAAAAAAATATATATCACAAACAGGTCTCAGAAGTCCATAGCTAAAGACCTCTTCGATCTTACTCATTAGTCACTGAAGTGTTTGGTCCCTTTACAAAGAGAGTGATATATCCCGAAAGTTTGTGATATCCTTTTTAACTATTGTGGCTTGCTGAATCGAAGCAGTTGAATTTGAAACAAGTTCAATGTTGTTTTCTTCGAAGATTAATTTTTATGAGCTTGAGATACTAAATAAGCAATACTGATTATATCCAAACCGTGCAAATGTATTTTTTACAAAATATATTTTATAAAATAAGACACCCATTGCCCTGAATATGGCCTTGACGGGGAATCAAGCACACACAGACTTCACTCGCCGCGGCAGCTCCGAGGAACACCGTGAGGGCGTTCTGTACGTGACAGTACAGGGTGAACTGTAGCCGCTCCCTTCTCCACTTCCCACCAGGTGTCAACCCGGAGCCTCTTCCTTCCCAGGAGACTGGGATCTAACTGCTGTGGCTGAAGGCCCTCTGCAGGGTTCCTCTGGAGCCCTTCACAATAACTGTGTGTCCTCCCAACGTTTTCAAAATGCTGACCGTCTGACTGCTGCAAAGGGTCTTCGTAATCATAGTATACGCGACAAAGAAGCAAGATAAAGAGTTTGATTCTATGGGGGCCAGCAGGTGGTGGGTTGTGGTTAAGGCACTGGATACTCCCACATGGCCAACCACGGTTCAAGTCCTGGACCTAGTGGCTTGCTTTCTCATGCTCCCACCCCCACCTCCTGCCCCAGCCACCATGTGTCTGTCTCTGGTCAAATTACAATAAATGAATGAATAAATTTTTTAAAAATGTTTTATTGTACTAAAAAAATAAGTAAATCCTGGGAACCAGCAGTTAGCATAATGACTATGTCGCTGGACTCCCACGTAGTCGACTGCGGTTTGTGTCCCGGACCTGGTGGCTTAGAACTCACGCCGGGCGCATGTGCGTGCGTGCCCAAGATCCCGAGAGGAGAATGGAGGAGAAGGGATTGTGGCGTGACCATCCCCCTTGGGGGGTGATTTCTCGCTTTCTGTCTCTATGTCTCTCTCTGTCTGTCTGGCGAGCGCACGCGCCCTATAGCAAAAACCTCTCCAAAAAAAAAAAAAGTAAATCCTGGGCTGATAAGGAAGCCAAATCCCACACAGCCGAACATGGTTCGAATCCCAACTTCTGCAGCTTGAAAAAAGCCATGCCAAGCAAATTGCACGAGTGCCCAAATCCCAACAGGATGGGAAACGGAGAAGGGTCATGGCGTAACCACACACCGTCGGGGGATGCTTCCCCACTCACCGTCTCTCTTCATCTCCGGTGTGTGCGTACGTGCCCTCTGGTAATTAAAAATAATAGTAATAAAATAAGTGAATTCTCTCATTGGAATAACTCTGAGAAAAAACAAATGTCATGAGACAGCAATCTTTTTTTTTCCTTTTTAAGAATTTTTCTAGAGGGTGTGTGTACTTGCCAGAGGGACAGAGGGACAGAGAGAGAGAAAGGAGGAGAGTGAGAAAGCACTCCCTTACGGGGCATGGTCACGCCACAATCCCTTCTCCTCCATTTCTCCCTCCTTTCTAGATTTTGGGTATGCACGCACACATGCCTGGCATGTTCTTCTAGCCACACGATTGACTCAACCCATGCGGTTAGCCATGTGAGAGCTACGTGCCTTAACCACCAGGCCACGAAAAACTCAAAACTTAAAGCTGGACCCAATGAGCTTCAACACCGAGGTTTAATCATTTAGTTCTATAATAAAAAGAGTTCGTGTTCAGAAAAGAAAAATAATACAAGCACCTACTAGTCAAGAGTGCTTTAATACTGAATAAGCAAACGCACATGAAAACCACTCGGAACACTATCTGGTGCACAGTAAGCCCCCAAGCTGGGTCAGGGTGCTAACTACAAGGGCCTGCTGGGTGTAGAGTTACTCAGAGTGCTACTGTACACTTCGTACTTGGGCTTTCTCTCTTTCTACACCTTGGAGATTTTCTCTGGGCCACAGACTCTCTAAAAATTCCACTTACAGAGACAGCAAGAGATCATGGAAAACGTAGGTAGTCCTGGGTAGAAATTAAAGTTCTACTGTTTATTTGTTTTATGGTTTAATAAAAATTACCTGACCTCTCTTATTCTCAGTTTCCTTATCTACAAAACGGAGATAACATTCCTTGCAGTATTGTGCAGATAAATGACTTGATATGAATATAAAGCACCTGGCCCACTGTGTTTAAATTGTGGGCACGCAGTAACTGCAGGTCAGTCATTATAATACTCAGCCTCCCAATAATAAATTAGTTCCTTTTTGCCTATCCAATGGCTTGGTTAAAAGTGACTTTCAATACTTTTCACTATCATGATGTGTCACCATCTATAAATAATCTTTCTCTGTCCAAGGTCCTAGGACCAAGTGATTTACTTCTTTAAATTATCTGGAAGTCTGTAAGGCAGAAAGAATCTGTACCTGTTGACTCTAGGTAAGAAAAAAAGAACCAAAAAGGGTTGACTTAAGATATCTAGGGGCCAGCAGGTGGCAAAGTGGCTACGGTGCTGGATTCCCATGAGGTCAACTGTGGTTTGAGTCCTGGACTCAGCGGTTTGAAACTCATGCTGGGCACATGTGTGTGTGTGTGCCCAAGATCCCAAAAGGAGAATAAGGGAAAAAGGACTGCAGCATGGCCATCTCTCCTGTGAGTTATGAGACGATTTCTTGCTTTCTGTCTCTCTGGCTAACACACGTACCCTATAGCAAAAAAAAAAAAAAAAAAAGAAAGAAAGAAAGAAAGAAATTCTTGGGTGCTGGCTCTATGGCACAGTGGTAAAACACTGCTCAAGAGAAGTCAGCTCCCGCCTGGTGACTGCAGTGTGCATCCCTCGTCCTCATCAGCTCGAGTGCCCCACTAACAGGCTGGAGGGCTGGCAGGAGGGGGCTGTGGCATGACCAGACCCTGCGGAAGGTGCTCACGTCTCTCTCTCTCTCATGTGTATGCCCACGCACACTATCGCGAATAAAGAAAAAAAACATCCTTTATAATGCTTTACTGAATACTTAAAGAGAGATGCAAAAAAACCTGCATTCTAAAATGCGTATTTTATATTAATGATTTTAGTAAAAGTGGATCATAAACCCAGTCAAGCAAGTTATTATTTGTTGAACACACCTGGAGACTGGGCTAGAGATTTTCAGTCTCTACCTCTTACGCACACCAAGTGCCGATACACAACTCTGACTGTCCAGCCTGGGCGGCAGGGTGAGTGGCCACTTCCCTCTCTCTAGCCAAGCTCCCTTCTCCTCAAACCTCAGGCTGACATCTTTCCTAGGGCAGTACTGGATCACTTTGTTGACAGAAGTCGGCAGGTGTTCTTAAGGCTTATATGAAATATTTTAAAAGAACATCTCAAAATTCCAGTTTTATAAGGGTCAGCAAATCACACGTGCACTGAACTGGCTCTCAGCACACTCCCACCACCAGTTCCCCAGCCCCGCACAGCCACTTAAAGTAATCTTACATGGAGTTCTAGCGACTTCAAGCTCAGGTCAGCAAACGCATCTCCAAGCTGCCTTTGGGTGTGCACCATCTGGAAAAGCTGGGTTGACAATGTCTGAGCCAGTCTTAGAATATTTTCATACTTTTTCTTGTTATCTCTTAATATATCAATCTGAGCTTCAAGTTCAAGGTCCACAGTTCTTGAGCCACGGCCTAGCTTCTCTGAGAGAATTTGTCGAGTACACTGAAAGGGGAAAGATGCACTTTGTTTAAGAAGGAACAAAAGAAAAAGGAAAAATAACACAGCAGTCCACAATATGCAGTAGAGTACACAGCACACACCAGCTTTGGCCCTGAACACGCTAACCAAGCTGACAGCTGTCGGCTCCCTTGGGTGTTCATCAGGACTCAGCAAACACCGAGCAGACGTGTCTGGTAACTTCGACTAGGGAGAGGCAGCTCTAAGGCTTACCTAGCTAATCTGTACAGTGCCAGATGAACCTCTCATATAATCCTATTTCAAGTTTAATTCACTTGGGTAGATTATTTAAAACAACAAAGATACTTAGCACTGATATTAAAATAACATTTGTTAATTTGGAAATAACAATACTGAAATTTCTACTCTCTTATTGGTTTCAAGTGCTTTATAAAAAAATTTTTTAAAAGAGGGCACATCAGCTTTCCATAAGGAGACAGGGAGGAAGAGGAAGATGAAATGGTAGAAAGTGAAAGAGAAAGCAAGCTCCCCTCATGGGGGATAGTCACCCTGCAACCCCCTCTCCGCCATCTCTCCTCCCCTAGAGATTCTGGCATGCAAACACATGTGCCCAACACGCTTCTCTTTTTCTTTTTTCTTTTTTTTTTTCCCAGCATGCTTTTCAAGCTGCTGGATCTGAGACCCAAACTGCATTCAGCCATGTGGGATCCACCACCTCAACCATATTAATAACTCAACAATACATTTTAAGGGCAATTCTCTAAGCTGTTAATGTACTCATCACTACACAATAAAAAAATTCTTAAAAAGTAGTATGTAGTACTGGAACTTTTCAAATTTGCTCATGTATTTCAAAGTTTTTGTCACAGAATTAGTGTCTGTTGAGAATGCATGAAATAAGGGGTAAATTTCCTCATTTTCCTTAATCTCACCAAATAGTAGAAAACTACTACTTAGCTTCATGGGTATTCTAAACTCTCCTTTAAACATATATAATCACATATATGATATGTCTAGGGTGGCCGTGAGACTGTGCTATTCCAGACACGATATCCTGAACATCTCTTCATTGTGAACGAAGTATCCGGAGTCTTCCTTGTTGACAGACATAAATCTATTACTCGTGTTTCTCTGTTTAAAACTGAACCCGGCCAGCACAGCAGTAATGCACCACTCTGGACGCGGAAGCCGCCCGGGCAGGTCCCAGGCTCACTTCCTGCGGTCTGGCTATACATGCCCGGCAGGGCGCGTGTGCACATGACCCTGGGGGCTCAGGCTAGGGCTGGACTGCAGCATGAAGACCCTGTTGGGGATGGCTTGCTCTCTCTCATGAAAAGAAGAACGACATAAATACAATCGAAACAAATTTCCTGACACATTTTCTATACTCATCAACTAAGAATCTTTATGTATGAACTTTTTTTTAGTACAAAGGAGGTCTGTTTTAAAAAAATAAAGAAATTCTTAGCTATACAGAAAATGACAGAACACAGGACCAGCAGATGGCCTAATGGTTATGTCACTAGACTCCCAGGGTCGACTGTGGTTTGAGTCCCAGACTGGGTGACTTAAAACTCACCTCAGGTGTGTTGCATGTGTGCCCAAAATCCTGAGAGGAGAATGGAGGAGAAGGGATAGCAGCGTGGCCATCCCCCTAGGGGGCGATTTCTCACTTTCTGTCCCTTTCTCACTCTCTGGTGAGCACATACACTTTAGAGCAAAAATCTCTCTTTAAAAAAAAAAGAGAGAAAAGAAAATGACAGAACAGGTAAGAAGCCACCACCACAGAGGGGATAACTCTATTCTTGTAGAAAACACCCAAATGCTCCTGGGAGAGGAAAGTCACCTGAGAAGAAAAGCTATACACGGAGACACTACGATGTCAATGAGAACATCAGCAAGAAACAGGGCCCAAGGCCAGCAACATGGTGCAGTGGTTCTAATCCCACGCCTGGTGAGCCTGAGACACACCAGGCATGTGTGAGTACCCAGGATCCAACAGCCTGGAGGACCAGAAGGAGGGACGGGACACGGCGAGACCCGAGGCGTGCTCGTCTCTCTCCCCCTGCCATGTGCGCATGTCCGCTCTATCGTGAATAAAGGAAAAGTTCTTCTTCCACGTGAAAACTTTAAGTTATGTCTGAAATGGTAACAAGGCCAAGGATCTATGTCACTTATCCCCACACTTTCTTCCACATCGGCGTTCTCCTGTGCACTGTTATCAGAGACGGCCACTCCACCCGTACGCCAAGGCACGTGGCACCTCCCACAGCAGCCCACTTACAGCCTAAGGAACGTCAAGGGGCCACAATTCACGGAGGAGTCTTAGAGACCAGGCAAAAGGAACGAAATGCCTACTGTTATCCAAACAGCCATTTTTTGACAGAGGTAACAATTAAACACAAGCAGGCTACATGCTCAAAGGTTTAAGGAGAAAATGTCTTTTGTTTCCAGGAAGTTAAAGCAGTGGGAAGAATAAGGTGGTCCTGATCATGAAGAATAGTAAGATGCATGTGTACACTTGACGCAGCTTTTGAAACCTGAGGTACAGAGCTTAGATTCCAATACAGAGAATTAGACAGCTATACTTCTTTACATTTTATTTTGCTCGAGGGCACATGTGCTCTCGGGGAGCCGGGGGCGTGTGTGAGAAAGCATCCCCATGGGGGTGATCACACCACAGTCGCTTCTCCATCTCTCCTCTCGGGAGTTTGGGCATGCACACACACACGCACCCGGTATGGTTTCCAGCCACAAGGTCTAGGACTCAAACTGTGCAGCTGGCCACGTGGGATCCAGTCGCCTTAGCCACCATGCGACCAGCTGCCCCAGTAATTGTACACCCTTAAAGCAAACACAAATGATCTGGCAATGAAAACACTAGATTGTCTATATGCAGCTTTGTGAAGAAAGCTTAATAAAAAGACATGTAATTATTGGCCATTATCTGGGTCGCAGAGGATGTTTCTCGCCCAATCTCTGAAGAGCAGATTTAAATAGATTCTGAGTGCAATCTGAGATTCAAACAAAAAAGTGAGGTGGCCGGGCCGTAGCGGCAGGTGCCAGCGTAGTGCTCTACAATGGTAGAGGCCAAGTGAAGACGGGGTTCCCTGTTTGGGTCGACTTGAGAGCCCAGCTGGCAGAAAAGCTGGGGAGGCAGAGAGCAGTGTGAGACACCGTGGAAGGAGCTTGTCTTTCTCTCTGTCCCTGTCACAAAAGGAGTGGATAAACTTCAAATTAAAAAAAGAAAACTGGGGACCAGCAGTTGGCGTAATGGCTATGTTGCTGGACTCCCACGTAGTCGATCGCGGTTCACATCCCGGATCCGGTGGCTTAAAACTCACGCTGGGCGCATGTGCGTGCGTGTCCAAGATCCCGAGAGGAGAATGGAGGAGAAGGGATTGCGGCATGGCCATCCCCCCTGGGGGGTGATTTCTCGCTTTCTGTCTCTCTGTCTCTCTCTCTCTGTCTGGCGAGCGCACGCACCCTATAGTAAAAAAAAAAAAAAAAACAAAAAAAAAAAAACAAAAAAAACTTCTCCAAAAAAAAGAGAACTGAAGATTAGTATATAATCAGGTTTAAAATAGAAGAGAATCTAGGTTCTCTACTCTTCCTCAAAGTTCTAAAAAACGGAGACCACTTGAGGTGGTAATCCTACTCAGCTTTCCATCTAAATTCAGAATTCATTTTTAAAACCAGACAAACAAAGCTGTATCACAGGAGTGGAAGGAAGCAGAAGTGAATGAGCACCCTCTGTAGCCCTCCTGCGTGGGGAGGGAGGGGAAACAAGGGGAACACAGTATGCAGAATGCCACGGGGCACGTCATGCTGGCTCACGGCTTCCCAAGGCGGTCCACGTGTGCCACGAGCATTTCAAGGGCACCAAGCCTTTCTGTTATGCCAAAACATGAATGGAGACATGTAAGTACATGCAAAAGAATACATCTATGGCAACAAGTGACAGACAGAAGGGGTTGTGGAGGTGAAATATGGACTTCCATGTAGTTGACCACGGCTTGAGTCCCGGGCCCGGTGGCTTAAACTCACGCCGGGCGTGTGCGTGTGTGCCCAAAATCCCGAGAGGAGAACGGAAGAGAAGGGACTGTGGTGTGGCCATCCCCCTGGGGGATAATTTCTCACTTCCTGTCTGTCTCTCTCTCTCTCTCTCTCTCTCTCTCTCTCTCTCTCTCTCTCTGTCTTCCTGGCAAGTGCACGCGCCCCATAGCAAAGACCTCTCCAAAAAAAAAAAAAAAAAGAGTAAAATGGATGAAAAGCATAGTTCTCAATTAACCAAACTGAGAATTGGTACCTGAAGCATTATCCAAAAGACAACTAATATCCAGTGTTAGCAATAATTCTGAATGCTGACCAGAAAGGCCAACACAGAGAGCTGTGCAGACATAAGGCATGAGGTCTTTATGCTCTAATGTCGTCTAGTCAAGAGGGACACGTGAGCTAGACACACTAGGCTACCAGCTCGAGACAGCCAGTAAGCCGTAACTTTCTTTTCCTCTTTTGGCCTACAATGAAATGATGAAAAAAATATTCATTTAAAAGTAAAGTGATCACTTTAAGGAAAAAGATGCTTCCTTCGCAGAGTACTATACCATGTGCTGATGTTAAAGATTATTCATGTGCATTAACACAATTCACCCCACAGGTGCACACACTCACTGGGGATTGAGAGAGAAGTGGAAAAAGCACCCCCCGTGGGGGACGGTCACGCTGCAATTCCTTCTCCTTCACTTCTTGTCTTTAGGGATTTGGGGGATGCCCACACACTCTTGACGTGTTTTTCAAGCTGCCGGGTCTGGGACTTGAGCTACACAGTCAGCCATGTGGAATGCAGCCACTTTCACCACCACATCACTAAATGGCCCCGTTAACACAAATTTTAAGAAGGGCTTAATATGCTATGTTAATAAAAACAGAATCTTAATAGTAACTCAACACAGACTGTTGTAAAGGAATGAAACAATAAAAGGAACAAAAAATAACACATAAAGGCATAAAGGAACAAGCAGATAAGGGAAAAGGAAACAATCACCACCAACAACATAAGAGAAAAAGGTTTGAATGCACAAAAGCTTAAATTTTTAAAAATGTGTAATTTGTAATTACTAGGATTAGATTCAGAAAGAAGGCTTGTATATTTTATTGGGTTGTCAGGAAAGTCATGATAGATTTTTTTGTTTGTTTTTCTATGCAAAAACGTACCACAACTTTTCCGACAACCCAATTAGTTCAAAATGTGTGGACACAGAATATAATTACAGGCAAATTTCGTGAGAAAATGAACAAAAAATGGCTGAATAAATAAATTTTAGAAATGAATGCAGCTTAGTCTGTAAGAAAGAAACCAGGGAAATGCAGAATTTCAAAGAGCAGGCAAATATGACCTCATGAATAAAGTCCTAGAAGGGCGAGAGAGCAAAAATCGTTTGGGAAATCTCTAGGTGATTCGGTGTGGCTCCCGGGGTCCATAGCTAGAAGAGAGGGCTGTAGGAGAAAAAGCTGCAGAGGTGGAGAGGAGTCAGACTCACGTCATCCTAAAACCAACTGGGGGATTTTAGACACGTGTGAGCCACATGAAGCAGGAGAGAATTTGTTAAGGCTGTAACAGTAATGCGAGAGCATAACAAAGACGAGGAGATGCCAGGGCAGGCTGGGACGGAATGGGGATACGGTCAGAGAGCATTCCAGAGGCAGGGTCCGTGGTGCTTCGTGGCCAGCTGGACGGCTGAACTGGCGAGGAGGAGAGATCTGTGACTTTCTGGATGGACTGTGGACCTAAGGACTACAAGGGCAGAAACGATACGTGGGATGGCGGACTCCACATCCCTGAGAAAAGGGGCACTGGCTGAAGTGCAAGTCCTGAACGAGGATAACGGTTTATGTGGGCAGCACTTTCCGAAGGTTATCACTGGCATTTCTCAGATTCTACACTGGCACGAGCTAAGTGATTTTTGGAAAGTTTCATATAGCATGCTTCAGGGCATTTTTACCATCATAAGAAAGCCTGTAGTTCTTGTAGAGAATTTTCTATTATGCTTTGGAAGTATTAACTGAAGAATAAATTCACTTCTGTATTACTCCTGAGAAGAGTAATAAATAAAAAAATCCAGATGATTCCTGATTTACAAACCATTAGGCAACAACCAATCCACACATACAGAGCATTACAGTTAATGCTCAACCCTGAGCTGCTAGGGCCTTTTCATCCACTTAACCATTCCATGAATTCTACTGCACTGAGATTCAAAGGTATTGAGTGGATTTGGGGCTTGAGCTATTTGTAATGCATCAATTAAGTACAGATTAAATAATCTGCTTATTTGTTTTATGGAAGGCATAACAAAAATAACCACCAAGTCAACTAACAATGTTAACCATCTTTTTTTTTTTTTTTGGAGAGGTTTTTGCTATAGGGCGCGTGCGCTCGCCAGACAGACAGAGAGAGACAGAGAGACAGAAAGCAGGAAATCACCCCCCAGGGGGGATGGCCACGCCGCAATCCCTTCTCCTCCATTCTCCTCTCGGGATCTTGGGCACGCATGCACACGCGCCCGGCGTGAGTTTAAGCCACCAGGTCCGGGACTCGAACCGCGGTCGACTACGTGGGAGTCCAGCGACATAGCCATTATGCTAACTGCTGGTCCCCATCTTTTGAAAACCAATTTATTTGCAACCCAGTGCTGCCTGCAGAATTAAGGCTTAATTATTATTCTAAGATCAGACAGTTTCAATCTTTGTAGATCTAATATATCTTTCTTGACATTCAGTTGCTATAAGGTATAGGGGGAGGGGGAGTACAAATACATCTATAGGCACTCCATAGATAAATGTATTTCAAGGCAGTATATTTCTTAAATTATTTATATTTTACATTACTCGCCAGTTAATAAGCATTTTAGTAACTTTTTCCTCTTTTTTTTACTGATTTTTTAAGTTATACTTCTGCAAAGATCGGTCATGAAACAAATATTTCATTTTGAAACTGTATTTCCATATTTAGAAGGCATTATTCTCTCCTAGACAGTCATATAGTTGCCACATAATAATCTGAATAACATACAAACTAAAATTCTTAAAGCCACTGGGGTGGAAAAAATGTGAAAAGTACAAACCTTATAGGTGTTTAGACTCCATTTCCTAACAAGCTCTAGCTTTTCCATTGCAGGGTTTTTTATCTCATCTGCCAGAATAACTGGTCCACTTTTGGTCTGTGTTCTCTGCCCACCTGCATGATCATAACCAAAGACAAAAACACATCTGGGTAAAGACAGCAGGGGAAGGGGAAAACAAAACACACTGATGATGTTCAAACTAAACCACCTATTGAAAAAAACAGAGTTTTCCACAAAGTGAAGGAATTGCAACTTCATGGAATCACTGTGGTTAACTTTCTAACCGATTAACAGTATTTCTGTCCATAAAGCACAAATGTCACATATGATTTGTCTGTTTTCTTAAAAAAAAATAAAAATAAAAATCTGGGACCAGCAGGTAGGGTAGTGGTTAAGGTGCTAGACTCCCACACGGCTGACTGCAGTTCAAGTCCCAGACCTGCGGCTTGAAAATCACGCTGGGCACATGTTAACATGTCCAAAACCCCAGGTAGAGAACGGAAATGGGACTGCAGAGTGGCCATCCCCCCCGGAGGGTGATTTCTCACTTTCTCTTTCACTGTCTCTGTCTCTCTCTGGCAAGCCCAGGCACCCTATGGCAAAAACCTTAAAAAAAAAAATTCTGCTGCAAACCAGCCTTCTTTCTTTTCTGAAAATGTGAGCTACATTGTGGCTTTGCAAAAAAAGAAAATTTCTATGGCAATCTCATAAGCTAACGATCCTAAAAAAGAACCATCTTTGTCAGTAAACATTAAAAAGGCCTTATATTACCCACACTGACCTCTGCTCATTTACTGTGAAGACCAGGACAACAGGATCTTGTTATAATCTTGGAGGATTTGAAAAAATAATTCAGATTTCACACCTACACTCTCTTACCACCTGTATGGAAGTCTGGATTAAAACGAGACCTACACTGTATCTTCTCCCTTTTCTCCAGAGACTCCCTCTCTAAAAAAAAAAAAAAAAAAAAAAAAAAAAAAAAAAAAAAAAAAAGTCTAGCCATAATTAGTAAAGGCAATGTAAAATCCTGTTCCAGTAATTAATAAATTACTATATAAGCAACTCCACAACTATGCAGTCCCTAACAGTATAAATATTTTTCATAGCAGAAAAGGTTTTAGTAAATGTTTATGATACAAAAGATTTGGGATAGAAACTTTCTAATAGTTTTTAAAAGACATGAATAGGGAAAAAAAATGTATGAATGATTTTAAAAAATCAGGGTCAGCAGAAATTTCTCTCACTTCTTATAGCCAGACCCACCTTCACTACAGCATTATCAAACCCAAGCGAATATGCACAAAATCAGACACGCTTAAGAATAATCACAAGATTCTCATAGAAACAAAACACAAATGTTAGCATTCCATATAAACAAACATAGAATCCATTTCCCCATCTTTATGTTTATAGTCCAGCAACACTGAGCTGCAGGCAGATTCCATGCAAAGACATTCATTTTTCCCAAGTATTTTTCATTGAGTGTAACTTGTAAATTATATAGTAGTTTGTTATAAGCTGCAGACAAACTCTAAGCTGAGGCTGAAAATGAGGAGACACCACCTTTTCCACCCAACCTATTCTCAATAATAAACAACCCAGTTGTCAAAGGTTCTTTTTTTGTTTAACTGAAAACAGAGGGCAGAGCTGCAAAGCTGGAAGTTTAGGATCAAATTTTACAACGCTTTGAACCTTAAAATGGATTAAATGTCAGGAACAGATACAGCCTAATTACTCTGAAAAGCCAGAAAGATAGGTTACAGCTGGAAATATGAATTTTTTTGGTAAGAGAAGAAGCAGCAGCCACCGTAAAAGCCAGAATACCACACACCTAAGAATATAAAGCAAGTGATTACGGAACTGAGTGGGTTAGTTCAGCTTCAGCAGTAGCGGGAAGGCTTATCCATCAGTGTGGTGAATACCTGCAGGGACAGTAACGTCACCTCCTTGTGGAGCCAGGCGACTAGCGGCGACCCTGCTAGGAGACAGAACGGATGGCAATGGTGGTGCTGGGGAACCTGGAAAGGGGAGACAGTGGCTGTGAAGTCCTTGTCCTCCTCCCACGCTGCACGTCTGAATGTGGGTTTACTGACATTTCCTTTATTAAATATCCAAACTACGATCAGAAACTGGAAGGAACTTACTTGCCTTCTTACAGTCAAGGACTAATAATAATAGGTGCTGTGTTCTTACATAAACTCTTCATCAAACCATCGAAACCAAGCGAAACACTACAATAACTACACAGAGAAACTTAGCAAGATCACATCAAAGCAAGGTTTTATTGGGATCTGCTATTTCCAAAATCAATGAGTAGAAATTCAAGTCTTACAATTGAATGATTTAAAGCTTAAATATAGTTTGACTTGCTACTCTTAGGCGTGAAAGATCTTCAAGTAAAAACTCCACAGGAATGGAAGAGGTTTTAAAGCGTGTTCTAGTATCTTACAGAAGTTGATGACAGCCGTCCCAGGAACAGCAGCCAAGAACTTCGAATCATAAACCAAGTTCAGCGCAGTGCAGATCACTGCTCTTGGTCAGCTGGGTGCAGGGGACCCACATCAGTTAGTCACCTGGAAGCCCGTTGTGAACGCACACTCGGGCCGGCAGGCGGCATGGCAGTTAGGGCACTGGACTCTCACACGCTGACTGTGGTTTGATTTCCAGACCCGATGGTTTGAAAATCACAACAGGCACATGCCCAAAATCCTGAGAGGAGAATGGAGTTAAAGAGACGGCAGCATGGCCATCCCCCCTGAGGGGTGATGTCTCACTTTCCCTCTCTCTGTATGTCTCTACCTTTTGGCGAATGCTCATGCCCTATGACAAAAACTTTAAAAAAAAAAAAAAAAAAAAAAAGATAAAAAAGAAATGCACTACCTTAGGCCCTGATATAGACCTTCTAAATGAGAGTCTGCATTTTCACAAAATCCCCAGGCGACCGGTATGTACCCCGGTGTTTAAGAAGTGCGGATGTAGTATCGTTCTGACCGATCACGAACCACTCCTGGAGCTTTCAGAACCCTCCCGGGACACTCCTCAGATCTGCTGAGCGTCAGTGAGACAGCTGCAGTTGTCTAAAAGCCACTCGGATGATTCTCAAACACCATCAAGTTTGAGAAACGCCAAGTTTTGAATGAAGTATCAGCTGAGTTCTACATTTTCACTGGGCCCTACCTAGCACACAGTGTGGGAAACTCTGTGGTCAAGTATTAAACATCTCTGAGGCTCAGTTTCCCCAGAGTGAGAAATTCTGACCACCCAACACTGCTACTACTGCCCACTGTTAAACCAGAGAAAACTAGGTAGCTTCAACTGCTCTTTCTCTAAGCTTGTGTATTTCTTCTATGAGGAAGAGAAACACTGAGAGAGAGAGAAACAGGCTCCCCTAACAGGGCCTCACACCCTGACCTAATGCCGATCTCTGCGGGCCGGGGTAACAGGTGCACACATGCACACCTGGCGAGCTCAGGTAGCCCCAGGACACGAACCCAGGACCTTTCCCATGTGTCATCACCCTGCCACTGCCTGGCCCTTCACTGTTTTCTCACGTCCGAAAAGATGGCCCAGTCTAGGTGGCACAGCCTGCAGCATACCGAACCGCAGTAATGGAAGTCATGTAGCCCACGGAGGTTTGGATACTCCCACTGCACAGAGATCCGAACACACACAGGCACCGGCAGTGGGTGCCCAAGACCCTGGTGAGCTAAGGCTGGGAAAAGAGGAGTGTGGTGTAACGAGACCCTGTTGAGGGTACCCTCCTCCTCGATAATGTGCATTTTAAAAAAAAGCTAAAAGGTGTACATCTTCAGGAGAGTGATAATTAAAAAGAAGGTGGAAAATCACTTCCACATTTAGCTGAGAATATTTTAATGCCTATAATGTACTTTCAATTACACTCTTTCTCAGTTCTCTGGAAAACATAAAATGTATCACATTCATGAATAAATTTTCTAATAGGAAAGAATCGACTTTCACCTTTTTTTAATTGCCCTCATCACAGAGACAGAGGGAAAGTACCCTCCCTATGGATTGTGGTAGTACCACAATCTTCTGCACGTCATTTCTCCAACTTGTCAGGACAGTGGGCACACATGCACATGGCCTAACATGCTTTTCAAGTCAGCAGGACCAAGATTTGAATCCCGGTTAGCCACGTGGAATCCAATTCTTTATGTGTGGTGCTTAACCACTGTGCTATGGGGCTAGCCCGATGTCTACTTTATTTTACTTAGGATTAGGAGTAACTGGTCATATCCCAGATAAACTACATTCCTATGTGGGAACCGTTACTAGATCTAATACGGGGTCGTCAGAAAAGCCATGAGGTGTTTTTCTATGTTTCTCTATGCAAAAATGTATCATGACTTTTCCGACAACCTGACAGTATAAAAAAATCTTAATGTGAACTCAATCTCACATTAAAATACAAACACACAACAGACCTAAACAGTGGCACCATCTTTCAGTGAGAGAAACCTGTGTCTTTAAATCTGTTAAATTGTAAAATTTTAAAATGGAAGGGACAGTGGAAATCAACTAGTCTTAACTCTCACATTAAAAGGTAAAAGACATGAAGCCCAAAGGGTTAAAAATAGTTTCTCTGTAGGGACACAGATACTCTAAATTTGTATCAATGTCTCTATTATTAAGTTCAATTAAAAAAATTCAGCTAATCTATAACTCAGTTACTTGCTAAGTTGGAAGGCATTTTAATACGTTTCCCAATCCAATCTTTTTTTTTTTTTTTTTTTTTTTTTAGAGTTTTTTTCTGCCATAGGGCAAGTGCTTGACAGAGAGAGCTACAGAGAGGGAAAGTGAGAAATCATACCCTGCTCCCTTCTCCTCCATTTTCCTCATAGGATTTTAGGCACACACACACAGAGGTACCCAGCCTGATTTTCAAGTCTAGGATTCAAACCAGTCAGCCAGGTGGGAATCCAGTGCCTTAACCACTACACCACCTGCTGGCGCCCCCAGTCATTTTAAACAAAGACTACATCTGTACTACCCCAAAGGTTTCTAGGCACAGGGTTTCTATTACAATGAAGTATTAAATAAGATACTACAGTTCTATGTCTCGATGACCGAGAACAGAGCTCAGTTGCTATAGCTACCACAGGTTATTAATCCTGGATAAGAATCCCAAGCACAACATGGGATGTGCATAATATACATAACAAAAGGTACATACCTTTCCACACTAGAAGGCAAGAACTGTGGTGACGAGACTTTAGCTACTTTGCTTTACCTTCAAAGGTAATCATCATTTTTGCATAGATTCAGTATCCTAACTTTTTTTTTTTTTTGGAGAGGTTTTCGCTATAGGGCGCGTGCGCTCGCCAGAGAGAGAGACATAGAGACAGAAAGTGAGAAATCACCCCCCCCCAGGGGGGATGGTCACGCCGCAATCCCTTCTCCTCCATTCTCCTCTCGGGATCTTGGGCACACACGCACACGCGCTCAGTGTGAGTTTTAAGCCACAGGGTCCGGGACGCGAACCGCGGTCGACTACGTGGGAGTCCAGCGACATAGCCATTACGCTAACTGCTGGTTCCCAGTATCCTAACTCTTTAAACCAGAACTTAGTCACCAAGATCAGTCACCAATATCCAATTAAAAAATAACTCTTGGGCCAATGCGTGGCTGGTGGATGAGGCAGCTGGATCCCACACAGCTGGCTGCACTGTTCGAGTCTCAGACCCAGTGGCGTGAGAAACTCACTGAGCACGTGCGCATAAGAGCCCACAATCCCAAGAGGAGAACGAAGAAGGGACTGTGGCGTGGCTGTCTTTCTGGGAGGTGCTTTCTCCCCACCACCCCCCATCTCTTGCTAGTGAGCACATACGTCCAATAGCAAATTGAAACAAAACCAAACCTTAAAAACCCAGGATCTAGCTAACTGACTAAATTTGAGGACTCAACAACAGGAACCTAGGAGTATGAATATATGAATATGTGATGAAACCTCCATTAAAACCAAGTCCAGGCACCAAATACACTTCCCTCCTAAGAGCTCTGATTTTGTCATGTTTTCCGCTGTCACCGATTATGCAGTATCTTCATTGTTAGGCAGATTTCTGTATCTGTTGATGTTTTTAGGCTGAATTTAAGTCTAATTACTTCTAAATTTGCTCTAAATAGATACAGACAGAAAAGTAGATGGTAAACACTCTTCTTGTGAAAACTATTCAAGTATAACATATATTATTATTCGATCATTTTTTCCAGAGAGCTAACACAGCCTTAATTCCTTTAACACTTTTTCATAAGGCCTATTTCCTAAATTTTATTAATTATGCTGCTCTTTCTTGTGCTCATTCCAATACAAAGATATATATATCTTAAAGCAAGGGCACTTGGGGCCGGCAGGTGGTGTGGTGGTTAAGAGTGCTGGACTCCCACATGGGCGACAGTGGTTTGAGTCCTGAACCTGGTGGCTTGCTTGCTCGCCCTCCCTCCCTCCCTCCCTCCCTCTCTCTCTCTCTCTCTCTGTCCCTCTCTAGTCAAATTAAAATAAATGAAGTTAAGTAAAATACTTAAAAAAAAGAGGGGAACTTAAAACAAATACAGCTTTCCAATAAATGCTAAAACTTAAGTATGGGAAAATGATTATTTTTTAAATATATGAATCAATAATGCCGTTTAAATTTTTTTAAATAAGTTCAGTTCAGAGAGGCATAAATTACTGCCATTATTATGAAGTGTATTTTTTATTCCAACTTGAAGATCATGATATTATCTACAAGCAAGTGAAACTGACAGGCATTTTAATGCTCAAGGCATAACAGTTTACGCTGGTAAGTCGATTTCAAAGATTTTTACAACACTGTTTCACTTAAAGAGAAGATGAAATCAAATGTCAAATAATTTCACTGAAAATAAAATATCTTAATAGTAAAATTAATTTTTATTATTTTCTATTGTCATTTATGTTTTGAAACTGGCAATTTCTCCAAAAATGGTGCCAAATAATGCAAAGTAATTCTTGTATTTTTAAGCATTCATGATTTTAGGCACACATTCAACCCTTTCAAAGTCAGTCATTCCCTAGAAAAGAATGCCACAATGCTTTAGAATGACTATTACAATACTGGCACGCTTGCTTATTTTTCTAAACATGAGAATGAAAAGGGGGGAAATGATGTCACTGGACAGAATATCCACTTCACAGCCTAGATCAGAGGATATTATTCTGGAGTATCTTAAATGCTTACTAAAAGCGAGTAGGGCCAGCTGGTAACATGGTGGTTAAGGAGTCAGGACCCACATGGCTGACCGCACGGTCGAGTCCCAGACCCAGAAGCTCGAAGGACACGCCAGGAGCGTGTGCGTGCCGCAAATCCCCAAACAAGAAACAGAGAAGGGACTGCAGGCTGACCATCCTGGGGGGTGGGGGGCGAGGCTTTTTCACTTTTCCTCTCTCTCTCTCCGCCCCCCTCTTTAGCAAGCACATATGCCCTTTGGCAAATAAAAATAAAATAAAATAAAAAGCAGCCAGGTGTTTTCCTTCTATTCAAAAACAGACATGAATATGGGGTATGTGCAGAAAAGAGGTCACGCAGCAGCTCTAACTGCCCACCCTTAAAAAGTCCTGCATGCCTGGCTGGCCCTCAGCTGGTGTGTGGGACTGAATTCTGGGGGGACTCCCTTCAGTCCCAGAGTAAGAAAGAGTGGCCGGCTCACCGAGTGACGCGGCTCACGCCCATGGTATGGCTTATGCTGAGCACACGCTTTCCTTCTGGACGGCTAGAAGCCGGGGTGTGTGCTGGGAAAGGAAGCCTGTACGGGCAGCCCTCCCCGAGGCACAGGGTCTCTAAACGCGCCTCCTTGGTTACTAACATGTCACAGACCCACTGTGGGGAGGCAAGCTGCTCCTGTGTGACTGACGGGGAGCTCCTGGAATATCATGCCAAGTTTCCCCCACACTTCACTCCTACACCGTGTGCTTTTACTGACTGTGCCTGGTTTTCTAATAAACGCTTAAAACTTAAGTATGGGAAAATGATTTTTTTAAATACATAGATCAACAATGCAGATTAGATTTTTTTTAACTGTAAAATAAAGAGAAGCTGTGAGTGTGCCTATCTATACACTGGTCTTGTGAGTTCTCCTAGCGAGTTCCTGAACCAAAGGGTGGTTTTGGAGACCACTTATATATTCTAAGAAAAATAAAAGTTAATTTTCCTATTTGCTTTCAAATAGATAAAAGATACTTATATAAACCAACTTTTAAAGTCTTTTTGATTCCTCTTAATATTGACTTATAAATTTGGGGGAAATAAGGTAAAATAACTTACATTTATATTTTTGATATAATTTTTTAGTTATTTAGTTATTTATTTTATTTTTTGCTATAGGCTGCATATGCTTGCCAGAGAGAGGGGAAAGTGAGAAAGCACCACCCCCTAGGATGACCACGCCGCAGTCCCCTCTCCTCCATTCTCCTCTGGGATGTTGGGTACACATGCACATGTGCCCAGCATGTTTTTTTAAGCTACTGGGTCTAGGATTTGAAGCCGTACAGTTGGTCACGTGGGATTCGCCTATCCTAACCACCACACTGCCATCTGGCCTAATTTTCGAGTTTTTATTTTGGTATTTTAAAACCAATTCTTACATAATAATTAGTGAAATTATGCACATCTATCTACATAAAGAAGTCTACTGAAACAATTTTAAATTACTTACATTGAAGAGAAAAGGGACTGTGTTTATAACTGGTGTCTGACCAGAGTTAAAGGACTCAGGGCAGCCCAGGACTCAGGGCAGCTCAGGGTAGATGTCCCCGTCCTCCATCCCAGCCACCTTCACACATGTAAGCACGGGTCCTTACCTTGAAATGCTCCTGCTTCAGCAACCCCCTCTTTGGTACCGTCAAAGCCATGGGATGTAATTTGAGTTTCTGAGAGACCAAGTCCAGATGGTAATGAACGCTTCAAATCCTAAGCAACATTTGAAGTAAAAACAAACAAAAAACACTTTGTAAAAATCTCATGTCACGTAACAATTCAGAATAATTATGCCCTTTTATTCACATTTTACCCTGTTTTTCTCTGTACTGCACAGAATCCCCTCATGTTTTCATGGCATTCTGTAACGATGCATAATCAGTGGCAAGCACAGCTAGATTAGCTACTAAGCAGGACAGCACACTCTTTCATTATTCTGGAACTGACCAGCAGGCAGATTTTAAAATTCAATTAAAAATTTTAACCTATTGGGACCAGCAGTTAGCGTAATGGCTATGTCGCTGGACTCCCACGTAGTCGACCACGGTTCGCGTCCCATACCCAGTGGCTTAAAACTCATGCCGGGCACGTGTGCGTGTGTGCCCAAGATCCCAAGAGGAGAATGAAGGAGAAGGGATTGCGGCACGGTCATCCCCCCTGGGGGGTGATTTCTCGCTTTCTGTCTGTCTCTGTCTGTCTGGCGAGCGCATGCGCCCTGTAGCAAAAACCTCTCAAAAAAAAAAAAAATTTAACCTACTGATAGGTCAGAAAAATAATTTAAAGAAAGAAAATTAAGATCACTAAAATGCCATATCTAATATGCAAAATTTGATTGATACTTAATATAACCATGATGAGCCTGGGTAATGGTCAGTATAAACACATCTTTCACTAACATGAATGTTAACTCCCTTCAACTTCAAGGTCAGCTAAGTAAACTGGGCTTCTCTGACTTTAACCAGAGTGAAGTAAAGGAAATTTCCTTTTATTTAGAGTTACATGAAATACTGCTATGTACAGTCAGCCTAACTGTATATTAGCTTATAATTGAACCTTCACTATAATAAAAACAAAATTCAACATGAGTCTTATAGCTTAAAAGACAGAAAAAAAGGGGTCCAGCAGTCTGAGTGGAGGTCAAAGCGCTAGATCCCATAGGGCCAACTGCATGCTGCATAGTTTAAGCCCCAGACCCAGCGACCTGAAAAAAATCACACCAGGGGCATGTGCATGCACGCCCCAAATCCTAAGGAGAATGGAGAGATATAGCAGCACGGCCATCCCCCGGGGTGTGACAGGGAACCAGAACCCACACAGATGACGAAGTTCAAGTCCTGGCCCTGTGGTCTGAAAAACACTCCAGGCGTGTGTGTGTGTGTGTGTGTGTGTGTAACTGTCAGTGTGTATGTGTGTGTGTGTGTGTGTGTGTGTCCCCCAAATCCCTATAGGATGGAGAAACGAAGGAGAAGGGATTGTGGTGTGACTGTACCCCACTGGGGGATGCTTTCTTTCTCTGGCAATCTATCAAAAAACACATGGGGGGGGCTTAGTAATTATTATGCAAATATACCAATTAAAACTAAAATCACCAAGAACCAAAGCTGAGGCTACAATTTGCTGGCTCTACAGGATGCAACTATATTAACAATACAGCCTTAAAACTTGCCAAATGGGCCAGCCAGCTGCATGGTGGCGAAGGTGGCTAGACCCCCCACCGCTGACTGTGTAGTTTGAGTCCTGGACCTGGTGGGTTGAAAAACAGGCTGGGTTCCTGTGCATGCACATCCAAAATCCCAAAAGGAGAAGAAATGGTGATGGGATTGTGAGGTGACCGTGCCCTGTGCGAGTGCCTTCTCACTCCCTGGCCCTACCACATGCACACTTGCCCTCTGACACATTAACAAACAAACAAACAAACAAAAAACTGGCCTACTCACATGATGAGATTCAAGCAAATCAGGCTGATGTGAAGCAGTAAAATCACCTTCTATTTATGCTAATTAAACTTCCATGAGAATTTAAGGGTTATGACAAGTTATCGGTAAATATAGCTAAGAATTAAACTTTTATCAATTTATCATAACTAGTCATACATATTCATACTAACCCATCACACTTCTCTTAATGCAATGGTATACTACAGAGCCAGGATATCTCTCCAAAGTAGGTCAAGACAGACATATCTTAATTAGCAGGTGAAGGCAACACGTTAATCGAACAGAGAAACATGGAACGACTTAGAATTTACCTAGGAATTCTGAACCAAACAGAAGAAAAGCCTTCCAGGAAGAGCAGAGCCTGAGCAGCGGCGACGTCCAACATGGAAGATACGGAGCAGGAGAGATGCCACGGGGAGAGGAGGGACGCGCTCTCAACCCAACGTGGAAGATACGGAGCAGGAGAGATGCCAGCGGGGAGAGGAGGGACGTGTTCTCAACCCAACGTGGAAGATACGGAGCAGGAGAGATGCCACGGGGAGAGGAGGGACGCGCTCTCAACCCAACGTGGAAGATACGGAGCAGGAGAGATGCCTCGGGGAGAGGAGGGATGCGTTCTCAACCCAACGTGGAAGATACGGAGCAGGAGAGATGCCGCAGGGAGAGGAGGGACGCGTTCTCAACCCAACGTGGAAGATACGGAGCAGGAGAGATGCCGCGGGGAGAGGAGGGACGCGTTCTCAACCCAACGTGGAAGATATGGAGCAGGAGAGATGCCTCGGGGAGAGGAGGGACGCGTTCTCAACCCAACGTGGAAGATACGGAGCAGGAGAGATGCCGCAGGGAGAGGAGGGACGCGTTCTCAACCCAACGTGGAAGATACGGAGCAGGAGAGATGCCGCGGGGAGAGGAGGGACGCGTTCTCAACCCAACGTGGAAGACAGGGAGTAGGAGAGATGCCATGGGGAGAGGAGGGACGCGTTCTCAACCCAACGTGGAAGATACGGAGCAGGAGAGATGCCGCGGGGAGAGGAGGGACGTGTTCTCAACCCAACGGGAAACCTGGGTGAGGGCAGGCGGCCTGCGCAGTCATCGCTGTGTCACTGGCAGGATGAGGCTCCCAAGGCCAGCGTGGCTAAGGTAGGGAGTTGGGCCTTGAATGAATTAGAAAGGTGAACGTTTGAAATAACAGATTTGCTGGATTTGGTTAAAGGACTGCTTTAAGAATATTATTTAGCAGACACATAAGAACAGCTTGGAAGAATTAAAAATTAAAGTCAAGGGGCTGGCAGGTGACAGGGTGGTTAAGGCGCTGGACGCTCACGTGGCCAGCGGTGGTTGCTTGCTTTCTTTCCCTCCCTCCCTTCCTCCCTTTCTGTTTCTGTCTCTCTCTGGTTCAACTGAATAAGAATAACAATAAAGTTTAAATTAATAATTCTTAAAAAAAAAAAAAAAAAAAAAAAACTAAAGGCAAGAGCAATCAGAAGAAACCACCATACATGAGGCTTCAAAAAGTTCGTGGAAAAATGGAATTCATGTATGAATTTGTTTTGGTTCAAAGAATACTTTATAAGCCATGAGTAGTGTTTCCCTAATATGCACTTTCCACCAACTTCTTGGAGATCCTGTGTATCTCAGGGCTCAGTAAGAGCAGACCATGAGCAACAACGGGCCAAAAGAATAGAAAGGATAAAATTCAGGAATAATTAAGATGAACTAAAACACAAAGTTTAAATAGCAATTCAGGGTACAGGCTTGACTCTGTGGCCCAGCAGTAGTGCACCATTCAAGAGAAACCAGATCCCACTGGACGTGGTTCAGATCCTTGGCCCAGTCAGCCTGAAACATGCCAGGCACATGGACAAGTGCCCAAGAACTGAGGGATGGAGGATGGCAGGAAGTGGACCGTGGCATGACCAGACTCCACGGAGGTTGTTCACCTCTCTCATTCTCTCTCTCTCTCACACACACACTTGCGTGCATATACACTCTTTATCATGAATAAAGGAAAAATGATAAACACTCAAGGTGCAACCGATTGTTAAGTATGATAAAGTGGAATAGCTAAGATGATATACACAACAGAAATAAGAGACCTCATATAAGTTGGTTTTCTACAATCATCAACCAGGAAACAAAGGAGTTATTTAAATCACTAGTCAATAAGATATAATCAAATTAATTAAGACCAGGTCTCACTGTTGCCACCCTCCTGCTTTAACCTCCAAGCTGGGACTGTCGGTTCTACCCACTGCATGAGTTCTCTCCAGGCCAGCCTTGAGCTCGTGCTCCTCCTGCCTCGGCCTCCCTGAGCTGCTGTGATCACAGATGCAAGCCACCACGCCTGCCCTTGTAGGCTGGGCCAGGAATTGAATCGGGCCTCCCCTGAGGTCCGCGCCTGCAATCACCATGTCTGAGCAATGGATACCACCATGCCTAGGCCAAGAAGATTTTATTTAAATAATCACATTTACCGTTACTAAAGTAAAAATAGGGCAGGGTAAGTGACATTTATCTTGTATAATATAATTAGAACACACATTATTTCAGATGCTTGTGGAGGAAGTTTGTATCTGAATCCTATGATCTTTTTTTTAAAAAAAAAAAAAAAGAGAGAGAGAGAGAGAGAGAGAGAGAGAGAGAGAAGTTATAGGCACCAGACTCCTCCATTCTCCTCTCAGGATTTGAGGGACGCGCGCACAAGCACCTGGCATGAATTTCACTGGTTCTGGGACTCAAACGTGGTCAACCACGTGGGAGTCCAGGGACGTTCCACTATGCCCTGTGCTGGTCCCAGGATCCTCTAGTCTTCTGACCTTGAAGTGCACCCAGGGTGTTTTCCTTGACCAATGTCCCTGCTCAATGCATCAGTGCTCCTTGGTTAACTCATTCTGCCCAAGGTTTTACTATTATGAATGTGGAACTTGTCAGCTAACACAAAGTGGTAGAAATACAAAAAGAATGACTAGGTTTGTTATCTCTATCCTTTAAGGAAAAGTATTGGGGCATCAAAAAAGTCGTGACACATTTTGGCATAGAAAAGTACATCGTGACTTTTCTAATGACCCAATAATATGCCCGAGAACTGAAATCAGACACTTTCCGAAGGTAAACAGGATCTTCTAGGTGATAAAGCATGGATTCATGCTTTTCTCTACTTTGAGATCATCTTTGAAGGAACTTCTGGGACTATATTAAGACTGGGTACCTAGTTCCAGAGTATGCTGAACTTCTATCATTAAACTTCTTTAGTTTAACCATAAATGTTTATAGAAAACCATGATTTAAAACTAAATCTATAGGATGGGACCAGCAGTTAGCATAATGACTATGTCGCTGGACTCCCATGTAGTTGACCACAGTTCGAGTCCCGGGCCTGACAGCTTAATCTCAAGCCGGGCACGTGTGCATGCGTGCCCAAGATCCTGAGAGGAGAATGGAGAAGAAGGGATTGCGGCATGGCCATCCCCCGTGGGGGGGGGGGGGGGGGGTGATTTCTCGCTTTCTGTCTCTCTGTCTCTCTCTTGTCTTTCTGGCGAGTGCACGCACCCTATAGCAAAAACCTCTCCAAAAAAAAGAAAGGAAAAAAAAATAATAACCTAAATACATGGGTATGAAAATAATTCCCATTTTGGGTCATCCTTGGCCTTTAACACTGCTAAAATGACTCTTGAAATTTATTTATTAGGATTATTTTATTTATTACCATTATTATTCTTTAATTTGACGAGAGAGAAAGTGAGAAAGTAAGCCACCAGGTCCGGGACTCAAACGGTGGTAGACCCTGTGGGAGTCCAGTGCCTTAACCACTTACACTACCTGCTGGCCCCGACTCTTTTTTTAAGAGATTTTTCCTATAGGGTGTGAGCACTTGCCAGAGAGACCGAAAGACAGGAAGTGAGAAATTACCCCCTGGGGGAATGATCGTGCGGCAATCACTTCTCTTCCATTCTCCTCTCAGAATTTTGGGTACGCACGCACACACATGAGCCAGCATGAGTTTCAAGCCTCCAGATCGGGGACTCAAACCAAAGTTGGCCACGTGGAAGTCCAGTGATATAACCATTACACCATCTGCTAGTCCCGATATTTTTACTAAAGCATTTTAATAACTGAGTATTGGGACCAGCAGTTGGTGTAATGGCTATGTCGCTGGACTCCCATGTAGTCAACCACGGTTCGAGTCCCATAGTAAAATGACTTGTTACTAATAGTAGTTGAGGGTAAATATTTAACTAGCTTCAGTTTATAAAGTACTCACATTGAGGTAATCTCTATAATTCCAATACACTTTTAGACTGAGAAATAGTGGACATACTTTCAGGAAGCAGAGACTGTTTAGCGCTTTGAGTATTTAAACACTGAATCTGATTCCAAATGTATCCATTATTTAAAAATCATAATAAAAATTAGTAATCTGGGGGACCAACAGATGGTATAGTGGTTATGTCACTGGACTCCCACATGGTCGGCCACAGTTCAAGTCCTAGGCCCAGTGACTTAAAACTCACACCGGGTGTGCGTGCGTGTGTGCGTGCCCAAGGTCCCGAGAGGAGAATGGAGAAGTAGAGATTGCGGAGTGGCCATTCCCCGAGAGGGTGATTTCTCGCTTTCTGTCTCTCTGTCTCTGTCTCTCTGGCGAGCACACGAGCCCTATAGCAAAAATATTTCTCAAAAAAATAACGAGAAATTAGTGATCTGGTGAGGCAGTCTGAACGGATGCTACGTGGGCTCTGAAGTCAGGTCAGAGGTCAGACACACCTGAGTTTTTCTAGTTGTTGTTGTTTTGGGGTTTTTTGAGAGATTTTTGCTATAGGGTGTGTGCGCTCATGGAGAGACAGAGACAGAGAGACAGAAAGCAAGAAATCCCACCCGGGGGCATGGTCACACCATAATCCCTCTCCTCCATTCTCATCTTGGGATTCTGGGCATGCGCGCACACATGCAGCCAGCATGAGCTTCAAGCCTCCGGATCCAGGACTCGAACCATGGTCAGCCAGGTGGGAGTCCAACGATGTAACCATTACACCACCTGCTGGTCCCTACACCACACCTGAGTTTTAACCCCACTCCATCACTTCATGGCTACATGTCCCATGCAAGCTCTCTGAACTGCCATTTCTTTCCTGTCAAATGGCCATGTTAAGGAATAATTCACGGCTCACAGAAACCATGAAGTGCACGGTATGGTGTCTGCCATTTCACGTATTAATTTCCTTCTCCTTATTCCCACTTGTAAATGGAACTCTGACTAAATACCGGGCCCTTCTAACGCCACGCTGAACTCCTCATTCCCCGGATCTGCTTTATTCTCAGAGCGACATCACTAAGGGATTTTTTACGTGTCGTTTATTTTTGCCTCTTCACTACGAGCTTCACGAGCGCTGGCTGCTGGCTGTTTTGTTTACAGTCACACACCCAGCACCTCAGATAGTCCCTGTGACAGAACAGGTACTCAGTAACTGCTTGCTGGATATCTGCTGAACAACATAAAGGAAGCATGACTCAACACTGAGAGGTTAAGAAGCTGCAAGAGAAACCGGTTTATTTTTGAATATGTTAATATCTAGATCGATGGTTTCTTAGTTTTAAATGTCAATATTCCCTTTATTCATATTTACATTAAAACCAGAAACTCTTCTCTCTGAAAGACAAATAGAGCACTCATAAAATAATATACTATGAAACTTCCAAAATACTTTTAAACTTTGCAAGTTTGGACATTTAGGTCAACTACTTTTAAATGGATGATGAACTGCTTAAATCTTGACAGCTTTTCGGCCGAAGTTTCAAAGACGCCTCTCAGAGCAGGAAGGAAGGGCCTTGGTGCAATGGTGCACAGCTGACCCACATGGAAGGTCCTGGCTCACGGCCAGGACCCCTCTCAGCAAGTCTTGTTCTGAGCTGGCTGGGACGCGAGCGGACTGCAGCACGGCATGAAGATCACGCTGAGGGCGTCTGTTTCTGGCTCTTTATCTGGCTTGTGCTCTCTCTCTCTCTCTCTCTGTGTGTGTGTGTGTGTGTGTGTATGTGTGTGTGTGTGTTTCTGTCTGTGTCTCAGGAAAGAAATCAATGAACTTAAAAAAAATTGAGAGATTTAAAAAAAAAAAAAAAAAGCGAGGCTAGCAGTTGGCATGATGGTTAAGGCCGCTCGATTCCCACATGGCTGACTGTTCAAGTCCTAGACCTGGAGGCTTGCTTTCTCACTCTCTTTCTGTGTCTCTCTCTGGAAATATTTAAAAATACTACCAATAATAAAATAAAGTTAAATAAAGTAATTCTCTTTGTTAAAAAAGCTTGTCACCTGCACACGGTCGGTATGCAAGTCCAGGGCAGCTGTGCTCGTGACAGTTGTGAACCCGCGGGTAACCTCGCTCTTCTCAGTCATTCTCCCGTCAGGGGATGCTGTGTCCGTTTCTGGGAGAGGAACAGAGCCGCCGTATTTGGCAGGAGGGAAGCTAAGAGTGGGTCGAACAGCAGAGACACAGGTATCTGTGACTGCCCTGCAGTCCGAGCAGTCACAAGGCACTTTCTATCTTGTCACGATTTAGCACTGAGGCGACTACGCCTAGCTTAACCTCTTCCCGTGGTCTGCCAGGGTTCCCTTACTCAACACACAAAAGCTCTTTCAGGGCAGCAGCAGCGGCAGCCTGTCCTGTAGGCAAAACAGCTGCAAAACCTGAACAGCACGAGGCCTTCCTTAGCCACCAGGGACAGACAAAGCCTGGCCGGGTGGTGTACCCAGCCAAGGGTCCACTCGAGTCTGGAGAGAGCCATCCTTGTGACAGTGGCCCAGCAGCTAATGCAACCCAAGACGGTGTGAACTCTGTAAAGGGATGGACGACTTGTGAGGTAACACTCCGCATTTCATGAGTTGTTGACTGTTTCGTTGTGTTTTTTATAAAGTACCCGATTTCTAAGTAATATAACTTCATAATAATTTTAAATGTGCCTTTTTCACAGAAGCCTTAAATTAAAAAAAAAAAAAAAAAAAAAAAAAAAAAAAAAAAAAAAAACCCACAACTTTCATTTTTAAGGCTGTGACTACTTTAACTTCTTAAATATCCATTACGATATTTATTCCTATAGTTTCCGGAATACATTCCAGAGACACTGAGTGCATTGATAACCAACAGCATAAAGCCCCTGATTTGCATTTTTATGTCACTGACGTACAACTCAAAATTTAAAACTTCCCAAGGCTGAGCTTAACAATTGTACAATAAAATAAAATACACCCAAGTTTACCCCTCTAACAAAGTTACTAGTATCATAATAGAGTATTTAATAGTTTTTAAAAATAGCTTTTCCAACTAGGAAGCTAAAACAAAATATAATGCTTTTGGCAAAAGCTCTAAACATGTTTCAGCAGATTTGAAGTCCTTTCCAAAGGACACAAAGTAGCTCTGCAGTTACGGCTCTCGCAAAGCTGGGAAGAGGCCTCATTCTGAACCCCGGCACTCTCTCACTGCAGGGGGGGGGCGTGGGGGGGGCATGGGGGGTGGGGGGGGACACTTGTGCAGAAGGAGGGTGGGGGAGACGGGAGTGCGCACTTGCTCTCTCAATCTCAATTTCTCAGTCCTGTCAGGATTTGGGGGAGGCTCACACATCCGCCAGGCATGTTTTTCAAGCCACAGGGCTAGGATTTGAACATCAGCTGGCTAGGTTAGGATCCTCAATAAGCTATGGGGCTGGCCCTATGTATCAATATTTTAATAATGGTTAAAATAAGAATGAGAGAAGCCAGCAGGTGGCATGGTGTTTATGTTGCTGGACTCCCACACGACCAACCACAGTTTGAGTCCCAGATCTGGCAACTTGCTTTCTCTCTTTCCCTTTCTCTCTCTCTCTTTAATAATTTATTATTATTATTTAAAAAAATGATAATACAGTAAAATGAATAACTTTTAAAAAATAAGAATGAGGTGAAAGACTTAAGTTTAGAACTTAAAATTCAGCATAATAATCAGCACTTGAACTAAAGGTAGTAAAAACCAACATGAAATGTTCGGCAAGTATGCTATAAAGTACTCATCTTAGTAAGACGCACAACACTGGGTTACATAAGCAGAACTAGAGATGAATGAATCCTATTCTTTTACTTGGGGAGGGGGAAAGGACAGCCCCTTAGCATAGGGGTAATGCTGTACATAGAAAGCTGGATCCTATACCAACCACCTCAGTTCAAGTCCTGACTCCAGTGGCCTGAAAAACATGTGGGCAGGGAACAGCAGTTGGCGTAATGGCTATGTCCCATGTAGTCGACCACGGTTCGAGTCTCAGACCCGATGGTTTAAACTCACGCTGGGCGCGTGTGTGTGCGTGCTCAAGATCCCAAGAAGAGAATGGAGGAGAAGGGATTGTGGCGTGGCCATCCCCCCTGGGGGGTAATTTCTCGCTTTCTGTCTCTCTGTCTCTCTCTGTCTTTCTAAGGAACGCATGCGCAAAAACTTATTGCAAAAACTTCTAAAAAAAAAAAAAAAAAACCATGTGGACGCATGTGCACACACGCCCAGAATCCCAACAGGACAGAGAACGGCCGTGCCACAGCCATGCCCCACTGAGGGAGCTTTCTTGCTCGCACTCTTGCTCTCACTCTCTGATGAGCACACATTCCCTCTGGCAATTTTTAAAAAGGAGAACTGGCCAGAGACGGTGTAGTGGTTAAGACACTGGACTCCCATGTGGTCAATCACAGTTCGAGTCTTGGACCTGGCAGCTCGAAACTCACAGCGGGCATGTGTGTGCGGGCCCAAAATCCCAAGAGGAAAATGGAGGAGAGGGATGGCAGCTTGGCCATCCCAGTTGGGGGGGTAATGTCTAGCTTTCTGTCTCTCCGCCTCTCCAAAGAGCATACACACGTTATAGCAAAAATCTCTAAAATAAAGACACACACACACACACACACACACACACACACACAAAAAAAAAAAAAAAAAAAAAAAAAAAAAAAAAAAAAAAACACCACCAGAATCTAGACTTGTAGGGAGGAAAATCTTAAAGGAGCAATTCTCAAAGTATATACTGTAACAACCAACAGCCTGTAAGGGTTCTCCACATTTTCTAGCAATTACACAAATTCTCATCTCCCAGCATCTCTGCACACTATTTTCTCAGTCCCAGCCCACCTCCCCCACCCCCGGCCACCCCGTCTACATCTTTACCAGGAGCTTGATGTTCTTTACGGGTTCTAGTCTCTCTGCCAGAGAAATCCAAGTCCTCCTCTTTTTCCCTGAGGTGAGCTAACTCATCTCTCCTGTCTCTAGTCCTGTCAGCTCTGCAATTTATCCTACAAACTGCAGCCAGAGACAGGTTCTAATGTGCCAATCTGGGGCTGGTTCCATGGCACAGTGGTTATGTACTGCTCAAAGAGAAGCTGGATCCCACATGGTGACCGTGGTTCGAATCCCCAGCCAGGTCAGCCTGAAACATCCTGGAAACAGGTGCGAGTGCCCGAGGCTAGAGGCCTGGACAGCCGGAGGAAGAGGATCCCCATGTTGCCAGACACTGTGGAGGTGCCCATCTCTCCCAAACTCTCATGTGCACATGCGTGCACTCCATCATGAATTTAAAAGGTTTTTAAAATACAAATGTGATAGAGTTACTTCCATTTTATACAATTCAGTGGCTCCACTGCCTTTTTTTTTTTTTTTTTTGGAGAGATTTTTGCTATAGAGTGCGTGCGCTCGCCAGACAGAGAGAGACATAGAGACAGAAAGCGAGAAATCACCCCCCAGGGGGGATGGTCACGCCGCAATCCCTTCTCCTCCATTCTCCTCTCGGGATCTTGGGCACGCACGCACACGCGCCCGGCTTGAGTTTTAAGTCACCGGGTCCGGGACGCGAACCGCGGTCGGCTACGTGGGAATCCAGCGACATAGCCATTACGCTAACTGCTGGTTCCCCCACTGCCTTTTTTTTTAAGGGCCAAATTATATAAGCATTTCATTTATTTATTTATTTATTTATTTATTTATTTAGGAGCGGTTTTTGCTATAGGGCACGTGCGCTCGCCAGAAACACAGACAGAGAGACAGAAAGCGAGGAATCACCCCCCGGGGTGGATGGCCACGCCCCAATCCCTTCTCCTCCATTCTCCTCTCAGAATCTTGGGCATGCACGCACATGTGCCTGGAGTGAGTTTAAGCCACCAGGTCTGAGACTCGAACCGCGGTCAACTACATGGGAGTCCAGCATCATAGCGATTAAGCTAACTGCTGGTCCCTATTTATTTATTTATTTTTAAGAGAGATGTTTGCTATAGGGTATGTGTGCTCGCCAGAGAGAGACAGAAAGCAGGAAATCACCACCATGGGGAATGGCCACACCATAATCCCTTCTCCTCCAGTCTCCTTTCAGGACTTTGGGCATGTATGTAAATGTGCTCCACATGAAATTTAAGCTGCTGGGTCCAGGACTAGAACCGGAGTCGACTATGTAGGGGTCCAGCGATGTAACCACTAGACCATCTGCTTGGTCCCTCCGCTGCCTTTTTATGTGGCTAAATCCCTCAACATGGCTTTTAGACTGGATAGGCTCTAAGGCTTCCTGAGCTCTTTAGCCTCGTTTCATACACACCTTCCCCCCACACGCTCCACTCCACGCCATCGAGTTCAGTTCCAGTCTCGCACTTCCCTCGAGTCTACAGCTGCCTGATGGGTGCGTTCCTCCCTCCGCCCCCTGGCTGGCTCTGCCCTCGGATGGGAGCTAAGGTCAGCAATTCCTTAGGCAGCCTCCCCTGACTCCCGCCATTCTGGGCCGCACTAGTCCTCGCCCTGCCGTATCACTTTCCACGGTACTAAAACTAGTGTGCCACCCACCCCAGCCCAGACCACATCTGAGAGCAGGGAGCGTATCGCTCTGCTCCCTCTGGGACTCCTGACACCTACACTGCCGTGTACCAGACTCCTCAGAGGCAACGCCTTTCTACGATCATCTTGAATCAAAGCTGATTCTTGTCCAACTTTGTTTTTTCCTTTTTTAGAGAGAATGATTTTTGCTGTAGGGCACATGTGTTTGCTGGAGAGACAGTAAAAGCGAGAAATCATCCCCTCAGGAGAGATGGCCACTCCACAATCCCTCCTCCTCCATTCTCCTCTTAGGGCTTTGGGCACTCACACACGTGTGCCCAGCATGAATTTCAAGCCTCTGGGTCCAGGCCTTGAACTGCCATCAGTCATGTGGGAATCCAGCACCTTAACCATCATGCCACCTGCTAGGCCTTCTTCTTATGTATATTTTTTAAAGAGAGGGTCTCATTGTGTTATGCTCCACCTGATTCAGACGCCCAGCTGGAGCCACGGTGCTGGAACCACCCTTCCAGTTCTTCGTAGACAGGGCCCAGCACGGCCAGCACATCTGCACTCCGCCTGCCTCAGTCCCCTGGGTCTCTGGGGTTACAGGTGCACTCACACCTGGCCTTCAGTCAGACCAGACTGAACTAGGCCTCCCATTTGGTTCCAGCCTGTAGAGAACAGTGTTCTGGCAGGGCACGCGCCACCGCTGGCCTGTCCCCCAACCACCTACTTACTAACGCTCACTCTCCTGCTGGAGGGCAGGCTCAGCACCCTGGCTCTCCACTGGTACTGCTAAACCGCCAGCTCTCAAACTGCAGTTTCAGCAACAATCACCTGAGGGTTCTTTTTTCATTGCCAAAAGGTGTGTGCGTGCTAACCATGGAGAGAAGAAAGTACTCCCCGGTGGGGCATGGCCGTGCTATAATCCCTTCCCAGGATTCGAGCCATGGTTGGCCATGTGGGATCTGGTTCCCTTAACCACTGAGCTACAGGGCTGGCCCCTAAGGATTCTTCTTAGCTACCTGTTGATGTGACTGACATTAACTTGGAGTGTGGCGCCAAGGAGACAGACTGTCAAACAAGCCAATCAGGTGCTCTGCTGCAGGCGGTGCTTGCTCCACCGTGAAGACCTGAGCCAGACCTGCTTCCCCATCCTTGTGCAACACTGACTCCCTCCGCCTCCCCACTTTCCTGAGGGCCACCGACCTCGCCGCCCTGGCCCCACCTCGGCACTGCCATCCACCTGCCTTCCCAGGCACGCTCAAATATTTACTGAGGGCTTTGGCCTTCTAGGTCTTCGGCTCTACCCCTAACTCTTACCTTACCCTGGAGTCCTTGACCTTCTGCATTATATTAGGTGCTTACGTGAAATAATCACATAGAATGAGTTAGGAATTCCTCCCGAGCTGATAGGTAAGTTTTCTAAACTGAAACTTTTCATATATCATCCAAAATACGGTCCACTAAGAGCACAGTATGTATGTTGCTATATGTTTAAATACAAAGTATAAAACACTTAAAATGAAATCATATCTATTGCATGATCCTGCCGAGGCTGACATGGAGTGACCGGGCACAGTAATACACGCGTACAGATGCAATCATATCTACTGCATGATCCTGCCGAGGCTGACACGGAGTGACCGGGCACAGTAATACACGCGTGCAGACGCAATCATATCTACAGCAAGAGCCTGCCTGCCGAGGCTGACACGGAGTGACCGGGCACAGTAATACACGCGTGCAGACGCAATCATATCTACTGCAGGAGCCTGCCTGCCGAGGCTGACACGGAGTGACCGGGCACAGTAATACACGCGTGCAGACGCAATCATATCTACTGTATGAGCCTGCCTGCCGAGGCTGACATGGAGTGACCGGGCACAGTAATACACGTGTGCAGACGCAATCATATCTACTGCAGGAGCCTGCCTGCCGAGGCTGACACGGAGTGACCGGGCACAGTAATACACGCGTGCAGACGCAATCATATCTACTCTATGAGCCTGCCTGCCGAGGCTGACATGGAGTGACCGGGCACAGTAATACACGCGTGCAGACGCAATCATATCTACTGCAGGAGCCTGCCTGCCGAGGCTGACACGGAGTGACCGGGCACAGTAATACACGCGTGCAGACGCAATCATATCTACTATATGAGCCTGCCTGCCGAGGCTGACATGGAGTGACCGGGCACAGTAATACACGTGTGCAGACGCAATCATATCTACTGCAGGAGCCTGCCTGCCGAGGCTGACACGGAGTGACCGGGCACAGTAATACACGCGTGCAGACGCAATCATATCTACTGTATGAGCCTGCCTGCCGAGGCTGACACGGAGTGACCGGGCACAGTAATACACGCGTGCAGACGCAATCATATCTACTGCAGGAGCCTGCCTGCCGAGGCTGACACAGAGTGACCGGGCACAGTAATACACGCGTGCAGACGCAATCATATCTACTGCAGGAGCCTGCCTGCCGAGGCTGACACGGAGTGACCGGGCACAGTAATACACGCGTGCAGACGCAATCATATCTACTGCAGGAGCCTGCCTGCCGAGGCTGACACGGAGTGACCGGGCACAGTAATACACGCGTGCAGACGCAATCATATCTACTATATGAGCCTGCCTGCCGAGGCTGACATGGAGTGACCGGGCACAGTAATACACGTGTGCAGACGCAATCATATCTACTGCAGGAGCCTGCCTGCCGAGGCTGACACGGAGTGACCGGGCACAGTAATACACGCGTGCAGATGCAATCATATCTACTCTATGAGCCTGCCTGCCGAGGCTGACACAGAGTGACCGGGCACAGTAACACACGCGTGCAGACGCAATCATATCTACTGCAGGAGCCTGCCTGCCGAGGCTGACACGGAGTGACCGGGCACAGTAATACACGCGTGCAGACGCAATCATATCTACTGTATGAGCCTGCCTGCCGAGGCTGACACGGAGTGACCGGGCACAGTAATACACGCGTGCAGACGCAATCATATCTACTGCAGGAGCCTGCCTGCCGAGGCTGACACGGAGTGACCGGGCACAGTAATACACGCGTGCAGACGCAATCATATCTACTGTATGAGCCTGCCTGCCGAGGTTGACACGGAGTGACCGGGCACAGTAATACACGCGTGCAGACGCAATCATATCTACTGTATGAGCCTGCCTGCCGAGGCTGACACGGAGTGACTGGGCACAGTAATACACGCGTGCAGACGCAATCATATCTACTGTATGAGCCTGCCTGCCGAGGCTGACATGGAGTGACTGGGCACAGTAATACACGCGTGCAGACGCAATCATATCTACGGCAAGAGCCTGCCTGCCGAGGCTGACACGGAGTGACCGGGCACAGTAATACACGCGTGCAGACGCAATCATATCTACTGCAGGAGCCTGCCTGCCGAGGCTGACACGGAGTGACCGGGCACAGTAACACACGCGTGCAGACGCAATCATATCTACTGCAGGAGCCTGCCTGCCGAGGCTGACACGGAGTGACCGGGCACAGTAATACACGCGTGCAGACGCAATCATATCTACGGCAGGAGCCTGCCTGCCGAGGCTGACACGGAGTGACTGGGCACAGTAATACACGCGTGCAGACGCAATCATATCTACTGCAGGAGCCTGCCTGCCGAGGCTGACACGGAGTGACCGGGCACAGTAATACACACATGCAGACGCAATCATATCTACGGCAGGAGCCTGCCTGCCGAGGCTGACACGGAGTGACCGGGCACAGTAATACACGCGTACAGACGCATGACTCTTTCCCTTGGTACACCTGTTCCAATGCCTAAAATTGGTCATTTGAATCAGACTTGGCATCTTGTATTTGGACACATGCCAGGAAAGCGTGGGGCAGATAAAGGACGCAGGGAGTGCAGCAGCCTTCCTTTACCCACACTCCCACGCCTGCGCTTCCAGTCGCCCATGTCTCCCACGGTCCGAGAAAACAAGGAGAGAGGATAGCTGTGAGCTGTGCTGACAGAGGCCACGTTCACATAGCCTTTCCTACGGCACACTGTAATAACTGTTCCGTTTTCTTGTTAAGTTCTTATTGTGCCTACCTGTAAATTAAACTTTACGACAGGTATGTATGTACAGTATATCATTCGCGGTATATAAAAGGCAGTATGTGATGTTTAGGGCTTGGTGCTATCTGAGGTCTCAGGCTCTCCCTGAAATTACAGGGAACTCCTGCGCAGTGTAACCTGACACACACCTTCACCTCAGAGGCGGCTGACCTCTTCACGGGAATGACCTTCATCTTCCGCACCTTGCTCCATTCAGGAATCCTCCAACGGCCACTCTGTGGACCTGATCCGCACTCAGGAAGCAACACTTCCGAAACCTCGATGTTAGTGAATAAGCTACTAACCCCCATTCTACGGCCACAGTCTAGTCCTGTATCTGTTATTCTACTTGACCCAGACATGACTCTTTTTTTTTTTTTTTTTTTTTAATTGAGAGAGGTTTTTGCTATAGGGCACATGTGCTCACCAGAAAGACAGAGAGAGACAGATAGACAGAAAGCGAGAAATCACCCGCCAGGGGGGATGGCCATGCCGCAATCCCTTCTCCTCCATTCTCCTCTCGGGATCTTGGGCACACATGCACATGCACCCGGCGAGAGTTTAAACCACCAAGTTCGGGACTCGAACCACAGCTGACTACATGGGAGTCCAGCGACATAGCCATTACGCTAACTGCTGGTCCCAGTGACTCTCTTGATTTAACCTATTTTCCCTTTTTACCACCTCCCCCCACAGATAACACAGTACGCAGTCTCTGTCCCTCTCCTGCTCCCTATCTCAGTCATTCATTCGTTCGATAAACATTTAGCAAGAACTTAAGGTATCACTACCATTTAGCAGACCACTGCCTACCCTCTTGGCCTCGCCCACCAGCACCCTTAGTCTAGATTCTACGGAGTACAGAACTGGGATTAGAATGAAATCATTGGACCAGCAGTTGGCATAACGGCTATGTCGCTGGACTCCCATGTACTTGACCACGGTTCGAGTCCCAGACCCGGTGGCTTAAGCTCACACAGGCGCGTGTGCATGCATGCCCAAGATCCCGAGAGAATGGAGGAGAAGGGATTGCGGTGGGGCCATCCCCCCTAGGGGTGATTTCTCGCTTTCTATCTCTCTGTCTCTATCTTTCTGGTGAGCGCACGTGCCCTATAGCAAAAACCTCTCCAAAAAAAAAAAAAAAAAAAAGAATGAAATCATGTACCAACGTGCACAAAAGCAAGGTGAACCCATTCAAAGATTGTCACTGTAGAAGTGCGTATATATATATATAAACTCAAAGCAATTCCTCCTAGAGATCAGAAAACTTACTCCTCATAGCTTTTGTTTGTAAGGAAGGGCATAATTGAAAGATGAAGATGGTAAGGCTTGCTTTTCACTATAAATTATGTTTATTCATCATTTTCAACAAGAATCTCAATCCAGAATCAATGTAATCCATATATATAATACTCATACATTAAAATGTTTGGTTTATGATAACAGTACTAAGAGTATATTCTGCAGCCGAAAACCAAATATTAGAATGAATCTAGATTTGTATGGGTCAAACAATCTAAAAAACTTTCACCGTAACTCTAGAAGGGTCTGCAATGCGTACATCTGGTAAAACTGGCCTCTGAAAACGCTCCTATGGACAGTACTGCCACGGGCTGACGTGCCAGGTCCCAGGAGTGACTCCGGTGGATGGAAGACGAGCTGTGTCCACGTGCTGCTCAGACTCTGGGGTGTGATACTCAAGAGGAGTCCACCTGCTGGAATTCACTTACACGGATTAACTCCTGGGAACCACAAACTGTGCCACAACACGGACTGCCTCTGCCCTAACGGGGATTCCGACCTCCTGGGAAAAGCAGCTGGACAAATGACAATAAGTGAATGAAAAATGAAAAGCAAACAAGCAAATTATAACACCTGGAAGTAGGGGAGGTACGCTCAAAACTGTGTGCTGACGATTTTTTTTTTATTCCTAATAGGAGTGTGCGAGCACACACGCCAAAGTGGGTGACAGAGGCGGCAGCGCGTGAGGGGTGGATCCCATCACGATTCCCTTCCTCTAGTCTTCCAGCCCCGCAGCTCTTGGCTACAAGTGTGCTGGCGGGCCTCAGGCTGACCAGGCGGGGCTGTGAACCACAGCCACCACGTAGAACGTTTCTCGTGAGCAACACAGTTCCACTGTACCAAGAGCTGGTCCTGATGATTTTTCTTTATTTTGGGGGGAGGGAATAGCAACCCCCACTGGAGAGGCCTAGTCAGGAGTCAACCTGTGTGGTTGGCCACGTAGGATCTGGCTCCCTTAACCACCAGACCAGGGGTCCCCAACTCCCAGGCCACAGACCAGTGCCGCTCTGCCAGGCCACGAAGAGCTGGCGGGGTGGAGGTGGCGGCAAGGATGGCAGCCAGTGAACGAGGCTGTCTGTGTTTGCAGTCGCTTCCCATCACTCGCACTGCCACCTGGGCTCCATTTCCACAGGAACGCGCGCCCAGTGGTGTGTCTGTGTCACAGCATACTGCGATGTGATCATGGTGGAAAGGGGGCACACGGTAGTTGTGGTGTGGGGTAATCCTGAGACCACCCCCAGGCCACCTCCATCAGTGGAAGGACTGTTGTCCACAACGCTGGTCTCTGGTGCAGGGACAGTTCACTGTGGGTCCAGCTCAACAACGTCTCAGACTTTCTTTCCCAAATGTTCTCCGGACTGAGAGAGTATGATGCCCCAGGCTGCTTAGTACAGGGGGATGGAGAAACAACTTAGTTCAATAGAAGCATTCAAAATCAAACAATAGGGTCAGCTACTGGTGTGGTGGTTAAGGCAGCAGAATCCCATATGGCTGACAAAGAGGTTCAAGTTCTACTGAGACCCAGTAGCTTGAAAAAAACACTAGGCGCGTGTACACGAGAACCCAAAGTCCTGAGAGGAGCATGGAGAAGGGACTGTGACGTGGCTATCCCCCCGGCAGTGATTTATCTCTGTCTCTCTCTGCTGAGAACAGCACCTCCTAGCAAAAAAATAAACAAAATCAAACAGTAACATACATCCAAGCTCCAACACAGCACCACACAGGAAATCAGAGATAAAGCATGTATCCAAGATTGCAATATTCTGTCCCTGTTTGTCACCAAAGACTAGAAATTTCACACCTATTTCTAAAAAAGTTTTCTTCATAGGTGGAAAACCCTAAATTGAGGATTTTGGGGGGAGGAATTATCTATAGGCAAAGTCTCATTTTAGCTATGTCTAATGTAATAGTTTCTCTAAATCTTAATTCACCAGAAGTTTCGACGAAGTAGAGCTAATTTATGTATTCTCTCTAACTCATGTTATGAATTGCAAATTTCTAATCTAACATTTTGAAAGGTCTATAACACCATCCATTACAAGTAATACACAGTTTATAAGTGAAAGAGTAATCTGACATATTTAAAGATTAAATTTTACTACACTTTATAAAAAGAATTATATTTTACTTAAAGGTAGAAAAAGTTCCGAGTCAGAAGCTGCGATAAGACCGAGATGACTGTCTTGCTGGTTCCGCACCAGCCGCCGCCTGGTGTTAACAGGCAGAGGACGTGGAGACGTCGGCACACGTGGGCATGAGAGCACTGCGCAAGGGGAGCTGCAGGGCAAGTGCTTCCGCTATAACCCGCACCTGGCCTGAATGCTGAGCTCCAGTCTAGCGAGGGTTTCTCAGAGGACAGGGAAGAAAGGAAGTCAAGGAGCCGGCAGGTGCGTGGTGGTTAAGGCACTGGACTCCTACACAGCCAACTGCCGTTTGAGTCCCAGACTGGGCGGCTTGAAACTCACTAGGGCACAGGTGTGCATGCCCAGAATCCCAGGAGGAGAATGGGAGAGGAGGAATTGCGGCCTGGTCATCTCCCACAGGAGCTGATTCTCACTTCCCCTCTCACTGTCTCTCTCTAGCGAGTGCACATACCCTATGGCAAAAGCCTTTAAGACAGAAAGAGAGAAGAGAAGAGAAGAGAAGAGAAGAGAAGAGAAGAGAAGAGAAGAGAAGAGAAGAAGAAAAAAGGAAAAGAAGAGAAAAGAAAAGAGAAGGGGTCAAATGAACAACCAAACATCTGCAATGACAAACAATAACAAGAACAAAAAAGTATTACAATTCCATCTTTTATGCAACAGTGACACCTGCTGGCCAGTCAAGTTATGACAACTCAATAAGCTACCACCTTGAACTTTTACTTTTAATGTCCATTATGCAATCGGCATTAAATAAAAATAATATAAGAGTTTAAATAACAAATAGGTATAAAAGGAAGGTGTACTACAGTGAAGAACCTTAGAAAACTCTGGTTATGATCAGTTTCACATATGGAAGCTTCACTAGTCTATAAAACACGTGCATTCCAATGCTAAGCCATACATTTAACACTGATTTTTCTCTACGAAACTCACTTCACACTAGTAAAACTTCTTATTCTCAAGTTAAAATCTGCAAAGAAGAAAAAAAACTTTCTATAGTAATACTCAAAGCTTCTACTAAAATTTAAACACAAAACTGAAGTTAGACATAATTTCCTGTTTATTGCTCAGGAAAATAAAGGGAGAATAAGCCAAAATTTCAGCACTCATCTATCTAATAGATCTTGAGTACAATTTATTCAAAGCCGTCAAAAGATGCTTTTAAAATATTGCTTCCATTCATGGAGGAAGAAAGCACATAGCTAAGTTTTGCTATTTTTCCAGGGTAGAGGGAAGGGAGTGAGAAACTGCCTCCCAGGGAGATGGTAACACCACAGTCCCTGCTCCTCTCGGGATTTGAGGGCACGCAAGCACTTACCCTGCATGACTTTCAACCCACTGGGCCTGGGACTCAAACTGTGGAGTCAGCTCTGTGAGATCCAGGGCTGGAACAACCATGCCACCTGCTGGTTCCATAGCGAAGTTTTACATGAATTAAAGGACATTCAATGTGTAAGAGATTCTCGTGCTGTGTGCGCTGCTGGTAAGAGCAGGCACAGACAGGGCTGCTCGCGGAGTTTTCCTGCCTCGGGAAGTGAGGCGGAGCGTACTAGCTGAGGCCGTTACAGCTTCTATGAAGGCTTGCTCACTGATGAAGTTCACAGGCAACACGGGGGGCCTTCAGAACACTTCCTTTTTCCCTTTTCTACCTCCCAACAGAAAGTGAAATGACACTTCCGGGTCTTCTCCAAAGACAGAACCTGTTAACAACCAATGAACGAACCACAAAGCAGCAAGTCACTCACCCTGACTGCTAAGCAAAGAACTTAACTGACATGCTACGGTTTAATTCTCTGTAATACAACTTCATTCTGAAGTGAAAATATGAAGAAGAAGGAAAAAAGTTTTCAGTGTTACTCAAGACAAAAAGGTTCTTTTTTTAGAGAGATTTTTGCTATAGGGCACATGTGCTTGCCAGAGAAACAGGAAGCAAGAAATCACTCCCCAGGGAGGATGGCCACGCCGCAATCCCTTCTCCTCCATTCTCCTCTCAGGATTGTGGGCACACACGCAAACACACCAGTATGAGTTTTAGGCCACCGGGTCTGGGACCCAAGCTACACGGAGTCCAGCGATGTAACTATCATGCCATCTGCTGGTCCCCAAATAAAGATTCTGAACTAAAGACTCACAATGATTTTAAGGTACAAGGCAACCCTGAGGAACAAAGCTGGAGGAACTACCCGCCAGGCATCAAGGTTGGAGTTGGCATTTGCTCCGATCTAAATTCCTGTAGTGAGAAAGTAAGACACTGTTTCAAGGACAGACAAAAAGACCAAGAAATAACAGAGTCCAGACGTAGGCCCAAACATGGGGGGGGAGGTCTTTAAAAAGTTCATGGAAAATACATATTACATAAATTGGATGGGACCAGCAATTGGCGTAATGGCTGTGTGGCTGGACTCCCATGTAGTCGACCGCAATTCGAATCCCAGATCTGGTGGCTTAAACTCACAGCGGGCGCGTGTGTGTGCATGCGTGCCCAAGATCCCAAGAGGAGAATGGAGAAGGGATTGAAGTGTGGCCATCCCCCTGAGGGGTAATTTCTCGCTTTCTGCCTCTCTGTCTCTGTCTTTCTGGTGATCACACGAGCCCTATAGCAAAAATGTCTCAAAATAATAAATAAATAAATAAATAAATAAATAAATAAATAATAAAAAAAACCTGGATTCCCATGTAGTAGACCACGGTTCAAGTCCTGGACCTGGGAGCTTAAAATTCACACCAGGTATGTGTGCGCATGTGCCCAAAGTCCCAAGAGAAGAATGATGGAGAAGGGACTACAGTGTGGCCATACCCCAGGGGGCGATTTCTCATGGTCTCTCTGTCTCTCTCTGACTCTCCGGCAAGCACACATGCCCTACTGCAAAAGTCTCTTTGAAAAGAATGATGGGGGGGCCAACAGATGGTGTACTAGTTATGTTACTGGATTCCCATGGCTAACTGTGGTTCAAGTCCCAGAGTTGAAACACACTGGGTGCATGTGCGTGTGTCCCCAAGATCCCAGGAGGAGAATGGAGCTTGGATTGTGAAGTGACTATCTCCCCAGGGGCTAATTTCTCACCTTCCCTCTCACTATCTCTGTCTCTTTTTCTGGCAAACACACACACCCTAAGGGGGGGGGGAAAAAACTGTAATAAAAATTTTTAAATAGGGACTAGCAGATGATGTAACAATTACGTTGCTGGACTCACATGACATGACCGACCACAGCTTAAGTCCCGAGCCCAATGGCTTGAAATTCACACTGACTGCATGTGTGTACATGTCCAAAATCCCTGGAAGAGACTGTGGCATGGCCATCTCCCCGGGGGGGGGGGGATTTCTCATTTCCCCTCTCACTGTGTCTGTATCTCTCTCTCCATCGAGTGTACATGCTCTAAGGCAAAAACTGCTAAAAATAAAAAATAATTCATTAAAAAAATAAAGACTATGCACAGGTTTTTTTTTTTCCATGAAAGTAAAACTTCTACTAACTTACGACATTTCTGAATAAGACCTAGTGTGAAGGATGTGATAATTAATGTGATAATAATTAATTTGAAAAGAGCCTCCTCTATAAGAATAATGTGAGTTCTGCTCAAGTTGAAGCAAGAGAATAATGTCAAATGTATGGTGAAGCTGGAGTGGAAGAATGGTGAAATCACTAATGCTTTACAAAGAGTTTATAAAGACAAGGCCCTAAAGAAAGCAGCAACTTTCAAATAAATAAGTTGTTTTAAGAAGAAACTAGATGATGTTAACAATGATGCCTGGAGCAGCAGACCATCCCTATCAAGTTGAGAAGAAAAAAATCAATCTGCCCGTACTGGGAGGCCTCACAGTTAACGCAGACGCAGCGCTGGCTCTGTGACCTAGTAGTTAAAAAACGATTCCACACGGCCAAAGACACGGACCCACTCCTGGCCCCAGCGACTGGAAAAACACCTTGGGCATGTATGTGCGCACCGGCGTGTCCCAAATCCCCACAGGATGGAGAAATAGAGGAGAAGGGATTGTAGTGTGACCATGCTCCAGTGGGGGTGCTTTCTCCCTTCCCCTCTCTCTGTACAGAGTATGGGGGACATACACAAACGGCAGGAACGACAAAAACCAACTTACATAACTGTGACTAAGAAATTAAAATTGTGCAAATTTTTTGCTTGATGGATGCCAAAACTATTGTACCCAAACCAGATGAAGATGAAAGCAGAGCTTTCAATGGAAATTTTAAACCAGTGGGATCAAGATCCTTGAGTATTTCTTCAAAGAACTGTAACAGGAGCTGACACTTGACTTTATGGGTATCGTCCTGAGCAAAAGCACAACCAAGCAATGGCTACCAACGGGTGGGAGCAGTCCAGTCAGAGCAGAGCGGACCAGAGGAGAGCAACAGCCACGGCAACGGCTCTTCACAATGCCCAAGGCATTTTGCTTGTTGACTTTCTGAAGGGCCAAAGGATGATAACATCTGCTTATAATGAGAATGTTTTGAGAAATCTGAAGCTTTAGCAGAAAAATGCCTGGAAAGCTTCATTAAGAATACTTTTGGTTGGGACCAGCAGATGGTGTAATGGCTACATCACTGGACTCCCATGTAGCTGACCACGGTTCAAGTCCCAGACCCGGTAGCTTAAAATCACACCAGGCGTGTGTGCATGCGTGCCCAAGATCCTGAGAGGAGAATGGAGGAGTAGGGATTGCAGCGTGGCCATCCCCCCGAAGGGTGATTTCTCACTCTCTATCTTTCTGGAGAGCACATGTGCCCTACAGCAAAAAAAAAAAAAAAAAAAAAAAAAAAAAAAAAAGGGAATACTTCTGGCTTAGTGGTTAAGGCACTGGACTCCCACATGGCTGATCGTGGTTTGAATCCCAAACCCAGCGGCCTGAAACTCACACCAGGTACGTGTGCACACATACCCAAAATCCCAAGAGGAGAATGGAGGAGACAGGACTGGGTCACTTTTCACTCCCTCCCCCCCCCCCCCCCCCCCCACCTCTGGCAAATAGCAAAAATCTCTCTCAGGGAAAAAAAAAAAAAAAAAAAAAAAAAGTCCTTCTTGGGGCCAGGAGATGGCATGGTGGTAAAGGCGCCAGATTTCCACACGGTTGACCACAGTTCGAGTACAGGACCCAGTGGCTTGAGAATCATGCCTGCAGCATGTATGTACACGCCCAAAACCCAGAGAGAATGGAGGAGAAGGGAATGCTCCATGGCCGTCACCCTGGAGAGTCATTTCTCACTTTTCCTCTCTCTCCCTGCCAAGTGCATATCCCCTATGGTTAAAAACCGAAGGGAAGGACCAGCAGTTAGAGTAATGGCTATGTCGCTTGACTCCCATGTAGTCGGCCACAGTTAGAGTCCTGGACCCGGTGGCTTAGACTCTCGCTGGGCGCGTGTGCAGGCGTGCCCAGGATCCCAAGAGGAGAGTGGAGGAGAAGGGATTGCGGTGTGGCCACCCCCCTCGGGGCGATGATTTCTCGCTTTCTGTCTCTCTGTCTCTCTCCCTTTCTGGCAGGCGCGTGTGCCCTATAGCAAAAAACCCTCTAAAAGAAAAAAAAAAAAAAAAAAAAACACCTAAGAGGGGAAAAAAAGTCCTTCATCAAGACAATCTCTTTCATGCTCATGCCTATCTTCAAACAAAGGAGATTTTGTAAGAGTTTTGAATGTAAATCATTAGGCATACACCTTAGAGTCATTACTTGGTTCCTTTTTATTTTTGTTTCCTCATCTTAAACAAAAACCGTTAGAGGACGCCCATCCTCAGTCAGTCATGTAGACAGTCCGACTGTGACACGGTTAGACCCCTAGGCCCCTCAGCTCATTAGGAACGGACTGAACGGCTGCTACCCTCGCTACGAACGCGTCTCGGACTCGATGGAGCTCGTGTTGAAAAATATCGTTTGTATTTTTAAATTCCATTTTTTCATGAACTTTTTGATGACATCATACAAATAATTCCTACAAATGAAGAAGCAAAAGGCACAAAGCCAGTAGGAAAATGGGTAAAAGACTTAAAAAAAGACAGTTCATAAAAGATAATAGTCAAGTGGTCAGTAAAAATATAAAAATATGTTCAATAACACAGGTCACCAGAGAAATGTGGATTAAAACTATCATGAGGGTCAGTCCCTCAGTCTGGTGATTAAGGGCAGCCAGATTCCACATGGCTCACAGTGGTTCAAATCCCAGCCCCAGCTGCTTGAAAAATGCACCAAGTGCACGTGTGCATGACCAAAATCAGGACAGGGTGGAGAGATAAGGAGAAGGGAGTGCAGCATGCCCACACCCCACTGTGAGCTGCCCCCCTCCGGGTACTTAAAAAGAAAAAACTATAACAGGATACCATCATGTCTCCATCAGAATGGCTAAACTTGAAATGTACGATAAAACCGAGAGCTAGCAAGGACACAGAACAACTGAAACTCTCGTTCACTGCTGGTGGGGCTGCCGTGAAACATTTATATGCTAGTGCCCTGGCCAGCTCGCTCTTGGGTATGGACCCAGGAGAAACAGGTGATCGTGTACACGGACGGGCTTCCACAAGAAGTTACAGCAGCTTGACCAAACAGCCACGGGCTGGAAACAGCCTCGATACCCACCAATCAAAGAATGGATGCACCGACCGTAGATGTGAATAACGGAAAAGTACACTACAATGACAAAGAATGAAATATTGCCATCGACAGCGATACAGATAAACCTCTCAGACATAACGTTGACAGAAACCCAGTCAAAAAAGAATACATACAGCCCAGCCATGCTGAGGCAGGCAGTGGGTTGCCACTACACAATACCAGAGCCATGCGGAAAGGCTGGGCTTCAGACCCTGGGTTACCCTGGTCGTGCTAGGCGTGCCCATGGACATGCCAGTGACTCTGGCTACACGAACAGCTGGGGGGACTGCTGTAACAAGACCCCGTCAGGAGTCACTGTGTGGCGTCTGTGTGTGTCTATCTCATGAAACAAAGAAGGAAATAAACTTAGGGGGAAATAAAAGGGTTCATACTATGGGATCCCCCTGATACGCAACTCAGGAACAGTGAAAAGCAGTCTGTAACAGAGCTGGGTTAATGGTGGTTACCCTGAGAGGGAGGAGGTCCTAGGAGAGGCCATGAGGGAGCCTTCTAAGGTCTTGAAAACGGTCGACATCTTGATTTGAGTGGTGGTTCCACTGATCCGTACACTGAACGTTTGTGCTTTTTACTCTGTATAAGTTATATACCTCAGTAAAAAAGAACAACAGTGAGAAAAATGGGCTGGAGGTGACGGGTGACTTTCCTAACACCGAACGCAACATTCTCCATGTATTACATTTTTCTTGACTTACATCCTTGTTTTATGTTGTTGCTTTTTTTTTTTTTTTTTTTTTTTTTGAGAGAGGTTTTTGCCATAGGGCGTGTGCACTCGCCAGACAGAGAGAGACAGAGAGACAGAAAGCGAGAAATCACCCCGCAGGGGGGATGGCCACGCCGCAATCCCTTCTCCTCCATTCTCCTCTCGGGATCTTGGGAACACACACATGCGCCCAGCGTGAGTTTTAAGCCACTGGGTCCGGGACGCGAACCGCGGTCGACTACGTGGGAGTCCAGCGACATAGCCATTACGCTAACTGCTGGTCCCAACATCCTTGGTTTTCATCAGATTGTCTTTCAGAATGCTGACTCCCTGAGGGCAGGTATTTGTTCACTGTTATATTCCCACTGCTTGGTATAGAGCAGATACTCAATAGAAAGTTATAGGATACATTTGGTTTTTTGGGTTTGTGATTTTTTTTTTTTTTTGAGAGGTTTTTGCTATAGGGCGCATGCGCTCGCCAGACAGACAGAGAGACAGAAAGCAAGAAATCACCCCCCAGGGGAGATGGCCACGCCGCAAGCCCTTCTCCATTCTCCTCTCGGGATCTTGGGAACACACGCACATGCGCCCCGGCGTGAGTTTAAGCCGCAAGGTCTGGGACTGGAACCACAGTTGACTACATGGAGTCCAGCGACATAGCCATTACGCCAACTGCTTATCCCAACAGAATACGTTTGTAAAAGGACATGTCGGGACAGCAAATGGCATAATGATTACATTGCTGGACTCCCATGTAGTTCACTGCAGTTTGAGTCCCAGACCCAGTGGTTTAAAACTCACATCAGGCGCCATGTGTGTACATGCCCAAAAATCCTGAGAGCAAAATGGAAGATAAAGGACTACATCATGGTCATCCCCCCGCCCCAGGAAGTGATTTGTCGCTTTCTGTCTCTGTCCAGCAAGCACACGCCCTACAGCAAAAATCTTGGCTTTTTTTTTTTAAAAAAAAAAAAAGGACATGCTAACAAAAATAAGATAGAGATTACTAAAATCTTGCTATTAATTTTAAACTATTAAAAGTTTATAAAGTAATTGCTGGAGTCTAATGATGATTACCTTGGTTTCCTCCTTAGAAAGACTAAAAGTGACTAAAGTGAAAATTCCTCTGTGTGTTCAGATTTAAAAGTTTCTCTCATTGGGGCCAGCAGGTGGCACGGTGGTGAAAGGTGCAGGACTCCCACATGGCCGACTAAGGTTCGTGTCCCCAGACCTGGTGGCTTGCTTTCTCATTCTCTCTCTATGTGTCTCTCAAATTAAATAATAATATAACAATAAAGTTATATAAAAATAATTTCGATTTTTTTAAAGTAAATTTAAAAACTAAAAATAAAAAGTCTCTTCCATCTGTGAGTCACTTTACATTGGGCAACAGGTATTCAGAAACCAAATCAAAGCACTTACCATTATGATAGACCTCAAGTTTGAAGACATATTAGTTCCTTTCAAAAGAACACTGAGGGACCAGCAGGTGGATAATGGCTACGTTGCTGGACTCCCATGTAGTTGACCACGGTTCGAGTCCCTCACACCAGGCATGTGTGCATGCGTGCCTAAGATCCCAAGAGGAGACTAGAGGACAGGAGACTGCGGGGTGGCCATCCCCCCTGGGCGTTGATTTCTCGCTTTCTGTCTCTCTGTCTTTCTGAAGAGCGCACATGTCCTATAACAAAAACCTCTTAAAAAAAATAGAGGCAAAAATAAACGAAATGCAATAGAATTTTCTATCAACTAAACTCATCTATCTAAAACAGTAGTTGTCAACCAGAGATGAGTTTCTCCCCACCCGAGGACATTTACCAGTATTTTTGCTTGTCAAAACTAGAAGCACTCCTGGCACCCACCAGGAGGCGGCCAGGGGGGCGTGGGCTAACCCTCCACCATGGACAGGCCGACCCTCCCAAACTGTCTACAGTGCTGAGATGGGGAATCCTGCTCTAAAACACCACTGGTTAAACTAAAAGGGTTTTTTCTTAAACATACGAAGTGAAGAGTCCTATGGAAACCATAAAATATGTACATATCAACCACTCCTTTTTCAAGAATATGAAAGTGGTGTGGTGGTTAAGGTGGCCTGAGCCCCTGTGGCCAACTCCAAGATCTGAGTTCCAGACCAATGGCCTGAAACATGCCAGGTGACATGTGTGTGTGTGGCCAAAATTCTGAGAATGGAGGAAAAGGGACTGCAATGTGGCCATCCTCCCTGGGGTGTGTTTTCTCACTTTCCCGCTCACTCTCTATGTCTCTTTCTAGTAAGCTCAAATGCCTTATTGCAAATTTTAAAAAAGTAAATATTAAAATTATGCTTTAAAGCTTCTATCAAATGTCATGAAAAGGAGTTTTTAATGCAAATATCAGTATCTGCAGAAATAATAGCCATCATTATTTCTAGGACTTTATTAGGCATACTACTTATCTATCCCATTTAATATTAAATCCTCATCAAAGTAAGACTTTCATTATACAGATCAGAAAACAAAACTCAAGAAGATTAAACACATACCTGCTCAAGCGTACGCCACTAGAAACGACAGAGCTGAGATCGGAACCCACATTATCTCTAAACCCATGATGCTGCCATTAAAATGCATGACATCTGAATTTCAACTGGGAGGCTGACCAAAATGAAAAGCATCTCAAGTTTCATTTCCCACTGAATCAAATCTGCCACTTTATAAAGCGGATGAATAGCAAAACCAGTAGCAGCTACTTATGCACTAAATGGCATGTAGAAAGGAGATTAGACAGTGCCTGTTTTTAAAAGATAATCTATAGTTAAATTTTTCTTATCACAAATTGAATTAAGTTTTATAAAGTTAAATACCAGAATCACTGGGCATGCTTCCACTCTGGTCAGTTACTGAGAGTAATACTCAAGCCTAATCGCTTACTGGTCTAGAGCTTAATCTTGACAAATCACCAACACAGCCTACTTATTCATCCTTGTGTAATAACATTAGATTTCTGGCTGAAGCTCATCTAAGAAAATATGCCTATATTAAATTTTGTCTATTATGTTCATCTCAACATTAATGGCTCCTCATCATTTTTTTCATTAAGAAAACGAAACATGTCCTTACCCTGCTGAAGCCATGCTCATGAGAGTCATCCACTTCTCCATTACTCGTCACTGGAATTTCTGCTGCTGAATTTTTGGGAGATTCTTGAGCCATGGCAGACTCCTGAAAAAAGGAGGGGGAAAAAAACTGTAACTGTTACCAAATCATAAAAAGCAAATATTCAAAAGACCAAATTCATGTTTATTGCACTTACTTGCCACTATTTTAACACTTTTTTTTATAAATGTAACCTAATACTTTTATAATAAATATCATATTAATATAAATAAAATGCATCTGGCTCTTTTTTAAAAAAAGAATTATTTCATTTTATTTGTTATTATTATTATTATTATTTTCAAATTTGACCAGAGAGAGACAGAGAGAGAGAGAGAGGGAAAATGAGAAAGCAAGCCACCAGGCCTGGGACTTGAACCATGGCCGGTCATGTGGGAGTCCAGCACCTTAATCATCACACCACCTGCTAGCCCTGCATCTGGCTCTTAATTGCACTCAACTTATGTTTCTCAATTAAAAAACAAGTTATTATAGGCACAAGGACCACAATTCCCCCTCTTCAATAGTGTTATGATAGAACACCATTTACTCTGGAAAAGATATTACAGAAAGCCAAAAGCTTAGTTGTCAGTCCAACTACAGCAGCTGTTTTTGTGTTCAGTCAAATGAGGACCAGACAGACAAATGACAGCACCAGAACAAAAGGCAGAATCATGCTGATGTTCCAGCAGCTTTACTCCTAACTGTCAAAGCCGGAAGCAACCAAGATGCCTCTCACTGGTGGATAAATAAAGTGTAGTGCACCCAGAGTGGGACACTCCTCGGTGCTGAAAATTAATAAGCTAAGCAGTCATTAAAAAGCATGGAGGAAAATCAGGTAGCCCTGTGGCACAGTGGTTAGGTCCTGTACAGAGGAAGACAGATCTCACATGGCTAACCAGGGTTTGAGTCCTTGTCCAGTCAGCTTGAAAAATATGCTGAACATGTACACCCATGTCAAGGATCCTCACAGGATGGAGAACTGGAGGGAAAGGACTGTGGCACAACCGATCTGGTGGGGGGTGGTTCTTTCTCGACCCATTAGGTGGTGCTCTGGCTCTCTGACTTGCCCTCTCTCTCAACAGGCCCACAGAGGAGTATTCACTTGCTTGGTGTTCTCTCTCACGCGTCCCCTCTGGCATTTAAAAAAAAATCAAATGCTTACTATAAATGAGAGAAGCTGACCTGAAAATCCACGAACTTAGTGTAGTAGGTAAGCACACATGGCCGGCCGTGGTTCCAATCCCAGCCCAGGGCTTAAAACTACACTGGGGATGTGTGCATGGCTGCCCCAAAGCCTGCTGGGATGGAGAAATGGAGGCAAAAGGACTGCGGCATGACACAGTCAATCCAGTGCTTCTCTCTCCGGCAGCAAGCTCGCATGCCCTCTGGTCCAAAAAGAGAAAAAGAAGAAGTGTGTGGGGAAGAAGCTAACCTGGAAAAGCTGCAGACTAGATGATTCAACCTACGTGGTATCCTGAGAAAGGCAACATTACGGAGGTGATAGAGAGATCAGTGGCTGCCAGAGGCCAGGAGAGAGGCGAGTACATACCACAACACCTGTCAAATGTGCAACACGGAGAGAACCTTAATGTAAAGTGTGGGGACAGTGACGTGTAAATGCAGGCTGGCTGCTTATAACCAATGGGAGTCTTTGATCAGTTTGGGTTCCTGTTTACATATGGCCTAAGGGAAGAGTACAACCTCACTGTTTTGCATGTGGATATCCAGTTTTCCCAGCAATGCTGTCAAAGGACTACCCTCCCTCCACACGGTCTCAGCATCTTAGGTTCTTCGAAGAGTCCCATTTTCCTCACTGTCACTGCATCTTTACGCAACATCCAGATTACTCGAGGCTCATAAGAGGTCCTTCTGCTCCTTGCAAATGACAGATGTACAGACACTAATATCGGTCTCTAAGCCAATCGATAAGACTAAAATGTAGTTATCTAAATAATCATCACAAGTTGAAATTATCACATTATGCTCTTACTTTCTTCCTCTTAAAAAGAGTTGATATTATAATAAATAAAATAAAATAAAAACAGTTGGTATTTGCTATGTGCCTAGACAAAGACAATGGGATTAAAACAGAAATAGAAATCAGTTCTTTGCCCTCAGGAACTTAAAAGCAGACGGGCAAATAAAGAATCAGTACCATGCAGTGAGGTGAGCATGAGGGAAGCACTACCCCTGTAAGCACCAAGAGGAAAACATACCAAGTGACATTGAAGCCAAAGCTTGTAGAAGGGCAGGTAGGGACGATGAAAAGAGGAGATCCTCAACAGGAGCAGTAGGAGCGCAGAGAAAGAGCCTGTGGTATGCTGGACACTGCGAAGAAAGCCACCAGGCTGGAATGGAGATGCTCGCTCACTCATCAGTCAGCTCAGCCACTTACTGAGCTCTGTCATGTGTCGGGCAGTTTCAGACATGTGAGATAGCGTGGTGAGTGGAACATGTCCTCAGAGACCTGACATTCCGGCTGAGCAAAGCATACACACATCAGATAACCGCAGCTGCTCACGGGCATGTGTGCTGTGTGCATGTTCAGATTTGCACTGTGCAGACAGGGCGGTCTAGGGAGAAAATCTCAGAAGAGGTATGGAGAGTCCATGAGACTTCGATAACAGTAGGGCAGTGAACCATAAAGATATGACGGGTCTACAATAAGTCTATGGAAATACATATTATAAAAAACAATGCATGGATTCCAAAATTTTTTGTACCGAAATAAACTTGTACTTTAATTCTGTTTCTCCGTGAGCTTTTTGAAGTCCCATCACTCTGGAAGACTTCATTCCAGGAGAGGGAACAGTAAGTACAAATACCAGAGGGGGATCTCATTCGGCTTTCTGAGCAATCACAAGAAGGCCATGTGGCTTGAGAAAGAGAACAAAAAGGACAGAAGGAAATGTCAGAAGGCAGCCGGGGCCAGCATGTGTGGCTCTAAAGACCGTAATACAAACTTGGGATCATATTCTGAGTGAGATGAGAAGCCGCCTAAGAGTTATGAATAGTGGAGTGAAACAATCTGACTTATGTTTAAAAATGACCGCTCTTTAGGGCTGGCCCTGCAGTGTAGTGATAAGGAAGCTGGATTCCACACGGCCAAACGCAGTTCAAGTCCCAGATCTGCTAGCTTGAAAACCACGGTGGGCACACATGTGTGCGTGTCCAGAATCCTGATAAAGAAATGGAGGAGAAGGAATTGTGCCAATGCGGGGTGCTTCTCTCTGTCAATTAAAAACAAATTGTTCTTTTGCGGCTATGTTGAATCAAACGATAACTGAATAAAAGACAAAAGCAAGGAAAATAATCAGAAATTGCAACGATCTAGGCAAGAGATGGTGGTGGCTTGGAGAAGGGTGGCAGTGGCTGAGCTTAAGGTCCAAAAGGAATTCAGACAGATGTGAGACGTGGCAGAGGGGAGGAGGTCAAGGGTGACTCCTGAGGGCTCAGATCTGAACACGTGGGAAGAGGGAACTGCCATGAGTAGACTTGGGGAAGATTCTGGAGGACAAGGTGGAGGAAACAGTGAGTTTAATTTAGGATGTACTTAGGTTGATGAGCCTATTATACATCCAAGTGATGAAGGCAAGCAGGCTATTGGATACATGAGCCTGCAGTCCAGAGGAAAGTCTGAAGCTGGGAAGAAAAGGTTCAGAAGGTATCTGTGTGGGGCCAGCTGGTGGTTAACATGACTGGATCCCACACGGTCCACTGCACAGTCTGAGTCTTGGGCACGGCAGCTTTATGAAAAACATGCCAGGAGCGTGTGCACATGCACTGAGAATCCCAAATGGAGAAACGGAGACAGGACTGAGGCGTGACCATCCCCCGTGGGGGTGCTTTCTCACTTTCCCTCTTTTTATTTTTCTTTCTCTAGCAAGCACACATGCCCTCTGGCAAAAAAACATTTTTAATTAATATTTTTTAAGATTTATCATTTAAATTTTTTTAACTTCATCAGAGAGAAGCAGAGAGACAGAAAATAAGAAAGCAAGCCACCAGTTCAGGGACTCGAAACGTTGTTGATGTGGGAGCCCAGTGCCCCAACCACCATGCCACCTGCTGGCCCCTAAATTAAATTTTTAAAAATCAGTGAATGAATGGTATTTAAATCTCTTTGACTGGATGAGATCACCTAGAACAGGAACTGACAAACTTTTTCTGTGAAGGGTCAAATAGTAAGTACCTTCAGCTCTGTTGGTCCTACAGTCTCTACTGTGACTACTCAAATTTTGCTTTTATAGTCCAAAAATAGCCATAGATAATACAATATATAAATGAATAAGCATGAATTTGCCCTGACTCCTGCTCTAGAAAGTTGGTACAGATAAAAAAAGAAGGGTCTGGGGGCTGGCAGGTGGTGTGGTGGTTAGGGGTGCTGGACTCCCACATGGCCAACAGCAGTTCGAGTCCTGGACCTGGTGGCTTGCTTTCTTGCTTTCTCATTTTCTCTCTCTCACTCTGCCCTTCTCTGGCCTAATTAAAATAAATAAGTAAATAAAGTTAAACAAAGTAATTTAAAAAAAAAAAAAAAAAAAAAGAAGGATCTGAAGACTGAGCTCAGAGGCATCACAGTCTCTAAGCCCTGAAGCAGTGAGTAAGAACTAGCAAAAGAAACTCATAAGGAAGGGTACTAAAGTAGAAGGTGAACTGTAACAGGAGATTTGATACCGGTAAAAAGAACAGGTTTCTCTGTCTGAGACTGATAGACTAAGACCCTATCGAGCCTCACCACCCTTGCACAGAAAATAGTTCTAGAACCTCAACACAGGACCAGCAGATGATGCAATGGTTATGTCACTGGACTCCCCTGTGGTCGACCACGGTTCAAGTCCCGGACCCAGGAGCTTCAAACTCATGCCGGCTGTGTATGCGGGCATGCCCAAGATCCATAGAGAAGAATAGAGGAGAGGGAATTGCAGCATGGCCATCTCCTCTCTTGCTTTCTGTCTCTCTCTGTTTCTCTGGCAATCATACACACCCTATAGCAAAAATCTCTCAACAAAACAAAACAAAAACCTCAACACAATTTTAAAAATAATCTCTAGAAGGTACCAGAAAGCAAAGCAAAGCAAAAACTGGTGGGGAGTGAAAGACAGGAAGCTAAGCACACATGCTTCTATCTGCTTGGTTCTTAGCTTAGAGCTAAGTGCTGTGCAAACAGCAGTGGCCAAGACACGGAGGAAAGATGCATTCCTTCTGACCGGGGAGAAGTTAAGTCAAGAAAACATGAAGGGCACAGGAAACCCTGAAATGGAAAGACGTAGGGGGGTCCCAAACGGTGTCTACCCACAACGATGATTACCTCTTGAACGTATGTGGGCAGAACAGCTAAAGACAAGATCTGAATTGAGACCAGTGCCTTCAACAAGAAACAGTTTGAAGTGTAAACCCTATGAAGAAAAGTATTGCTAAAACAAAGAAACATTAATCACCGAAGAAAAATAACAGAAATTAGACTCTCTACATCTCAATGTTTACAATGTTCAAAATACAATCCAAACTTACTAGACATACAATGAACCAAGAAAATCAAAGACATGCCAGAGAAAACAAAATCAAGCTGGAATGATTCTGAACTGAACCGATGCTGGAACTAACAGACAAGAATTCTAAAGAAGTTAATAAGCACTCTCAGTAAAGCAAAGTATTCCTAATAAAGGAAAATACCAGCGGGGAAAAAAAGAGCAAATTTCAGTACAGAAATATAGACAATAAAAATGAACCAATTAAAACTCAAGAACTAAAACAATTAGGAAAAAACAGACATCAGGCCAGTCAGGTGGCATGGTGGCAGGGACAGCTGGCTGCCACATGGCCGACTGCACGCTTTGAGTCTCAGACCCGATGGCGTGGAAAATACACCGGGCACATGTGAGTGTGTACCCAAAGTCCTGAAAGGAGAATAGGGGAAAGGGTACTGTGGTGTGGCTATATCCCCAGGAGTGATTTCTTGCTTTCCCTCTTTCTACCTTGCTCTGTCTCTTTCCAGGGAGCACATGTGCCCTATAGCAAAAATTAAATTTAAAAAAGAAAAATATCATTGGTTGGACCTAACAGCCAAATGGAGATGACAGAAGAAAGAGTAAGTAAGCCTCAATTAAATTTTAAAAAATTATCCGTCAGGATCAGCAGCTGGCATAGTGGTTACGGCGCTGGACCCTCAGGTGGTCAACCACAGTCCAATTGGACCCTGTGGCTTGAAGCTCATGCCAGGTGCATGTGCATGCATGCCCAAAATCCCGAGAGGAGAAAGGAAGAGAAGGGACTGCGGCATGGTCATCCTCCCCAAGGGGTGATTTCTCCCCCTCTGTTTCTGTCTCCCTCTGTCTCTCTGGCAAGCACACATACTCTAGAGCAAAAATATCTCAAAAGAAAAAAAAAACTATCTAAAGTGAAAAAGTGAGAAAAATTGGGGGAAAAAAAAGAGTTTGAGAGACCTGTTGAATGATACTAAATGGCCTAATTTATGAGTAATTGGAACACCAGGAGAGGAAAGAGAATAGTACAAAAAATTTATGTGAAAAACTAACAGCAAAAAATGTTTCAAATGTGTTAAAAGATGAAATTTGCAGATAGAAGATACTCAATGAACGCAAGGTAGAATAAACACAAAGAAATTCATCCCAAAGCACACCACAAACTATTTAAAGCCAAAGATAAAAGGCTACCTTATAAGCAGCAAGAGAAACAAGTATTACTACCAGGGAGCAATCCAGTGAGTAGCTGACTTCTCATTAGTGTCTCCAGAGGCCAAAAGAGAACAAAATATTTTCAAAGCGATGAAGGGAAAACTGTCCACTCAGAAGTCTATTACCCAGTGAAAATGCCCTTTAAGAAGAAGGAAGGATATTTTAAGATAAAACTGAGAGAAGTAGCCAGCAGCAAGCTTGCATGACACAAAAATACTAAAGGAAGTTCTTTAGGCTAAAGGGAAATAAAACCAGACAGGAACACGGACCTTCAGAAGAAAATGAGGAAGGGCCAAAATAGTAAATACCTGGGAAAATATGAAGACCATCTTCGTTCTGCCCTCCCTCTCAGTTTCTTTATAAGCCATATACTGCTTAAGACTAACTTATAACAGTCCTGAAACTCGCAACGTATCAAGGTGTAACACATAGTAATTACAGCAGAGAGCGAGGTAGGTGAGGGAAGATTACCTTAAGTGAAGTAGTACATTATGAACTCTAAGTAAAATATGAAAAGTTTAGATATGCTTTCTAATAACCAATAAAAGTATAATACAAACAAGTATAACTAAAAAATGATCAGAGAACTGAAAATGAAACTCTTACAAATATTCAAATAATCAAGGAATTAAAAGGCAGGAAAAGATGAAAGTATGAGGAAAACAGGAATGGGAAAGGAAGGAAGGAAGGAAGGAAGGAAGGAAAGAAAGAAGGAAATACCATAATGGAAAAGAAAGCACTAAAAGGTCTCATTAATTTATTTTAGAGAACAGTCAGGTGGGAGATTAGAATGAAGGGAAAGAAGCAAACACTGGGGATGGAAAAGCTACTTAGGAAGCTATTTTACAACCAGGTAAGAAATAATAGAGCCATCAATTACAGCTGTAGGAGGTGCAGTCAAGAGAGAGTAACGAGAAGTAAGAGACTCCCGGTGACGACAAGGACGGATCTAAGATGACTGACCTCCCTTAGCCAACTTGTGTGGGCAACCGGAAAGACGAACCATCGTCACTCACCAAAACGGAAAAAGCAGTTAAGTTGGTAAGACTTAACGAAAGTCACAGATGGAATAAATTTGAGAACGACTATGGGGTACTCTAGTCCACCAGCACATTTGGCATTTCGAAACGGAGGTCTAGAGCTCCAGCTGAAGCGGTAACTGTGGGGGTCACCACTGGAAGGACATGGGGCTGGCATGAACTAACCAGAGTGACGGGGAGAGCTCCAGAGAAGCATCCCATGGAACAGCACAAGGTAGAGGGTACCACAAAAAGAATTGTGTGTGTGGGTATGTGTGTGTGTCTGGTATACATGTGTGGTGTGTATGTGTGGTATGTGTGGTGTGTGTGGTGTGTGTATGTGTGGTATGTGTGGTGTGTATGTGTGGTGTGTGTGTGTGGTATGTGTGGTGTGTGTGTGTATACACATGTGTGTTTGTGTGTCTGGTGTACGTGTGTGGTGTGTATGTGTGGTATGTGTGGTGTGTGCAGTGTGTATATGGTGTATGCATAGTGTGTATGTGTGGTGTGCGTGTGGTGTGTGTGTATGCACATGTGTGGTGTGTGTGTGTGGTGTGTGTGGTGTATGTAGTGCGTGTGTGGTGTGTGCGGTGTGTGTGTGGTGTATGGGTGGTGTATATGTGTGGTGTGTGTGTATGCACATGTGTGGTGTGTGTGTGTGGTGTGCGTGGTGTGTGTGGTGTATGTAGTGTGTGTGTGGTGTGCATGCGTGGTGTGTGTGTATATGTGTATGAATGGGTTCATGATGCAGACAGAGCAGAGCAAACTCCGCAGGGAACTACGTACTGTGCCGGTCTGATGTGAAGTAGGAAATGAATGTTGTGAATACAATGATAAGCCTGCACATTTTAAGTAAGTAACAGGAATATTTACATGCCAAAAGATTTACAAATATTCCTATTATCTACTCATTCCACTTTCTTCCCATAAAGAATGACTCACTTTTGGGGACATCATTTACTAACCATTAATTATTATATTGAAAATTAGTAGCCAATAAACAAAGAGCAGAATGGGGCTCAAAACCAGAAACTCCATGTTATCTCTCCAGACAAAAAAAAACCCTATCTCATTAATGCTTTCACTAGAAAATGAATTTAAAGCATTCACTCCAAATAATCATATGAAAGGCTTTGGGGCATAATTATGTTATTTTTTAAAAATCTTTCTTTTTTTTTTTTTTTTTTTGCTATAGGGCGCGTGCGCTCACCAGACAGAGACAGACAGACAGACAGACAGAAAGTGAGAAATCACCCCCCCAGGGGGTATGGCCACGCCGCAATCCCTTCTCCTCCATTCTCCTCTCGGGATCTTGGGCACGCACACACACGCGCCCGGTGTGAGTTTAAGCCACCGGGTGCCACCGGGTCCAGGACGTGAACCGCGGTCAACTACGTGGGAGTCCAGTGATATAGTCATTACGCTAACTGCTGGTCCCAAAAATCTTTCATTTTTAAAATTTGCCTTAGAGCATGTGTGTTCACCAGAGAGAGACAGAGAAAGAGAGAGGGAAAGCAAGAAATCACCCCCAGGGGAGAAGCCACACTACAATCCCTTCTCCTCCATTCTGCTCCTGGTATTTTGGTCAGGCATGCACATGCATCCAGTGTGCTTTTCCAGCACAGGGTGCTGACTGTCCAGGTCCAAGACTTGAACTGCATAGTCAGCTATGTGGGATCCAACTGTCTTAATAGCTGGCCCCATAGTTGGGTTCTTTAGAAATAAAAATAGATTCTCTCTTTCATTTCAAGATTAATGTTATTTAAGTTCCTTCAAACAGGGTCAATTTTTCAGCTTTCACTTTTTTAATTGCCAGAGGGTGCATACATGAGACAGAGAGACAGAGACAGAGGGAGTGAGAGAAAGCACTCCCGATGCGTGAGGTGTCAGTGCTGTCCTTTCCCTCCGTCCCTCGCCCTCCTGCCAGGGCCCTGGGCATGACCGCCAGATTGTGTCTGCAGTCTACCTGGACTAGAGGCGCTGACTTTGACCCAGGCTGACCATGTGAGATCTGACTTCCTGTGCACACCCCTTCGCTGCTGTGCTGCAGGGCTCCCCCACAGACCCTCTACTAGGAGCCTACTGCTGCTATTTCTAGACAGGAAATGCACCTGGGTATCTGTGGACACCTGCTGAAACTTCCCACTGTCTAAAATACTCGTCCACCTTCAGTGTTTAATAAAATTCTGCATTTGTTAAGGCTCAGCTCAAATTCTCTTTTCTATAAAACTTAGTTTAAAAGATCAGAGACCACATAATATTATGAGAGGGGTAAGGAGTTTGAAATACAAGACCCTTGGGTTAAAATCTCAGCTATACAATACAGCAGCTGCATGATGGTTTTTATTACTTAATCTTATTTATCTCAACTATAAAATTAAGAAAATATACACAAGTCAGGAAATACTGGAGAGAATTAAATAAAGACATACACGAAGCACTTACAGAGTAGCTACCACAAAGTGCGGGTTCACTGAATGAAGAACCATGTCCCTAGTGGTACCCTGTTTAGCAACTGGTTCTCCGTTCTCTGCATTAAAAAACAAAAACAAAACACACCTGAGGCATGGTGGTTAAGGAAGCTGGGTCCCACATGGTCAAATGCACATGGTTCAATTCCTGGGCCCAGCAGCTTAAAAAATACTCCAGATGTGTGTGTGTGCATGCACAAAATCCTGAGAGGAAAATAAAGGAAAAGGGACTGCAGTGGGGCCATCCCTCGGGGGGGGGGGGGGGGGGAGAGGGGCTACTTTCTCACTTTCTCTCTCTCTGTCCGCTCACACCCAGCAAGCTCAAGTGCCCTAAAATTACAAAACAAATGTGACCTTAGGGTTTGCCCATTCCCATGATGTCAACACTCCTGCTGTGGCCAATCTGAAGCTCCCCACATGGCCGTACTGCATCAGAGCCAGGAAGGGACGGGTAGCAGTGGCCGTTGGCTATTACTTCCACCACAGAACCATCACACACAGGTAACCCCTAAAGCACAGGTAACAGAAAGGGAGGTATTTAAGAACTGCTAAGGGCTGAGAATCCATTATGTCTGTTTTCAATGTATGTATTTAATCAGAAGTTTATCCAATTAATTCTCTTTAGTAACGGCTGTGTTTAACAGTTGGCTTACAAAACTTGAAATTTTAACAGTCAGTATAAACCAGCTCCAGCCACCACTGAATTATTCCCAAATTAGAAAATAAGTATTAGGTACATACTCTATACACCTGAGTCTTTGGAAACACTCTTTAAAAATCCACTATAGAGGCCACCTGGTGCAGGGCTAGCTAAGGCAGCTGGGTCCCACATACCCAACTACATTTGTGTCCTGGACTCGGACATTCACGCCCTGGCCCCAATGGCTTGAAAAGGGCATGTACATGTGTGCCCAAAATCCCAAAAGAAGAATAAAGAAGGATGGTGGCTTAGCCATCCTCCCTGGGGGATGCTTTCTCACTCTCTCCCTCCCCATTCTCTCTCTGGTGAGTGCACGCATCCCACAGCGTAATTTTAGAAAGCCCACCCTATGTATACTACACTGCAGGTTATGATGTTACGGATCAGAAATGATCTAAAAGCATCGTTATGTGGCAAACCTACATACCAACAGAGGGTTAGACCGACTACTGCATTCCTGACAAAAAAGCTTTAGATATTTTACTCACTTTTTATTTTATAAAGAAGCAATCAAATCATGCCATTTCTTTGGTTCTCTGTTAATTCCAAATCCACAATCATGTTTAAGATCAACTCTGAGCATACTCTGTGACTGCTACCAGAGAGCGCATTCACTTGACAGTGGGGGATTTTCTGGATCTGTGTGTAGTAAAATGCACTTTAAAAGCACAATTAGGCTTGTAACATGGAAAGAGAGGTGAAACCAAAAATATGAGCACAGAACTGGCCTGGAGAGTTCATTTATCGTACAACTGAAAAAGCCAAAGCTGGAAGCTAGCTTCCCGGATGCAACGGGTCAAAGTTGGGGATAAACTCACATGGCCCATACCCAGTGAAGGTTTTATAGCTGGGGCTTCATTCCTGAACAGTACAGCAAAGCCTCCTGAGAGGCACTGGAATGTTTCATTCATTCACGCCAATGATTCTCAGCCCTCTGCATCACTGAACTTTACCTGGGGAGCTTTTTACCACTTGAGGGATTATGATTTAATGATCAGCTCCAGGAGATCCCCACAGGAATAGCCAGTAAGCTTTTAAAACGGTTTGAGCAGCTCACCAGACGATTCTAATGTACAGCCATGTGAGAAGCACTGCTGCAAGCATGCCCTAGACCAGAAAGGAAGGTTACCGCAGCAAATTAGCTATGCAAGTGACCCAAGAATGCCTACTGTTCTTTTTTTCTTTTTTTCTTTTTTTGGAGAGGTTTTTTTGCTATAGGGCGCGTGCGCTCACCAGAAAGACAGAGAAACAGAAAGCGAGAAATCACCCCCCCCACCCAGGGGGGATGGTCACGCTGCAATCCCTTCTCCTCCATTCTCCTCTCGGGATCTTGGGCACGCACACACACGTGCCTTGCGTGAGTTTAAGCTGCCGGGTCCGGGACTCAAACCTAGTCGACTACATGGGAGTCCAGCGACACAGCCATTACACTAACTGCTGATCCCAACACCTACTATTCTTTAAGGCCCGGTGTTCCCGGCTGCCGCTTCAAGCACACCCTTTGCTACCCTTTAAAACAAACAGCAAACCTTAGTGTTGTGAAGGACCTATGACGTCACTCTCAACCTGTCATGCAGATTAAAGGCACAGATAAGGTATCACACGGGACCTGAAAACATCCATGGAGGGGCCAGGTCATGCTGAGACTGTGACCCTGCTGGGAGTGCTGTCTCCCTCTCCTTCTCCCTTTACTTCTCCCTCTCTCTCATACATTACTGGTGCAAGTGAAAACTGATATAATCACTTTTAAAAAACTATCTGGCAGCCCCATTAGAGTCAAGCATATGCCTGTCATATAATCAAGTGATTCTACTCCTAGAAATATATCCAAAAAAAATAAGCACACATGGCCATCAAAAGACAAGCATGAAAACATTATGGTAGCTTTATTCATAACAGCCAAAAACTGCAAACAATCCAAATGGCCAACAAATTAGTTGTGGTAGTCATAAAATAGAATACCACACAGTAATAAAATGAAACTACTGCTAAGAAAAGCACGGAAAAGGGATGGCCTCATAGCACAGTGGTCAACTGCACTGTGTCAGAAGCTGGATCCTGCGTGGTCAACTGCGGTTCAAATCCCAGCCCATACCAGGTGCAGGTGTGTGTATGCATGCCCCAAATCCAGACAGGATGGAGAAATGGAAGAAAGAGGATTATGGTGTGGCCATGCTCCATTAGGGGCGCACTTCCCTCTGGCAAATACAAATGCCCTTAAGTAACTGACAGAAAAAAATCGTTTTAAAAATCATGGAAAATAACCTCACACACATACTGCCAAGCATATGAAGCCAGAATCAAAGAGCACACATTCAATGAGTTGATTCAAAAGGAAAACCAATATGTGATGACGACGGCAGGCCGTGACTGTCTTCAGACAGGGAGTAATGAGTCACGATCTGGGGCAGGTAAACATTCTTAGATACAAATAAAATGCAAAAACAGTAAAGGGAAAACACTGATATTCTAAATTTCATTAAAATTAAAAACTTCTTTTCAAAAGATCCCATTAAGAAAATGAAAAGGCAACCCCTAGACTAGGAAAAAGCAGTTGTGTGTTATGTGCCTGACAAATGACTGAGAATCAAAATACATAAATAACTTTAGGGACCAGCAGTTGGAGTAATGGCTATGTCGCTGGACTCCCATGTAGCCAACCACGGTTCAAGTCCCGGACCCAGTGGCTTAAACTCAGGCTGGACGCGTGTGCGTGCGTGCCCAAGATCCCGAGAGGAGAATGAAGGAGAAGGGACTGCGGTGTGGCCACCCCCCCTGGGGGGTGATTTCTTGCTTTCTGTCTCTCTGTCTGTCTCTATCTTTCTGGCGAGCACACGCACCCTATAGCAAAAACCTCTCCAAAACAAATACATAAATAACTCTCATAACCGAGTAATAAGAAAACAGCTCAAACACACAATGACCAAAATGTTAACAGACACTTCCCCAAAGAAAACCTAGGTATGGCAAATGAGTACATAAAAAAAATCCTCACTAGACTTTAAAATGAGTACATTTTTATCACAAGTAAATTCTGCCTCAATAAACTGTTCATTTACTCTGAAGAAGGCAAAATTCCATGTTATCATCTCTAATGGCAGAGGATCTATTCTTCCTGTGAGCCCAAAATCCACCCACGGAGCAGCCAAACCAAGCCAGTAGGGGCAGGTGTGCGATGCTGATTACAACACCTACCTACAACGGGGCTTTCTAGCCACTCTGCAATCCAGTAGCCAAGGTTTGTCATTTGCCAAAATACGTTTCACTCAAAAAAAAAAAAAAAAAATTACACCAATAGTTCCTTACTATAAAATGACTGAACAGCTCTCATGGCCTCACTTCCGAGATGACGAAGAAAAGGAGGAACGACGGCCGTGCCAAAAGGGCCACGGCCACGTGCAGCCTATTCGCTGCCCAACTGTGCCCACTGCGTGCCCAAGGACAAGAAGTTCGTCGTCCGAAACACAGTAGTGGCCGCAGGCGTCAAGGACTTCTCCAAAGCAAGTGTCTTTGATGCCCGTGTGCTCCCCAAGCTGTATGTGAAGCTGCATCACTGTGTGAGTAGCACCACTCACAGCCAGGTAGTCAGGAACCGATCTCGTGAAGTTCAGAAGGACAGAACACGCCCACCTGATTTACACCTGTGGGTGCTGCCCCTCGCCCTCCACCAAAGCCCACGTAAGGAGCTGCATCTTTAAGGACTGAAGAACTGTCCTCTGGGAAAAAATAAAATGCAAATTATAGATTAAAAAATGACTGCATAGGGGCCAGCAGGTGGCGTGGTGGTTAAGGTGCTGGGCTCCCACATGACTGACAGTCACTCTGGGCGCGTGTGCATGCCTGCCAAAATTGTGAGGAGAATGGAGGAGAAGGGATTGTGGTGTGGCCATTCCCCAGGGGGTGATTTCTCACTTTTCCTCTCACTATCCCTGTCTCTCTGCAGTAAAACATAAATTTAAAAAAATTTTAAATGTCCGCACAGCCTAAGTGTCACTTACAAACATATATTCCCTGTTTGACCCAGAGTCTGAAAATCACGAATACTTGAAGGGAATATGTAAATCACAAACATCTCTGGGGGAATACGTATGAATGGCAAGTGTCTCCAGAATGGCAGAGCATCAAACACAAACGTGAAAAAAAAAAAATCCCTCATTTTAGGTCTTTTAAAACACCAACAGAACCATGACTGGTTTGCCCAGTCAGACTTGGGCCAAATACTGTATATATCTCATCCTTCCTGGCTCGCCAGACCCACGCCTATTCCGGCGCTGGGAGAGCCTCTCCATCATGAGGTTTGGGGAAAGGCGTCTGGCCTGAATTTGTAACCACTGTATTCCGCTACCTCTCCGAAAAGTGACCAAAATATATCAACATGTCCCGCCACCCAATATACGTACTTGCATTTGATATCATAAATTTTAGAGCCAGACAAACCTGAGATCAAACCCACACATGCCAATTGCTTGGAGAACATGGCCAAGAAACTTCGTTACTCTCTAAAAAATAAAGATTAAGAATACCAACCTCCAAGGCTCTTGTAAAATAATAATAATAATTTACCTAAGATACACATGGCAGTTTTTAGCACATATTAAGCTTTTGACAAAGTGGTAACTATTACTACCATTAACATAACATTTTTACCACTGTATTCCTCCCAAACATAGCTCTCTAGATTTAAAAAAAAAAAAATCTAGGTATGTTTATTTTATATCCTGAGGTTGAGGAAAAAGAAAGAGGCCAGCACCCTTAACAGCCCCGTCACGTCACAAGCACGTGTCTCAGGCTACTCCGCATCTGAGCCCTCAGTCAGCTGCCTGGCTCCCAGCACTGCAGAGCAATACGAGGCCACCTGTCCCCCAGGGCTGGGACCCCGGGCAGGCTTTAACCAGGCACACTTTCCTTGAAAGCAGACATCAGCAACCTGCATTGCTGTGGCCAAGGCAGTCTGAGGCCTGGCTCAGACACTGTCTCCCATCAAGGTACAAAGGTGTGCCCGGGTATCCTCCAACTTCCCTCTTTATGTCACCCCCGCTACCCTACCACCTGGTCTCCTGAGTCCTCCTCTTTCCAGCAAACCCGTCTCTGCCCTGAAGTTACACCTCCTCTCCCTCCCTCTCTACTCAAAGCTCTTCCTCCTTTGGGACTGTGATATTGCCTACTAGGACGCAGCACCACCAGCTTCCCCATCAGCCAACTGAAAGAGCACACATGCGCATTCAGACCTTTAATCAGTGCAGCCCACTGCTTTCTTGACATTAACGACTTGTACTGTTGCTGCTTTTCCTGTATCACTGTGCATAGTCACAGAGTAACACATGGCTTAAAATTTCCTCTGGCCTGTCACTTCCAGCAGCTCAAGACTGAAGCATCAGCATCCTTTTTTAAGGTTTTTACCACAGGGCATGTGCACGAGAAGTCACGCCGGGGGGGGTACTATCCTTCTCCTCCCTTCTCCTCCTGGAATTCTGGGCATGGACACACACGTGTCCAGTGTGACTGTCAAGCTACCAGGTCTGGGACTCGAACCCCAGCTGGCCATGTGGGGGTCCAGCAGCTTAACTACCACGCCACCTAGTAGCCCCATTTGTATCTTTAGTGCCGTCTTCTGCTAATACCAGAGCGCTAGAGACGGATGCACTCAGGAACCTCCCACTCCTAGAGGTCGATAGTTACAGAATTAAACTAGGACCCAGGGTGTCAGGAGTTCTGAGCCCCTACGCCTGCTGATGAAAATGACAACTACTGAGAGAAATCATGCGTGAGCTATCACTGATCCTTGCAGCTCAGAGTCCTCGACAGGAGTGGACTGGACAGGGGACGGTTAGTAATGCGTGGCTGTCACAGTTGGGGATGGTGTGCTACTGGGCTTGGAAGGTACAGGCCGACCTAGCTGCTGCACATTCTACGTCTACAGAGCTGCACACGGCAAGCTCCCGCACACACAAATCTAGGCAAGTGTGTCGAGACTGAGAAACTAAGTGGCCTGGTGCTCTAACCAGCAGGCTGCAGAGGTGTGTCATTTACTCTGACACTTTACGTCAGACAGCCGACACAATCCGGCAGCACTGGGGAAGACCAGGCGCCAGGCCTGCAGCACGCTGCCTCTTAACTGCAGCAGGGCGGCCGTGGCTGCGCGTCTGCTTACGTGAGCCCTCCCTGCTTCTCCGGCTCCTTCTCACACCTGCCTTCCCCTGCTCTCACCACACTGGCTAACTCAGCCACCAAATGTCCACGAACTTCATCTTTGCTCCAGCATACAGTCACTCTCCTTCCGTCACTTCAACATCTAGTGTGCAGCCCTTTCTGTAGCTGCTCAAGACCTAGGTTAAAAGACAAAAGCCCACAGCCAGGTGTGGTGGTGTGTACCTGTAATCCCTGGTACTCAGGGGGCCAAGGCAGGAGGATTACAGTTTGAGATTAACTGAGCAACATAACATGATTCTGTCTCAAAAAAAAAAGGTCGGGGACCAGCAGTTAGCGTAATGGCTATGTCGCTGGACTCCCATGTAGTCGACCGCGGTTTGAGTCCCGGACCCTGTGGCTTAAACTCACGCCGGGCGCGTGTGTGTGTGTGCCCAAGATCCCAAGAGGAGAATGGAGGAGAAGGGATTGCGGCGTGGCCATCCCCCCTGGGGGATGATTTCTCGCTTTCTGTCTCCCTGTCTCTGTCTGTCTGTGTGGCGGGCGCACACGCCCCATAGCAAAAACCTCTCCAAAAAAAAAAGAAAAGTTCGCATAATTATCTCCAGCACTACTTACACTTTTTAAAATAATTATTTTATTTTATTTATACATTCATTTATTTTTTAATTTGACCAGAGAGAGACAGAGGGTGAGAGTGAGAGAGAAAGGAAGTGAGGAAGCAAGCCACCAGATTCAGGGCTTGAACCCTGGTCAGTCATGTGGGAGTGTCCAGTGCTTTAATCACCACGCCACCTGCTGGTCCCATTACTTACATTATTTTGAACCTTAAAGAAACAAAAACACCTTGACATTAATAGAGTAAAAGGCTCTGACAGTTAAGCATTTATAGATGAATACCACATAGGAAATAAGAGAGGCAACATTAATGAAGGTGCATTCAAAGTCTAAAACTCTTGCCTTTTTTTTTAAAGACAGGGTCTTAAGGCCATCAGGTAGTGTGGTGGTTAAGGTGGCTGGATGCCCATGACCGGCTACACGGTTAAAGTCTCAGACCTGGCAGCTTGAAAATCACACCATGCACATGTGCATGTATGCCAAAAATTCTGGGAGAAGAATGGAGGAGAAGGGATTGTGGTGTGGTCACCCCTCCTAGGAGGAGTGCTCCCTCATCCCCCACCGCACCCCACCCCTGTCTCTATCCAGAGAACGCAAAGTGCCCTACAGTAAACAACAACCAAAACAAAACAAAACAAAAAACCCACGGGTTTTTGCTATGTTGTGATCCTTCTGCCTTAGCCTCCGAGCGAATGGAACAGAGACCCATGCCAGGTAGGCTGGGCACTGGAGCCAGGCCTCGCACGTGGCTCCAAGCTGCTGAGTAACAGCACCCACCACTGATACGCTGCCGTGGCTGGGCCTAGACACTACCTTAATGAACAGGAAAGGCATGCTAGAAATAAGTGCTTGCTATTACCACTATTTAAATTACTCATTTCTAAAATGCTCAGAAACTTTCCAGAGTGGTGTTGGGCCAGTCGGTGGTGCTGCGGAGGGTAAGGGGCTAGACCCCACGACCGACTGTGCAGCTAGAGTCCCAGGCTCACGGCTTGAGAAACACTCCAGGAATACGTGCGTGTGTGACCAAAATCCTAAGAGGAAATGGAGGAGAAAGGGCTACAAGACGGCTTTCTCCCAGGGTGTTCTCTCTCTCTCTCTCTCTCTCTCTCTCTCTTTCTCTCTCTCTTGCGCGCGCGGAGTACACATGCCTTGTAGCAAATTAAAAAAAAAATCAGAAATATTCCCAACATTCTAGCCATGACTACACATGCTGAGTAGTATTTTGTTCTGCTTATCAAGTAGTTTTATTTCCTTGTAACTTAAAAGACTAAATTCTTAATTTCAGTCAATTTTTAGACAAAGAGCAATAAAGAAAGTAAAAAGGGTCAAAGAAGAAGAGAAGCCAGAGATATTCAACTGTAAATGATCTAGTTACAGCCTCAGACAATGAAGGTCCCAGTGTTAAATGGACTAATTATGCATCTCAACAGAGACCATATTTTGTTTCAATACCAAAAAGCACAAATGCCTTCTGTGTCAGAAGAAATTATTCAGATTTCTGTTTGCCTACAAAAAGAGAAGGGAATTTTATTAAATTCATAATTCGAATAGTCCTTGAAATTTCCTTGTACATTAGTAGAAATATGATCTTCTTTAAAAAATGGTTAATGTATTTGTTGCCAAGTGTTAATTTAACACAGTTCCGAAGCGTTAGGTCAATAAGCCTGCTGTCTACGTATTAGGACTCACCCATGTAAGGCTCAGCTCTGCGTCCTGTTAACGTTACAGCAGGGACCACTATTTTGCCCTGTATTATAAAACACCTTGTATCATTACGTGTCTGTCTCCCTCCCCACTATGTCTACAACGGAAAAGCCAACTCCTGAGCTTGACACTCAAAATCCTTTCAGGACCTAAATTACCTTCTTTCCACCAATTACATTTCCTCAGACACCTACTGATTCCCACTTAATTACTCGCCTCCACACGTCTCTCCACCTCCTCTCACTATGCTTCTGCTCAAAGAGTGACCATCCCCACTTACATGCTCAAATTCTACCCCCGCTGTAAGACTCAGCATAAACGCCGCCTTCACTCCATTCCGGGCGATACTCCTCTGAAGCGCCACCATTCTTCATCTGTACCACTCTAAAGACATTGTTGTTCTATTTTGTTTACCTTGCACCTTGAGTGCAGGATCTGTAATAGGGCGCGTGTGCTCACCAGAAAGACAGAGAGAGACAGAGAGATAGAAAGCAAGAAATCACCCCCAGGGGGGATGGCCATGCCACAATCCCTTCTCCTCCATTCTCCTCTCGGGATCTTGGGCACGAACGCACGCACACGCGCCCGGCGTGAGTTTAAGCCACGGGGTCCGGGACTCGAACCGCGGTCGACTATATGGGAGTCCAGCGACATAGCCATTACACTAACTGCTGGTCCCACTTTTCTTTTTTTTTTTATTTGGCATAAGGTGTATGCACTTGCTTAAGAGAGACAGAGACAGAGAAAGAGAAATGGAGAGAAAGTGAGAAACATCACCCTAAAGTGATGGCCATGTCACAATCCTCCATTCCCCTCTCAGGATTTTGGGCATGCATACACATGTACCCAGTGTGTTTTTTCAGGCCACTGGGTCTGGGACTTGTCCAGCTGCCTTAACCACCATGCCATTAGCTGGCTCCCAATTCAATTTTCAGACCTCTGAGTTACCTACACGAAAGAACACAAATATTTGTATATTTTCTTAAATGTTAGGAAGTGCTTTATGTACTGTTACTATACTGAAAGGCAGACAGAATTCCAGTTACATTCCCAGAATAAGCTAATAAAAATCTAATACAATTTATCTGCTTGCTTTCTTTTGTTATCATTATAAATATGCTTTTTTCCCCTCAATGTCTTACTTATACCTTTAAATAATTTGTTTTTCTATTTAGTTTCTTAAATTACTTATCATCCCTACTTTCATTTGGGTCCAAATTGTAGCTCTGGGAGCCAGACAGTGGCCCAGTGGAAATGCAGCTAGGCCCCCACAGTACAAGTCCTGCGTTCATGTCCCTGAGAACTCTCTGAGCGCATTGGATGTATGTGCCCATGAGGGCTGGGTGACACGAGGGGTAGATTGAGGCATGAAGATCTTATGGGGGATACCTGTCTATCTGCCTCTGTCCCTCACAAAGGAAATCAATCAATCAATTTTCTGAACAATCATCCCTCCATTCCTTAATGGTTATTAACTGCTCTGAGCTTCAATTGTCTAGTCTGTAAAATGAGGCTGGGCCAGTAGCCAAAGGGGTTAAATGAGATTCTGTGTAAAACCTTGTATAATGCCTGCTACCTAATGGCTTCTCCATGAAAGGTGCCTATTAGACTACTGTTTCTTCTTGGAAACAAATATGACTCAATAGTTTGAAAAAAAAAAGTTTAAATTAGTAGAACAGTATTCTACTAATAAGCAGGGTATTTTTTTTTTAAGAGAGATTTTTTTGCTATAGGGTGTGTGTGTTCATCAGAGAGACATAAAGCGAGAAATCATCCGCCCCCACCCCCGGGATGGCCATGCTGCAATCCCTTCCCCTCTATTCTCCTCTTGGGATCTGAGGCACACACATACATGCTCCCAGCATGAGTTTTAAGTCACCAGGTCTTGGACTAAAACAGCAGTCGACTACATGGGAGTCCAGCAACATAACAATTATGCCATCTGCTAGTCCCAAAGCAGGGAATTATAAAGTCACAAAATATTACTTAATCTTGGAGTCAGAAGATGGAGTCGTGGTTAGGATGCTGGACTCTCACACGGCTGACCATGGTTTGAATCCTGCATCCAGCAGCTTGAAACACACTGGGTGCCTGTGCCCAAGATCCCAGGAGGAGAAGAGACTGAGGGATGGCCGTCCCCCTGGAGGGGGATTTCTCACTTTCCCTCTCACTGTTCTCTGTCTCCAGCAAGCGCACACGCCCTAAGGCAAAAACCACCTCTACAAAAAAATATACATATGTATGTGTGTGTATATATGTATGTATATATGTGTGTATATATATGTATGTATATATGTATATATACACATGTATATATACATAAAATATATGTATAAGTATATACATAAATATAATATATATATAAAATATATGTTACTTAATCTTACTTTGATTAACTATAAATTTAAGCAACAGTTTTTTTTTTTTGGAGAGGTTTTCGCTATAGGGCGCGTACGCTCGACAGACAGACAGAGAGAGACATAGAGACAGAAAGCAAGAAATCACCCCCAGGGGGGATGGTCACGCCGCAATCCCTTCTTCTCCATTCTCCTCTCGGGATCTTGGGCACGCACGCACATGTGCCCGGCATGAGTTTTAAGCCACCGGGTCCGGGACGCGAACCGTGGTCGACTACATGGGAGTCCAGCGACATAGCCATTACGCTAACTGCTGGTTCCCTTAAGTAACAGTTTTAAATATGAACATAAATCCAGTTGATAGTCACACACCTTTTGACAATATTATTGTTACTACTACAGTATTCCTAGTGGACAGTGTACTTTGGGCATGACTGAAGACACAAGTGAGTAACTATCATGGACATTAACGTTAATTCACAAAGGTGAACAATAAATTACTTGGCAGCGCTTTCCTTCGGATCATTGTCATCCAGGCTTAATGCTAATGAACAGGAAACTGCTAGTGTAGCATGCATCAGAGTGGCATTTATAAAGATGAAACTGACGTGGTAAACCACAGAGTACTTTCACTTATTATTGCAAATCCCATCTCCAGCTGCCGATCTCCTATAGCTCATAAGCATCAAACTTCCCCTGATCATCTCTCCACACTATGGATTCAGAGCTCTAATGACAGAAAGTCAAATCCGTGAACTAAGATAAACACAACACACGTAATCCTCTGGTTCCTCAGAACTACATAGAACTACAGTGCTGCTTTGCCAAATGGTAAAGAACAGAGTGTTTAAATTACAGAGAGCCTTGACTCCTCCATGAAGAGCACACATTTCTTTTTCTAATGACTTTTTATTGTATCATCACCTTTTTTTTTTTTTAATTTGTTATAGGGCATCCACACTCACCAAAGAGAAAGTAAGAAAGAGAGAGGAAAAGTGAGAAAGCAAGCCCGTAGGTCTGGAACTCGAACTGTGGTCGGCTGTGTGGGAGTCTAGCGCCTAAACCACACGCCACCGCTGGACCAACACCTATCTGACTAAGGCAGAACTCACCTTTGACTCTGTGAAACACTGTGCCGTGTGGACAGGTGGCAAACTGGTAAAGAAATTACAGCAGCTGCACTCCAGCCTTACCCACTTACCCACTCCTCCAAACCAGTCATCATGCTCTGAAAGTTAAACTGTTTCAGTTGAAGGAAAAAAAAGCTGGGACTAGCAGATGGCATAATGGTTACATCACTGGACTCCCACATGGCCAACTACAGTTCAAGTCCCAGACCTGGAGGTTTGGGATTTACACCAGGCATGTGTGCATGCATGCCCAAAATACTGAGAAGAGAATGAAGGAGAAGAGATTACGGTATGGCCGTCCCTGCTGGGGAGTGATTTCTCACTCTCTCTCTATCTCTGTCTGTCTCTCCAGTGAGCACATGCACTCTATAGAAAAAAAAATCTCTCTCCAAAAAAGAAAAAAAGAAAGAAAGAAAGAAAAAGTGAGCTGGGTGCATGTGCATACCCAAGGTCCCAATGTTGGAAAAATGGAGAAGGGTCTGTGGTATGACCACACCCTACTGAGGAATGCTTTCTCCCCCTCTGTCTTTCTCTCTCTAGCAAGCACCTGTGCCCTTTGGCAAAATATATATGTAAATATATGTATATATGTATTAAAATATAATATGCATTGATAATTTAAGAATAACATTTAAATGTAATATAACTATTATTTATAATATATATTTATATTTAAATACAATATATATTTTTAAAATTTATCTTTAGAACAGGGAAATTAACAGTTGCTCTATTTACCTAATCAAACTACACTGAATTATTCTTTTTTTTTTTAAGAGGTTTTTTTTTTTTTAGAGAGGTTTTCATTACAGGGCGCATGTGCTCGCCAGACAGACAGAGACATAGAGACAGAAAGCGAGAAATCATCCCCCAGGGGGGATGGTCACGCCTCAATCCCTTCTCCTCCATTCTCCTCTCAGGATCTTGGGCACGCACACACACGCGCCCAGCGTGAGTTTTAAGCCACCGGGTCCGGGACGTGAACCATGGTCGACTACATGGGAGTCCAGCGACATAGCCATTACGCTAACTGCTGGTCCCATACACTGAATTACTCTAATGATCAAACTGGGATGACATAAAAATGCTACTTTGTAAATCTTTTCTTTCTTTTTTTTTTGGAGAGGTTTTTGGTATAGGGCACGTATGCTCGCCAGAAAGAGACAGAGAGACAGAAAGTGCAAAATTATCCCCCAAGAGGGATGGCACCCTGCAATCCCTTCTCCATGCTCCTCTTGGGATCTTGGGCATGTGCGTACACATGCCCAGCATGAGTTTAAGTCACTGGGTCTGGGACTCAAACCGCAGTCAACTATATGGGAGTCCAGCGACATAGCTATTACACTAACTGCTGGTCCCCTACTTTGTAAGTCTTTTAACACTATAAACAGTATTACCAGCATTAGGCATTAAAAAGCCATCTACTGACCTAAATTCAATGCAAAATTAAGTGCTGAATCTCCTTCTCCTTGTTGTAATGAATTAGAACAGTGGTTCTTAGATGGCATATATCAGAATGACCTGCAGAACGTTCAAAATGAAAAAACTCACGGCCCAGTGTCTAGCACTGCAGATTCAGTGAGTCTGTGTGAGGTTTACAATTCAGTAGTTTTTAAAGCCCTACGCCTGGACTGCGATGCATACCTAACAAGTGAGGGCTGACAGAGTGGATGAGTTCAAATGTGAGCCAACGACCCCAACGACCCATGGGACTTGGGAGGCTGGGAAAGTCAGGACACATTTTTGCATGGAGAAACATAAAGAGACATGGTGACTTTTTCAACCACCCAATACCACTTAAACTTCCAGCCATTGTTACATTTGTTTAATGAGAGAGACAGAGAGAGGGAGGAGTATGGGAAGAGAAGGGAAGAGACAGAAAGAGAAAGGGCAGTGGGAGGTCCCAACAAGGGCGGGGGGAGAAACGGTGTTGTTGGCAGGTCTCCCCACTGCAATGCTCTGCCGTGGCCTCCCAGTTAGGGTACAGGTGTGCACTACTGCACTGGGCTTGTTCAGGGTGGCCCCGGACCTGAATCTGGCCTCCCATGTGGCTCCAGCTTCACACAGTAGCACCCGACCATGACTGGGCTCCCTATTTAATATTTAAATAAAAACTATGGTTTGACCTACGGTACTTATGTTCGTTTCTACGTGACAAGTTATACTCTAGAATCTCAGATGCCAAAAGGCAAGTTGCAACTACTTACCACTACAGAGAAGCCTTTCGCGTCCTGCAATTCACGTAAGAGAGTTTTAGAACAGCACAGCCAGATCAGCTAAGGACAGTTTAAACCTGTGATTGAGATAGGCAGAACTTAGAAAATAACGTAAATACCACCCAATCACCTCAGAATTGGACTGGATTTCTTCTGTGGCTGGGTTAGATGCACCAAGAGCTGTATCACTGCTGCAGGCAGACATACCTAAAAGTAAAATGTGTTAGGCACACATTAAATAATTCCGACAAAAGAGCTGTATCATCTCACTGGTATTCTTACAAATATTCCAAAACAGAAGTTACCTGTAGTCAGAATTTGCTTTTCAAAACTAGCGACAATCACATGAGATGTAGTGATTATTATAACAGATAAACAATTTTAAAACCAAACAAAAATTCAGAAAAAGTACTTATGCAGAATATAAAAACTCATACTTCACTCATCAAAAAATAACTTCATACATTCATTCAGACATGAAACAAAAAGACTGGAGTGTTTCACAAATGCTAAAGCCAAGAGCCAACAATGAAACGTTAGCCTACATAAAACAAAGCTCCAGAGGAAACGCGGACCTCCCCCTTCAGGCCAGGGCTCTGAGGTACTGGTGACAACCTGCCTGCTCGTCATCTCAGCGAACATCTCAGTGAAACGTGATACACGGACCTCACTGGATTCGAGTTTAATGAGCTGTTTTTCCTTCTGACTTATTCAGTACCATTTAGAAATGCCATCTACACGCGAAAAACTCTGCTAGGCACCAAGGGGAAAGGAGTGACCTCTCGTTCAGTTCTAAAAGAACTTCGGATCTAATCAGGGAGACAGCCGCGCAAACAAGCACAAGACTTTCTAATTCTGACTCTGAATCCAGAGAATACTGATATCAGAATACTAATAAACTTGGGAACCAGCAGTTAGCGTAATGGCTATGTCGCTGGACTCCCACGTAGTCGACCGCGGTTCGCGTCCCGGACCCGGTGGCTTAAAAACTCACACTGGGCGCGTGTGCGTGCCTGCCCAAGATCCCGAGAGGAGAATGGAGGAGAAGGGATTGCGGCGTGGCCATTCCCCCTGGGGGGTGATTTCTCGCTTTCTGTCTCTCTGTCTCTCTCTGGCGAGCGCACGCGCCCTATAGCGAAAACCTCTCCAAAAAAAAAAAAAAAAAAAAGAATACTGATAAACTTGACCACATTAAAAAAAAAAAAAAAAAAAGGTATTATTGCACAACAAAAACACTAAGCAAAGCCAAAAAGATAACTAAAAGCCAAGATGCAAACAACATGTTTACCCTCGGAGTGTATCGTCCAACAATACAACACACACACATACTACAGCACTCTGTAATTGTGAGATACTATAAATAGCCTAAATATCTGCACAGAGGAAAGTGACTGAATAAACTACGGTACGTGTGAACTGATACCATGTAAACCACACTGGCAGGGTGGGGGCGAGAATAAGGAAGATTTCTATAAGAGTTCCAGGACACACAGTTAATTTCAAAAGGCAAGATCCAGAGCCAGCCGGTGGTACAGTGGTTAGAGCTGCTGGCTCCCACATGGCTGACCGTACCTCTTTCGTCTCAGGCCTGGTAGCTTGAGAAACACATCAGGCACCTGTGCACACACGCCCACTACACCGAAGGGAGAAATGGAAGAAATGGGGTTGGGGCATGATCATTCTCGGGGGGGGGTGGGGTGGGGGGGGAATGCTTCCTCACTTACCCTCTCTCTGTCTCTCTGTGTCTTTCTCTGATGAGCGTGTTTGCCCTCAATCAAATTTTTTTGAAGAACGATTTTACTTAACTTTATTATTATTTTCCAGTTTGATCAGAGAGAGAGAGAGGGAAAGTGAGAAAACAAGCCACCAGGTCCGGGACTTGAACAATGGTAGGCCATGTGGGAGATCAGCACCTTTAACCATGATGCCACCTGCTGGCCCCAACCCTCTAGCAAATTTTTAAAAAAGAAGAAAGAAAAGAGGCAAGATCTCCCCCAAAACACTCACAGAATTCTACCTTCATGTAAGAGCAGAAGGGAGCTATAGAAAAAGTACACATTTCTGCTCATTGGAACAGAAGAAATACAGAAAAAGCAAAACCCAGAAACTGAGAAGCGAGATTACCCATAAGGGGCACGGAGCAAAGGGTGGGAAGACTGGGAAACGGAGGGGTGGGGACAGCGCAGTAGGAGAAGGAGGTGGTAACACTTCTGTGGATACGTGTATTTTCAATCATTCTGACTCTAAGAACCATAGTAATTTTCACATATCCTTCACAAAAATAAAAATATTTTAAAAACTAAATAGGGGTCAGCTCCGTGGCCCTGAGGTCAAGGCAGCGGGATCACAGATGGCCGCGCGCACGGTCTGCGTCCCGGACCATCTGGCTTGAGGAACATGTCAAGCAGAAATGGAGAAGGGATTATGGCCTGACTATTCACCATGGGGAAGGGTGCTTTCTCCTTTCTCTCTCTCCCTCTGTCTCTCCATCTCTCTCTGGTGGGCATGCATGCCCTCTAGCAAAAAATAAAATAAAATATCAAAAAATGAAAACCAACTGAAATGTAATGGAACTCAAAACAGTATAGGAACACCAACAAATGAACCTAACTCTATTATAAATGAATAACCCAAGGAAGGAAAGGAAAGGTAAAGAATTAGAATAGGGACCACAGCTGGCGTAATGGCTATGTCGCTGGCCTCCCATGTAGTCGACTGCGGTTCGAGTCCCGGACCCAGTGGCTTAAACTCATGCCAGGCGCATATGCGTGCATGCCCAAGATCCCAAGAGGAGAACGGAGGAGAAGGGATTGCACCGTGGCCATCTCCCCTGGGGGGTGATTTCTTGCTTTCTGTCTCTCCGTCTCTGTCTTTCTGGTGAGAGCACGTGCCCTATAGCAAAAACCTCTCCCCAAAAAAAGAAAGAATCAGAATGTAGATATTGAAAATGGGATTTTTTTTATTGTTGAAGAAAGTTACAAATAAAAAAGGAGATATGCTAAAATGAACACTGTGGTGGTTGACTAGAATCAGAAGTAACAATATAAACTTTTTTTTTAATTTGCCAGAGGGTACATGTGCTTGCCAGAGACAGAGACAGAGACAGAGCAAGAAAGTGCCCCCCTGGGGCTTGGTCATGTCACAATCCCCTTCTCCTCCACTCTCCTTTAAAGATTTAGGGCATAAGTACAAATGCACATGGTATGTTTCTCGAGCCACTGGGTACAGGACTCAAACCACACAGTTGGCCATGTGGGATCCAGCCACTTCAACGCCAGGCCACAGGCTGGCCTGTGAACATATGGTTTGTTTAAATGAGTGTGTGTGTGAGAGAGAGAGAGAGAGAGCACATTAGCTTCTACTTTTCCACTTCAGTGGACAGAGTGACACTCCAGCAACAAGAACACTTAGTGTTCTTAAACACCAATCAACACAGGAACGAAGGCACTTGGAAGCGGCTGACTCAGGCTGGAGCAAGAAGACATGGAAGGTCTGGGGTCAGAAAACGAGGAAGATTTCAATCTTGCATCCCCACAGGTGCACACCTCATCTCAGCTGGTTTGCCCAAGATGCTGTTTCTAGTGCCCTTTATGACCCCTTTTCCATTCTGACCAGATGAAACAAACTATCAAGAACCAGGAAGAACTTGCCGAATTGCAGGCACAAGTGTGCACTGTGGCGGGAAAGGACCTCTGGCAGAAAGAACAAGGTGGTTCATAGAACGGCTACAGCAGATGATAACATGAGTTCTCTCTCCTTAAAGAAGTTGGTGGTAAACGCTAGCTCTGATATCGAAGAGGTGAATGTGTTTACAAACCAGGGAGCAGGGATCCAGCCTAACACCCCTAAAGTTCAGGCAGCTCTGGCAGCAGACACATTCACCACTGCAAGCCACGCTGAGACAAAGCAGCTGCCAGAAATGCCACCAGCATCTTACACCAGCTTGGTGCACACAGTCTGGCTAGTTCAGGAGTCTGGCTGAAGCCCTGCCCAAACACTCTGTGGGTGGAAAAGCACCACCTGCTACCAGAGAAGACGGTGATGATGAACGTCCAGGTCTTGAGAATTTTAATGAAGCTTCTAAGAATGAGGCAACAGAACTGCGTCAACTACTGAAGAAGTTGAAGATGGTACTGGGTACTGCTACTTTATATTATGACTGTTTTAAAAGTTCTTTGTTGTTGGGGCCAGCAGGTGGCATAGTGATTAAGGGTGCTGGACTCCCACATGGCTGACAGCGGTTCAACTTCTGGACCTGACGGCTTGCTTTCTCATTTTCTCTCTTTCTCTCTCACACTCTGTCCCTCTCTGGTCAAATTAAAAGGAAGGAAGCGGGAACCAGCAGTTAGCGTAATGGCTATGTCACTGGACTCCCACGTAGTCGACCGCGGTTCGCGTCTCGGACCCGGTGGCTTACAACTCACGCCGGGCGCGTGTGCGTGCGTGCCCAAGATCCCGAGAGGAGAATGGAGGAGAAGGGATTGCAGCGTGACCATCCCCCCTGGGGGGTGATTTCTCGCTTTCTGTCTCTCTGTCTTTCTCTGTCTGTCTGGCGAGCGCACGCGCCCTATAGCGAAAAACCTCTCAAAAAAAAAAAAAAAAAAAAAAAGGAAGGGAGGGAGGGAGGGACTTAAATAAAATAATTCTTAAAAAAAAAAAAAGTTCTTTTTGTCTATAGACCTGACACAATAGAGATCTCTAGCATTTTTAAGATCCTGGACACTACAGGACACTTTTCAGTTCTTGCATATACACAATTCATTCTTTGCAGCAATCATTAAGCTGAAGAAGCTTAAGAATAAAGTTTGAAACAAGTGTTAAAATTCTTTGCCTAGTTTAAAAAAGACAGAAAAAGAAAATAAGCAGAACTTGAAAAAAAGATGAGGGCTTGTCAGAAGAACACAGAGCCCTTAAAGGCCAGTGCTACAAACTGAGCAACAAAATAAATGATGGGACTGAATTTAAACACATAGACTAAGACAAATATTAATGAGCCCGTCCTGACATAAACAAATAATCAAGTAAGTAAACGGGAGGGGAGATAACTCTTCCTTACAATAGAACACAATAATTAACTGAATTATTAATTCACTTAACAAATGTAGAAAAGAAGAAAATAAAATCAGCATCAGACAAATGCTGCAAATGTTGTAGACAAGAACCACTTGATAAATGCTAAAATTAGAGGGGAAACAGGATTCTATTAATACAGTCTCTAAGAATTTCCCATAGATACTCATCAACTAAAAAGGAGCCAGCAGGTGCTGCAGTGCTTAAGGTGCTGGACTCTCACACTGTCAACTGTGGTTCATGTCCTGGACCTGGCAGCTTGCTTTCATTCTCTCTTGTACATATGCCCTATAGCAAATTAAAATAATAATAATAATAAATAGGGGACCAGCAGTTGGCATCATGGCTATGTCACTGGACTCCCATGTAGTCGACTGTGGTTCGAGTCCCAGACCCGGTGGCTTGAACTCACACCAGGCGTGTGTGTGTGGGTGCCCAAGATCCCGAGAAAAGAATGGAGAAGGGATTGCGGCATGGCCATTCCCCCTGGGGGGTGATTGCTCGCATTCTGTCTCTCTGTCTCTCTCTGTCTTTCTGGCGAGCACAGTACCCAATAGCAAAAACCCCCTAATAATAATAATAATAATAATAATAATAATAATAATAAATAAAATTAAATAAATAATTTATTTTTTTTAAAAAGGGAGGAGGAGGAACCAGCAGATGGTGTAATGGCTACGTCATTGGACTCCCACGTAGTCGATCATGGTTTGAGTTCCAGACCCGGCAGCTTGAAAGTCAAGCCAAGTGCGTGTGCATGCATGCTCAAAATCCCAAGAGGTGACTGGAGGAGAAGGGACTACGATGTGGCCATCCCCCTGGGGGGATGATTTCTCGCTTTCTGTCTCTGTCTCTATCTAACGAGGGAATGCACCCTATAACAAAAATCTCTTTAAAAAAATAAAAGGCACAACGGTAACCTCGCAGCATAAAAACAGCACACTCCATTCCACCAAGTGACCCAGTAATCACAGGCACTAAGGCCTATCAACATACAAACTCCATAATACAGTGCATGGAGAAAGGCACATCGTTTTCATGATATTCTTACCACAAACGCATACATTCAGTCTAAGCATGAGGAGAACATCGGACAAAACCAAACTGAGAGACATTCTAAAAGCTAACTGGTGAGTTCTCTTCACAAGTGACACAGGCATGAAAGACGAGGGAAGTGTGAGACACTTACAGGCTGGAAGAGACTATGAGAAATAATCTAATTCAGTGTGGGTCCCGGGACAGAATCCTGCAACAGAAAAAGGGTAGCAACTGAGAGTACGATCTGAAGCTTCGTTAACAATATTTACCAATGTCAATCTTCTACTTTTGTCAATTACATTACGGTTATATGATGTGTTAGAGTTAGGGGAAGTGGGACGAGGACTACTTTTGTCAATTACATTACGGTTATATGATGTGTTAGAGTTAGGGGAAGTGGGACGAGGACTCTGAGGACTCTCTATTTGCAACTATTGGTAAGCATAAAATTAGATAAAAAATAAAAGTTTTTTTTAAATAGTATGAAATTCTGAGCAGAAGTAGCATTACCCTTAGACAAAAGACGGAAATCTCTTTCATCAGGGCAAGAATGAAAGGATAGTGAAGAGTGGAAAGGAAAATGGAAGAAGTCAGGCAGTTCAATTTTACTGTTTTCTACTTTCTTGTGAAATAGGAGCAGTCATCTCTGCTACCCTGTATCAAACAGGAACAAGGATTAGGAGTATTTTAGCACTGTCATTCAGCACTAGAAAAAAAAAATAATAACCCAAGGCAGATAGGGAAATGCAAAATTGATTTTCTGAAACTTACAGGCAGGTTCTGAATCTGTTATTCATATTCCCTAAGTGTTTTGATCTACTTCACATGTATTCTTCAAAGATGTGTTTGTTCATAGTTTTGATAACTAACGTACTCAAGAGCGACAAGATAAAGGAGTTAATGGGGCTGGGTGGCAGTGCAGCAATGAAACACAAAGCTCTTGAGGCTGGTACGCATGGATCCCAGGCTGATCCTGGGTTCAAGGCTGCAGATCTCCCAAAGGAAACAGGGCACGCATGGCCCCCGAGAGGTCTGCCTGAGGCCAGAGGGCGAGAAGTCATTTGAGGACCCTGTAGGGAGTGCTGTCTCTTTCTCTCTCTCTCTCTCTCTCTCTCTCTTGCTCATAGAATAAGTAAAGTTAATGGCTTGTGATCTATGCTTTTTCTCCCAAAGTTTTCTATTTTTTTTTCTTATTCATGATAGAGACTGTATGTGCACATGAAAGAGAGAGAGACAGAAAGAAGCGCCCTCACCAGCTTTTGGCCATGCTGCGACCCCCTTCTTCTTTTTTTTTTTTCCTTTGGAGAGGTTTTTGCTATAGGACGTGTGCGCTAGCCAGAGAGACAGAGAGAGACAGAGAGACAGAAAGCAAGAAATCACTCCCCATGGGGGATGGCCACGCCACAATCCCTTCTCCTCCATTCTCCTCTTGGGATCTTGGGCACGCACACACACGTGCACGGCGTGAGTTTAAGCCACCAGGTCCGGGACTCAAACCGCGGTCAACTACATGCGAGTCCAGCGACACAGCCACTACGCTAACTGCTGGTCCCAGCGACCCCCTTCTTCAGCTCTCAAGCATATCCGGATCCTCGGTCCACAAGCTGGCACCTGGCATGTTTCAGGTCAACAGGGCCAGGGAGCTAAACCGTGGTTGGTCATGTGGCTCCCAATACTGCAGTTCAGTTTGCTACCAACTGCACCACGGAGGCTGGGCCTGTGCTGTTTAAGACATTTTATGATCTTTAATGAAATTAGTTATCTTTAAAAGTGATCTTTAACACAGAATGACAAATTACTACTATAAAACTATCATTAATGTTCAGGCCTCACAGGCCTTTTAGACTGGAGGCCAATACTGATGTCTTAAGTCATCAGAGGTTCTACTTCTATAAATCACCCAGAGGTATTCATTAACTAATGACCATAAGAACCAAAGACCTATAAAATGAATTACCAATTAACACTTGTAAAATGAAAGACTCCATGAATACCAAAATACCAAGAGGGGAAAAAGAAAAGTTTACCATCTCTGTGAAGCCACTGAGTTTAAAGACTCAGAGTCTAAAACTAAAGGATCTATGGTATAAATGTGTTGAACCCAAATCATAATGAGAAGTTTCGTAATTAAAATACTCCCCATAGGGAGGTCTGAAATGGTATTCCCAAGACATAGGAAGGCAGATAAAAACATGGCACATCATACTAGAGCATGAGTTTACATCCTTTTTCAATAAAAATAAATAGGATACTATAGACTCTAACACAAAACTCATTTGATTCCAACAATATGCATAAATCTTCAAAGAAATTTACTGAATTTTCATGAAAAAACATGAGTGTTCAAAAACAAATCCTTTCCCCAGCTGTCCATGCAAATGCTACTGAATGGCTTACCACACAATACTTCGAAGTATTTGGGACCAGATGTTGGTGTAATGGCTATGTCGCTGGACTCCCATGTAGTCGACCACGGTTTGAGTCCTAGACCCGGTGGCTTAAACTCACACCAGGCGCGTGTGCATGTGTGCCCAAGATCCTGAGAGGAAAATGGAGAAGGGATTGCTGCGTGGCCATCCTCCCTGGGGGGTGATTTCTCCCTTTCTATCTCTCTGTCTCTGTCTTTCTGGCAAGCGCAGGTACCCTATAGCAAAACCTCTCCAAAAAAAAAAAAAGAAAGAAAGAAAGCATAGAATAACCAAATAAAAAGAAATACAATAATATAAAATCATTGACATTATGCTTCTATCTTTATATCAACATATATCTGGTACCTATAAGACACATCAATCTAGAGAATTCAAAAGTAGAAGGCTTTGACAAAACATAGTCGATTCTCAATTACGTGTAGTAATGAGAAACACTTTAAAGGGCAACCTGACAGATATTGAACTATGCCCATCCGCACCACCAAATTCAACTTTTAACCAAGTAACAAAATTAACTGAAGAAGTCTTTTTATTTTCCTCATTCAGATTATGTTAGAGAAAGTAATGAGCAATAAAATGGTAGTACTCTCAAAACTTAGGGTATTCCCTAAGGAAGTAAAACTTCAGCTGAGGGAACTAGCAGTTAGCGTAATGGCTATGTCACTGGACTCCCACGTAGCGGTTCGTGTCCCGGACCTGGTGGCTTAAAACTCACGCCGGGCGCGTGTGCGTGCATGCCCAAGATCCCGAGAGGAGAATGGAGGAGAAGGGACTGCGGCGTGACCACCCCCCCTGGGGGGTGATTTCTTGCTTTCTGTCTCTCTGTCTCTCTCTGTCCGTCTGGCGAGCGCACGCGCCCTTATAGCGAAAACCTCTCCAAAAAAAAAAAAAAAAAAAAAAAGGAAGGAACAAAGAAAGAGGACTAACATTTTCAGGGGCTGGGGAGAGGGCAGGAGAAAAAAATCAGCTTAGTTTTAGGCATACTGGTTTAGAAATACCTTTAAAATACTCAGGAGTGGATGTCCCCACACAGCAAGACATACAGATCTAGAGCTCCAAAGAAATGCAAAACACTCAGTGCCTTGGAAAAGCTGACATCTTTATCCCAGAAAAGCAGCTAACTTTAATCTCCAAATATTCAAGAAAAACATTAGACTTAGACCATCTGGATTTAGTTAAAACAAAAAGCTGAGACAGAATGTGGCAATATTTCATCAGCTAAAACAAAAACTGCTAGGCACCACAAGCAACAGAGATGTTTAAAGCCCTAGTCCAATAATACACTAATTACATCACCAATCATGTAGCATTTTAAAGTTTTAGCAAGACTAGTCAATGTTGCTGGACACGATCTATATCTACTACCCAATAAAGCAGCACCTAGCCACATATGGTTACTGAGAACTGAAATGTGCAATTAAATTTTATTTCATTTTAATAAACTTAAAATGCCACCTCTGGCTAGTGGCTACATTTTTAGGTTAGATTTAGAGCGTCAGGAAATAATAGAAAGAGGAAAATAAATATCATCTGTGAGCATACTTTTAATAAATACCCCATGGACCTAGTCATGGTGGTACAAGTGGCAGTGCACCGATCTGCAGTGCTAGAAGCCACATCTGACCGCGGGTTTGGAAACAAGTCACTCTGGCATACGGGGGGCACACGCACACCCAACACCCTGCTAGCAGGAGGGCTTGGGGAAGAGGATGACAGCAAGACCCAAATAGGACACCTCCACCTTGCTTTCTCTCGTGAAAGAAATAAAATAAACCTTAAAAAAATAATAATCAGAATTAACATTTAGCCATACATGAAAATCTACATTTAAAAGAATGTTTTCAACTTACTATTTCATTGGTGGGGAGGGACAGGATCTGGCAGGCTGCGATCCTCCCGCGGCCTCCTGGCCAGCCAGGATCACAGAGTATGCAGACATACCCGGTGTGTTCAGGACAACCTGGGATCCAAACCCAGGCCTCCCACAGTCTCCAGTACAGGGCTGTGGCGCCCTACTACCGGCACCACCGTGGCTAGGCCAGAGGATCTACATTTGTAACCCTTTTATTGGAAATGCATCTTAGTACCAACAGCCCAAGTTTTTTTCTTTGAGTTTTGCCCATTTCTCTGTTTTCCCCATCTCCACTCCAAACATCCTGAAAATCTTACTAGACAATCACCATCTCTAAAACTCTACCTCAAAACTACTAAAGATAAACACTAGCCCACTTGCCTATCTCCCTTACTCAGTAAATGATAACTGCTATGGGGTTTTATGTGCCTAGCACCGCCCCAGATGTCAGAGGTAGCACTCTGAAACAGACAGGCTCCTCCATCCTAGAAATTACAGGCCATCTGGATGAGCCCCCAGGGCCCTTTCCACAGCAATTTGAATTCTTTTGTTTTTTTGGAGAGGTTTTTCGCTATAGGGCGCGTGCGCTCGCCAGACAGACAGAGAGAGACAGAGAGATAGAAAGCGAGAAATCACCCTCCAGGGGGGATGGCCACGCCACAATCCCTTCCCCTCCATTCTCCTCTCTGGATCTTGGGCACGCACGCACACGCGCCCGGCGTGAGTTTAAGCCACCGGGTCCGGGACTCGAACCGCGGTCGACCACGTGGGAGTCCAGCGACATAGCCATTATGCTAACTGCTGGTCCCAGCAATCTGAATTCTTGATCCATCCCTTCCTAGGTAAATGACCTTGTAGAAAGCATGTTTCCTAAACCTCAATTTCTTCATTTCTAACATGGGAATGTTATTTGCTCTACCTATCTGACATGGTTGGAGTGAAAATAAAATTAAAATGTATGAAGTGTCTTTAAAAAGTTTATGGGACCGGCCAGTGGCATGTTGGGTAAGGGGCTGGATCTCATAAGGCTGCCTAAGCGGTTGAGTCCTGGACCTGATGGCTTAGAAAATACACCAGTCATATGTGCATACACGCCCAAACTCCAGAAAGGAGAATGACAGGGGAGGGACTGCCACATGGCCATCCTCCCCAGGGGTGCTTTCTTACCCCTCTCCAGTGATCACGTGCGCCCCACAGCAAAAACATTTTTTTTAATTTTTAAAGCTTATTTAAAATGTGTATTGATTTTATGACAAAACAATGCAAATATCTCAACATTTTGTGACAAAATATACTCATACTTTAAATTTTCCACACACATTTGGAAAACCCCATGCATCTGAAAACACTTTGTAAATTATTACATGCTAAACAAAAGGTATTAAACAGGGACCAGCAGATGGCCTAAGGCTACATCGCTGCACTCCCACATAGTGGACTGTGGTTTGAGTCCTGGACCTGGTGGCTTACACTCAAACAAGGTGTGCGTGCATACATGCCCAAGATCCCAAGAAAAGAATGGAGGAGAAGAGATTACAGTGTGGCCATTCCCTTTGGGGCAGGTGATTTCTGGCTTTCTGACTCTCTGTCTTTCTGGCGAGTGTGTGCCCCCTATAGTAAAAATCTCTCTTAAAAAAAAAAAAAAAAAAAAAAAAAGGATTAAGCAAAGAATAACTTGGTCCTCTCCTCTAAGGCAAAGCTTCCCAGTCAGTATGCCAAGAATGGATTAGAATCGGTGAAATCCACCACTATGCAAGGCTGACCCACATGGGAGGATTCCAGATTTGCATCGGAGGAGCTGACTGAGAATGCTGGGCATACGTGCCTGCCCTCGCTATGGGGCTGACTCAGGCTAGGGGAGGACCATGGCAGCAAGACCTACTGCAAGTGTTCTCTCTCTCATGGAATAAATAAATAATCTTTTTTTTTTTAGAGACGTTTTGCTATGGAGCACGTGCACTCGCCAGAAAGACAAAGACAGAGAGACAGGAAGCGAGAAATCATCCCCCAGGGGGAATGGCCACGCTGCAATCCCTTCTCCTCCATTCTCCTCTCGGGATCTTGGGCACGCACGCACACGCACACGCGCCCGGCGTGAGTTTAAGCCACCAGGTCCAGGACTCAAACTGCGGTCGACTACATGGGAGTCCAGCGACACAGCCATTACGCTAACTGCTGATCCCAAATAAATATAATCTTTTAAAAAAGAAAAAAACGAAAGAACGATATGCTGAAATAATGACTTACCCCCTTATCACTAACAGCTTTCATGGAGCCAGAGAAGGCCTGACTGTGGTCTGCCATACAGATCTAATTCTTTTTCATGTGTGTCATGATGAAGACAAGTTTGGAAATCTTGCTCTAGAATATCATCTCATGCTAGCATAAACCAAACTAGTCAGCTAACTCCCCTCTCTGAATGACATATGCCTCATCACCAATTCAGATGCTCTTATGATCTTGCTCCAAAGGCCGCAAGTTACCATTCCCCACACAATCAAAGAGGATCAAACCAAAACATCAAAGAGCTGCCAGTCTCGTGCTACTATAGAGATACAAAATGAGAGTATGGTAAATAAACTGCTGTATTTTCACTAAAGATCTGGGCAGTTAACCAGTTTTACAACTACCTTCAGGACTCAATGATCTAAAAATTATTTTTGGTGGCAAATTTTTGTTTTTGAGAGAGGATCTGATTTTCTCCAAACACCTAAAGTTATTCAGATTCTAATGACTACAGTGAAGTGTCAAGGCAGGCAATAATTTCTGAACTCCCAATGTCTGGATCTAAACTGACAGTACTGCCAGAAATGCACTGCAGACCGCCTACTCTGAAGAACAACATTCACCTAAAGAAATATGTTTGTTAAGGGGGGAAAGTACTTCATAAAGAGACCTTGCATTCTTCTAGCAGGAATCAGCTGCTAACGGGGCTAAGCAATACCTACCTACACCCATGCTAAGACAAAGGAAGACAGAGGAATGAGAGATGGAGAGATGAAGAGATTCTCTGATTCTGTCATTACCTTAGAAGGAAACCAGTTTAGTAAAATCTATTCTTTACAAAGTTATGCTGATAGCTGCCCCAAGTGAGGGTGCTAGAAAGGTGGAAAAATAAAGAGAAAGAGGAGACACATACTTTTGTCTTGTAGAGAATAGCTGAGAATCTGTAAGAGCTATTCAATGGCTTTCAGAAGGGTCTGAAGCTAGTAGAGACCAAAAATAACAAGATTATTTTGAGACCTTTCTGCTTTTATAGTATTTTTCATACATCCCAGAGATGGTACACATCTGACTTCTAAACTGTCATAGTCCCTAAGTCATCGTCTTCCATGCCACGCAGAACAACTCATTTTCCAGTCTGTACAATACGGTTAGTTTTGCACCCACAGCCATATCATCGTAAGTTCTCTGTTGAATTTACTTCTTCTTCAATCCTGAATTTATCATTCTCAGACTTATTTACACTTCTAGCCTTTTACAATCCCAAGTTTATTACTTATCATCTTTATTTCACTCCTCATATGTAATAACATACACACACGCACCAAGGCCCCACAGACTTACATCCATTTCCATGGGGAAACCCTATGGATTACAACTCTATAGGCCTCCTCCAAGTCCACTTCTTTTTGTCATTACTTTTCAGTATGACATTCAACCACATGTTCATCCACTGAAGATTAGTAAAGGCAATGACCTGTTGTTGCCACCTAATAGAGTGTCATGCAACATATCCCAATTCATTCTTCGTTGTTGTTTTTTGTTTTTTTTTTTTTTTTTTTGAGAGTTTTTGCTATAGGGCACATGTACTTTCTAGAGAGACAGAGCAATAGAAAACAAGAAATAATCCCCAAGGGGGATGGCCACAAAGTAATTCTCAGGATTTGAGGCATGCATGCACACATGCCCAGCTTGAGTTTCAAGCCACCAGGTCCAGGATTTGAACTATGGTCGACCATGGGGGAGTCCAGCAACTTAATCTCTAAACCACCTGCTGCCTGCCCACCCCTCCCGCAATTCATTCTACAAAGGATGAAATGGAAGTATGACAGACGCTGTCTACAGGAGTACTCTGTATTCAGACAGTTCAAATCCTGGCTCCATCAGTGTAATTCTGAGCAGATTACTTTAGCTTCAGGTAGTCATTTAGTTTTAGTTTCTTTGCATATAAAAATGGGGATTTTAGCCACCTTAGAAGTTTGCTGGGGGATTAGCTGAGATAATCACATAAAGCACTTCACATAATGCCTAGCACACTGTAAGCAATAAACGCAATTGTTGTAATGGTATTAGATATAATCTAGCCTGTGAGTTTAATCATTGCCTTAGAAAGAAACTAGTTTAGCAAAACCTATTCTTTACAAAGTTATGTTGACTGCACACCCAAGTGAGGATGCAAGACAGAGGGAAAATCATTTTGTGAACAGAAGAAACGGGTTACTCCAGATAGACTTATGATGAGCTAAATACGTCTCTCCAAATCTAACATTCTATCAACTCTTGATGAACGGTTCACGACCTAATCAGTTCAAATATGCACTTTGCAAATTACATTAAGCTTGAAAGAAAACTACCTTATTCACAGAAGAAACAATCATTAAAATACCTAGTATAGATGGAGGGAAAGGAGTGTCAAGATAAGCAGCAGCACACCATTGAGCTAATGGACACACACTGAAACATCTTGTTTGCCCTATGTAGTGAAGCCCAAGCCCAAGGTAGATGCCTCAAGTGAAAAACAAGAAAACGAAAGCAAAGTATTATCAGAATTTAAATTTTTTACCCCAAAATGTACCCAGGAGGTTGGTGATATTTAATATATTATGTAATAATAAATATGTAAGTTTATAAATCCAATGGCTCTCCAGAGCATCAGCCAGCCAGCCATCCTTAAAAAGAAACCTCAAAACCACAAATCAGTAACTAAGGACGCAGTCTCTAACTTCCTTCTCTAAGTCTAGGAAGGAAGTAAGAAACACTATAGTTCTGAAGTAGTTAAGAGATTTCAATATAAAGCTAGAATCCCTGCAGTCTTCTCTCTTTGACACCTAACAAGCCATTGTCAGTTTGGAGAAATAACAGCTGCACAAAAAGAAAAATAAAACTGTTTTCACTAACTTCACGAAGACACTCACTACCTGGGCCAGACTGCTGCAGGGGTAACGTAACTAGATCCACATGGAAAGGTTCCCAGTCCATGTCCTGGTGCCTTCCTCTACACACTGGCACATGCACATGCCTGCGATCCCAGCTGGTGAGGCTTGGAGTGGATCATGGCATGAAGATTCTGCTAGGGATTTCTCTCTCTCGCTCAAAACTCTCTCTCTCTCATAGATGTGCTACCCATCATGGTAGAAATTAATAAACTTAAAAACAAGATACTGTCTAAGCAGCTGTTTTTAATCTATTTGGAGGCTGTACAGCTCCTTTGAGAATCTGATAAAACGAATGAACAAAACTTTGCATGTAATTTTAGGGGTCATGATAAGAAAGATCCTTGAAAGTCACTGACCTCTAAACCTCAGACCTCAAGTCATGAATCAAGATTAAGGTAAGTCATAATTCAAGGCAAACTATGAATATTTTATCACTCTGAAAAGGGACTGAAGGAACTGAGATAGTGATTTTAATCCAGAAAATAGTATTAGCAGCATCTTCTATGTTTATCAGATAGCCTTGATGGTTCAGAAAGAGTTGATCACTATGAGCAAGAAAACAAAACAAAACAAAACAAAAAGGGCAAATGGGAAAAAAAATTAAATTAAATTAAAACGGCAGTAAAATATACTCAGCTACAGTTGCCGTGGGATAGCAGTAATAAAATGGCCAGTTCCTGCAGCCTTAGCAGAGTGCCAAGGCGATGTAAGGAATTCTGGTGCACTTGGCTTTGCCAATAAAGTTAAGTAAACGGCAAACGTGAACACGCCCTTGCAGGTGAAAGCACACGTTTCTGGAAAACCCTGCATATCTTCCATTTTTTCTTGTCAAGCACCGAGTTAGAGAAATCATACACTTTAGGAGAAAACGAGGGAAGTGGTGGTGGGGAGGGAGGCATAGAAATTCTGAGTGGCAAAAGGATCTGTAGGAAATGTGAAGTACAGACTTTTTGAGGTCAAAGGGCTCCAGAGAGATAAGAACAAAACAAAGGAAGTAATAATAGAATAAAATAAAAGGGGAAAACGTCTAACACCTACAAAGAAGAAAAAAAAATCCTCTTTCCTTAGCCCAGACACGTAAACTGCAGTCACTCGGCAAAGAGGAAACAGACCAGAAGGCAAATGCACGACTGCCTTCCCCAACTCCAGCATTCCTGGCCGTCCTCGGGCTTGGGACGTTGCTGGACGGGCTCCTCCCTGCACCGCGGCCAGATGAACCTCTCCGAGGGAGTCTCACTGCGGGGGAGGCCGGGAGACGGAGATAACGCACCCCAGACCTGCAGGCGGCCCACCCCGACGCTTGGTCGAGGAAGGTCTGGATCCTGCAAGCGCCTTTCCCACCCGAACGTGCACAGCCGAGAGGCTGCCGCCCTGGATGGGCCGGTCCTCTCCCCGCCTCCGCTGTTCCGAGGGCGCACTGGGGACATGGCACGACACTTGCACCGGGACGGCGCAGACTACGGGCAGAGAGAGCCCGGACCAAGCCCGGAACCGCGAAGCCGAAGGCGACGTGTCCGCCCCGCCGAGCGCCGCCAGCATCCTTCCCCGCCTCCTCGCCGCGGGCCGCTCCGCCCTCACCTGTCTGCTGGGAACCGCGGCTCTCACGCTCACGTCGGGGACAGCCTGCCGCTGCTCCGGAGTCGCCTCAGCCCTGGCACCAAGTGAGCGGAAGCGCGACCCGGACCTCTTCCTTCGTCCCCTCCCCCGCGCACTCGGCCCCCGGGGGCGGGGAGCAACTGCGGCTGTCACAGGCTCTCACTGACCAACCGCCGAGGACACTTGCGCCGCCGACCTCTCAACCCAGCCTCCAGACCCAGAGCCAGGGCGGCGAAGCCGGAAGTGAGCAGACCGGAAGCGCGTTGTCCTTGGCCCCGGACGGCCTCTCTCTCCCCCAGTCGGGCCCCGCCCGGCCACGTCTCGATGGTGCCGGCGCGCCTCCCACGAGCCTCGCTCCACCCCCTTCAGGGGGCCGGCCACGCCCCCTCCGCGGCCCTAGCAACCACATCCGGGGCCCGGCCGTGCGGTTGCCAAGGCGGGCGTGTGGCTGCGGCCGAGCGGTGGAGGGGTGTGCGCTGGGTCCCGAGACTCTGGGAGCCGAGAGGACTGCTGGCGGGCGCGCAGGCCTGGTCTTAGTGGCCGGAGGTGCCTCGGAGCCCTCGGCCTCCCTTTCTCACTCGCACCGCCCGGCCTCACTGTCAGGCGCCCGCGACACGGTGAGCGGCGCGGGGAGGGCGAAGGCGGACGGAGCTCCCCGCCGCCCCCCGGCGCGAAGTTTATCCAGCCCGCGGGTGGGGGGTGAGAGGACACGGGGAGGCGGCGGCAGACGGGCGCGCCTAGCCCTCGCCTCCCGGCGCCGGGACGGCCCCTCTGGCAGGACGCCTGCACCTGCTCGCTCCGGAAAGGCGCGGCGCCCTCCCGCCGGCGGCCGGGAGCTCGGCCTCTGCCCGCACTTCTGCGATCCCCGACACGTCTTTCCCGCTCCTCTCCCTTTTTCCAGATGCCGAAGCTCTGCTTTCTTTGCTCGCCCCATTACTTGTTAAATAGACCCCCGTTCTGTCCACAGAAACCACTGAGTAATTCCTTCTTCCAGAGCCCTTCCTGAGTTCCTAAGGCGAGGCCCCCATCCCTAGCACCGAGTGGAGGGAAAGAGTGAGCCCCCAGGGGTGTAGACGGACCCGAAGCTCATTTACGCACAGTACCTACGGGTGGTCCGTCCACACACATCTCCCGTCAGACTGCCGGGCTACATTTCCTCCCGTGGTGGAGGCTCCTCTTTACACCCATTTCACTCGTAGAAAGACGACTGTGCATCCTTCATGGGACTGTACTCCTAGCCTGCCTTTTCGCATTAACTGACAAAACAGTTTGAATAACGTAAGTGCCCAACTTTTCCGGGGAGTTTTGGTACAGTGAAATACTACCATACAGGTATCTGCCCCAAATCTGTGAATAGTAAATACCTATGACACCACAAATGTTTAAGACTTAAGTAACAATCTTGCCTGAGACACCCAGTATACCCTTTTACAAAAACAGTACTGAAATTCCAAAACATATATTTGTGTATAAAGGGCCTTATCTTAAATGGCCTGTCTTTTTTTTTTTTTTTTTTAAAGTAGGTTTTTTGCTTTAGGGCATGTGCACTTGCCAGAGAGATAAGAAACAGTGAGAGGGAAAGTGAGAAATTCCCCCCAGGGGAATGGCCACGCCATAATCCCTTCTCCTCCATTCTTCTCCTGGGATCTTGGGCTCACAAGCACTTGTACTTGGAGTGTGTTTCAAGCCACTGGGTCCAGGACTGGAACTGCAGTGGGCCGTGTGGGAGTCCAGCAAAGTAACCACTGTGCCATCTGCTGGTCCAAAATGATTCTGTCTTTAACAAAAGAGTAACCATGTAGGCCAACTGACTCAGGCTATAACTTCAAGTCTATTACTTACTGTGGGTTTTTCTGTTCAAAGCCATCCTGTTGGTTTGGAGCCAGTTAGTCTTCTTAGTAACAAGCATCCCAATCTAGAATAATTACTGCTCTTATTATGAAGGAACAGAGTAGCTACAGAACTTGTCCCAGGGATTCAGAAGGGTGACCTGGAAGAGGTGAATGGTATTGCTCTTTGGTACCAGAACCATGTGGACAAGTATGTAATTTATGCTGGCTATTGCCTTAAGGATTCCTGTTAACTCTCTTTTCAGTTTGAAAATGAGTAGCTTCACGAAGGTTAGTCTAACAACCTATTCTACCTTGGACTCAGGCGTTTCTTAGTTTAGAAAGGTGAACATTTGCTTTAGTTATTTCCCTTTATTTGGAGAGTTCTCTTGGCAGCTGCTAATGGTTTTGACAGAGACTGATAGAACTGTTTGGATATAATGCTAACTTCTGGTTGGTGAAGATACTATTAATCATTTTAGGCACTTTTCATTCTGGTGAAATTCTGGTACTGTACATAATTTATCTTCATCCATTGTATTAGACTGTCCATGAGTTCTCCTGCCTCAAGGGAAATTAGAATGCATATGAAACTCAGGAAGCTACTTTAGCTGGTGATAAAAAATCATGAAATTCTATAACATCCTTTGGGATAAAGGAAACAGCAGCCAGTGTTCTTGGCACTGCTCTTAGCAGCAGAAATGTTTTCCTGTCTCTGCTTTGTGGTCACGTAGTGATCCATCATTTAAAGCTGAGCTCAGATGCTACTGCTATCATGAACCCATTCTTTATTCTGCCTGTGAGAATTCTCTTTTCCTTCTTCTTTGATCCCACATCTCTTGATTGATATCCCCATTTTAGCATATCTTATATTACTATCTCTGCCTATGTTTCCCATGAAATAAAACCTTTTTGGGGAGACTGAACTTGGGACTCATTCTGTTCCCTCATGGCGGCAGGAAACTGACTACCTCTGCTTGGCTATAGAAATATGTCCTCTGCTGCACACCAGCAAGGTCTAGAATACCAGCACTGCTGCTACTTAGGGTAATGGTACAGGTTGGATTAAGTGGACACGCTGCTGTCTATTTGTGGAAGACAATGAGTAAATACTTTCTCAAGTTGGGACAGTGGTGGGTTCTCAGCAGAGGAATGTAAGCTACTAATGCAAGAAGAGTAGTTAATTAGTGCCTCTAGAAATTCTGAATAAGAATGCCAGCTTTATGTTTCCTAATATTTATTTTTTCAAATAATCTGGTGCAAAAGTAGAACATTAGAGTGTTGTAAACATTTTTTAAGTATAAAAAGAAAAAATGAACTTATAACTCAGTTACCTTAGTGGAACCATTCACCAATGTCTTTATATTTTTTTTCTTCATTTATTAACAAATGATTACTGAGATCCTACCTTGCTTACTCTCAGCACTATAGGAATAGCCATTAGCCTCTGCCTTTAAGTGATTTTCAGCAGATGTTGTACCTGTTGGCATATTTGGTATATGTTGTAATAGTTTTGTGTTTTGCTTTTTTCTCTTAATATCATGGAATGTTCTCATATCATTAAATATTCTCCTTCTGTGACTCAATATTCCATCATATAGGTATTTTTAAAATTTATTTGACTAACCCTTTTTGCGGCACACTTAGGTTATTTGCAGTTTTGTCTATAATTATACAACAATGTGAGGAATGTTCTTGTATGATAGGCAGAATTCTAAAATTATCTCCAGTGACCCTTACCTTGTATAATTCCCTCTCCTGTGAACATGATGGGACATCATTCCTGTGGTTATGTTACATGCAAAAGATTTTGCAGATGTAGTTATAGTTACTAATCAGTTGATTTGAGTAAATCAGTTGATTTGAGATAATCAGGATAGACCTAACCTAATCACATGAGCTCTTCAAGAGCTGAGAGTTCAGCCCTAATAGTCATATAGTCATATTAGAGGAAGCCAGAGAGATTCGAAGTGTGAGAGAGATTAGATAGGAGGAATTTTCTCTGTTTAAAAAGGGCCACAGATGGGACCAGCAGTTAGCGTAATGACTATGTCGCTGGACTCCCACGTAGTCGACCGCAGTTCGAGTCTCGGACGCGGTGGCTTAAACTCACGCCGGGCGCATGTGCGTGTGTGCCCAAGATCCCGAGAGGAGAATGGAGGAGAAGGGATTGCGGCGTGGCCATCCCCCCTGGGGGGTGATTTCTCGCTTTCTATCTCTGTTTCTCTCTGTTTGTCTGGCGAGCGCACACGCCCTATAGCAAAAACCTCTCCAAAAAAAAAAAAAAAAAAAAAAAAAAAAAGGGCCACAGACAAGAACCTGAGGGAGGCCTCTCAGAGCTGAGTGGTCCCTGTGGATGGACCTCAGTCCTACTGCAGCAAGGAACTGACTTCTACAAACAACCTGAATGAGTTTGGAAACAAATTCCTCTCCTGAAAAGAGCCCAGCTTCTGAATGACGTCTTGATCTCTGCCTTGTGAGACCCTAAGCAAGGACCCAGTTGAGTTCACCTGGACTGCTGACCCACAGAACTATGAGATAAGAAATGGATGTTGTTTTAAACCACTGAGTGTATGGTAATTGTTATATAACATTAAAAAAATATATTTGTGAGAAATTATTTTTACACCTGTAATTATTCTTTGGGGATAAAATTCTAGATATAGACTTGCTGGATAAAAAGTTACACACATTTTTTTCAGGTTTTTGTATCATATTGCTAATTTGCCTTCCATAAACTTTGTTCGAATTTATATGTCTCCTAAAAACCTATTTACTGTATCCCGGCAAACATTAGATGCTGTTACTCTGATAGGCAACAACAAAAGTGTACTTCATAATTTAAAAGAAATTTTACATTTATTTTATTACTAGTAGATTGACCATTGTTTTATTTGGAGTTCAGTTGGTAAGTTTTTTTGATGAATTGCCTGTTCTTTGGTTAGCTTTACTATTGACATAGAGAAGATATTCACAAACATGTAATACAGTATTTCCCTGCCATAATATTTTCAAGGAGAATGATCAGTGAGACTAATTGAGATGATGAATACTTCTGAGAAATAGCTGGTATCATTACTTCCTGCAAAAATAGAACCCAAACATCATACTGTGGGAAATTGGAGAATGTCTGCTTTATTGATTAGGCAGTATTGGTGCCTTATGTTTTCCTGGGCAGGGGGTGGGGTGGGAAGGGAATCTTGCTTATTTGCTTTAGCCTTAGAAATGTAATTTTAGGGACCAGCAGTTAACATAATGGCTATGTCGCAGGACTCCCATGTAGTTGACCGCGGTTCAAGTCCTGGACCTGGTAGCTTAAACTCACGCCGGGCATGTGTACGTGCGTGTCCAAGATCCTGAGAGGAGAATGGAGGAGAAGGGATTGCGGTGTGGCTGTCCCCCCTGGGGAGTGATTTCCCTCTTTCTGTCTCTCTGTCTCTCTCTGTCTTTCTGGCAAGCACAAGTGCGCTATAGCAAAAACCTCTAAAAAAAAGAAAGAAAGAAAGAAAGAAAGAAAGAAAGAAAGAAAGAAAGAAAGAAAGAAAGAAAGACTGACTAATTGTTTTAGAAATAAAAGTCTATTGTACCTTGCCATGGATATTGTAGCTTTAACTGCTGTTTTTGAAGGAAATACATATTGAGAGGGGAAAAAATCTAATATCTACTAAATGAAGCTATTACTACTTCTCTCTCTCTCTCTCTCTCTCTCTCTCTTTTTTTAAGAAATATTTTTGTTGTAGGGCCTGTACACTCACTGGAGAGACAGAGAGAAATAGAGAGAAAGTGAGACATCACCCCCCAGAGTGGATGACCACACCACGATCCCTTCTCCTTCATTCTCCTCTTGGGATTTTGGGCATGCATACACACCCAGCGTGATTTTCGAGCTGCCAGGTCCAGGTCTAGAACTGTGGCCAGCCATGTGGGAGCACTTGAACCACTATAGTACCTGCTTGCCCCCTACTTTGAATTACATCATCATAATCAGTAATCTCTGATTACGTATATTATATTAATTTAACGAGGAGGGAGTAAGAGAGGACATTTAAATTACTTTTTTCTCTAATCCTTGTTATTTGAGATGAAAGTTAGTTTCTTTCTCCTTTTCTCTTTTTACTCTCTTTGTCTTTTTCTTTGTCTCTCTCTTCCTCCCTCCCTCTCTTTCTTTCATTCTTTCCAGAGGATATGTGTGTTTGACAGAGGGAGACAGAGACCGGAGGAAAGGGAGAAAGCACCCCCTTACTGGGGCATGGTCATTTCGCAATCCTTTCTCCGTTGTCTCCATCTTGTGAAGACTTTGGTCATGCTTACACAGGTCCTGCGCCTTTTTCAAACTACTAGGGCTGTGAACTGTGCTTTTGGACATGTGGAATCCAGTCTTCTTATCCACCAGGCCACAGGGCTGGCGTGATAGGATTTGTTCCTGGCAAATGAAGTAAGGCAGAAGGAAGGAAGGAAAAGGAAGGGAGAGAGGGGCCAGCCAGTGGAGTTGGGGCGACTGGATCCAACTTGGCTAGCTGCATGGCTTGAGTCCTGGTGACTTGAAGAACACTGTGTGCCTGTGCATACGTGACCAAAATATCAAGAGAATGGGAGAGGAGAAATTATGATGTGGATGTCCCTCCTAAGGGGTGCTTTTTCACTTTCCCTCTCTCTACCCCACCCCCTAATTCACTCCCATAAGTGACTGCACCTTATAGCAAAATCTTTTAAAAATTTAAAGCAAGGGTGGGAATGAGAGAAATTGGAAGACTATCTTTTTCTCTTGTAGTTTTGGTTGCTTTTGTGTTTTCTTTAAAAATTGGTTCTTGCCATTTTATTTTGAAATCATTGTAGATTTACAGATGTCTGGAAAATGCATAGGGAAATCCCACATGTGAGATATAGATACAGGTTTTTTTGTTGTTGTTTTTGTTTTTACTTGAATGGTCAAATCTTACTTACTTAGGCTAACCCCGCCTAATAGTTGGATAGGGTTGCTCTTGTATTCACTGAATTCTTTTTTTAAAGGGAGAGATTTTTGCTATAGGATATATGTGCTCACCTGAGAGACAAAGAGAGACAGAAAAATTGAGAAATCATCCTCCAGAGTGGACGGCCACACCACAAGCCCTTCTCCTCCATGCTTCTCTCAGGATTTTGGACACACATGCACGTGCACCCAGTGTGAGTTTCAAACTACCACGTCCAGGACTCAAACCACAGTGGCCATGTGGGAGTCCATACCTTAACTACTACACCACCTGCTGGACCCGCACAGAATTCTTAATGGTCTATTCTTCACTGAGGCCTAATATTCTTTTTTGCCCCTTAATTGGGAGGGTTGGATAGGCATCTGAAATGCTGTCTCGGCTTGATACCGGAAGCAGAATGCCCTGCTGTAATATGCTGTAATGCAGTGAAAACAACCTAGACTTGACATGGAAAAGCCTGGATCTCATACTGCACTCAGCCACAGTAACCGTAGCCATTGAAATCCAATTTTACCTTCTCCTTAGTTATGTGGAATACAGATACTAAAGCAATTTGGAAACTAAAGCCTTGGGCTGTCATTATTATGAAGCCACAACAACACAAAAACTCCTTCACTGGTTATAATTCCCATGAGAAAAATTACTCCTTTAGTTGGACAACAGGGCCAAAGGATTTTTGTCTGTTTGCTTGTGTAAGAGCTGTTTTCCCTTTATTCATGATAGAGCACATGTGTGTGCATGCATAAAAGAGAGAGGGAGGGCGAGGAGAGCATCCCTCACAGGGTCTGGTCAGGCTGCACTCCCCTTTCTCCAGTCCCCCAACCCATTGGATCATGGGCATTTCACTCATGTGCCTGGCATATTTCAGGCTGACCAGGCCAGTGATTCGAACTGCTTTCACCATGGATCCAACTTCTGAGCGTCACAACACGGCTGTGCCATGAAGCCAGCTAAAGGCAGAAAAATTCGACACAAGTTTTGTGGAATAATTTTATGCAAAAAGTTGCCTTCATCCTCTGAGAAACCCAGGCGCACAGCGCTAAGAATGGAGTGCCCACACACTCCCATACAGTAGCACCTGCTCATCAAGTTAGCTGCTTGGTATCTGGCCACAGAGGCCCAAAGCCAGCAGAGATGGATAAAGGAGATGCCCATGTGGGGCCCTGTGACTGTTTCCACAGTACTGTGTGGCTGAAGAAGAACCTTGTGTTCAGTGCATATTTTATTTCAGGTGGGATTCTTCTTTCAGTTTGCAAGTGGGAGTTCATAAAATCCCTCATTGTAGATTCACATAGCCAAAGGACAAAAAAGCAAACCTAATGATGATGGGGTTGAGTACTTCCATAAAGTGCTAAATACCTCATTAAGTTCTTTATGCTCTCTCATTGAATCACACTGAATGACCCTATGAGGTAGGTGCTCTCGTTACCCCAGTATACAGACAGGGAAGCAGAGGCTTCAAATGATTAATGACCCAGGATCACATAAGTACCAAATGTCAGCGCCACTTCTCAATTCAGACACCAAAGCTCATGTTGTTATACTATGATAAGCTCTCACCATCTTTTTTTGACAGTTAGGAGATAGAGTGTCTGAGAGGGTAAGACTCATGGTCACTCTCCTGCCTACTCTTAGGTCTTTTCCTACATTGTATTCTCTTAATAATTGCCTATTAATGTGCAGTTCGTCAAGTATTTGATTTGACAGAGTACTCTGTACATTCGATGACTGTGTTAGATTGATAGTTACTCAGGCTTTAAGCTTCTAGGTAGAATGAGATTTCGAATTTTAAAAGAATTACCAATCTCGAGTCCCAGACCCGGTGGTTTAAAACTCATGCCAGGCGTGTGTGCATGCCCAAGATCCTGAGAGGAGAATGGAGGAGAAGGGATTGCGGCGTGGCCAGCCCCCTGGGGGGTGATTTCTCACTTTCTGTCTCTGTCTCTCTCTGTCTTTCTAGCGAGCACATGCACCCTACAGCAAAAACCTCTCAAAAACAAACAAACAAGAAGAATTAGCAATCAATTTATTTGATTTCTCAGTGAAGCATTTTCTACCAGACTCCTATAAAGGAGACAGTGTCTTCCATGTTCTATTAAAAGTTGAACCTTGTGACTACTGTCTGACTATGTTTTTCTTTTAGAGAAATCAGTCTGTGACCTCATGTAGAAAATAGCCACCAACTATCTATCCAGCATCATTTTTAGTTCTTTAATTTTGGTAAGCCCACATTTTCAAAACAGATTAAGTTTGTCTGATTTTTTTCAGAAGTATATATTACAGTACATTCAAAGGCAAATGAGAATTCACATGTGCAAAGCAGTGCTAGAGAGCTTTTCACAGAGGCCCATGAGGAGGTAAGCATTTCTGCTGGGAGCTTTGGTTATCATATTTAATAATTGGTATAAATATTCTTTTTGAAATTCAATTGACATATCATTAAAATTGCTGCTCTTTTTTTTCTCTACATTTTTCAAGAGACAGAAGATGATATACTGGCAAGTTCTAGAAGGATCCTATCATTTTCTTCTCTACCCTGAAGAGTGTTGGAAATTAACGGGTAACAGTTGCGTGAAATTTTCTGAATGTTTTTTCTTCTTATCTCTGAGGCCTTCTGTGGAGAATTAATAGGAAACCTCCTATGAATAAAATGGATCATCTTAAAGGATTAAAGTTCCAAAAATATATCAGCAGGACTGGACAGGTTTGACATAATGAGATTTCTATTTTAGCTTGACTTCTGGAACTCCGTATAACCTATAAACTGAGCTACACAGAGTCCAAGGGAGGAAGTTGCTCTTCTAAAATATTCTAGTGACATGAAACATTTTTCTTCTTCAGATCCTTTAAAAACGTATATCCTACCATCAGTTTCCTGAGGAATAAGACGATTAGACACTAACTTTTAGTCTATGAAGTGGGATAGGAAGCAGCAGTCTATTATATCATACTGGAAAACAAACTTCACTAAAGAAACAGACACCAGGAAATAGGAGAAATTTCTGCTTGAGATGGCAGAAGCTCCCGAGGATACTGCTGCGCCGCCCGCCACAGTGAAGAAGAAGAAAAGCCTTTCCATCGAGGAAAAGATCGACATCATCAACGCGGTGGAAAGTGGAAAGAAGAAAGCAGAAATCGCAGCTGAGTATGGAATAAAGAAAAACTCCTTGTCTTCTATTATGAAGAATAAAGACAAAGTTCTAGAAGCCTTTGAATCTCTGCGATTTGATCCAAAGAGAAAGAGACTGAGAACTGCCTTTTACACAGATCTGGAAGAGGCATTGATGAGGTGGTATCGAATTGCTCAGTGTCTAAATGTGCCAGTGAACGGTCCCATGTTGCGTCTAAAAGCTAACGATTTTGCCCAGAAACTGGGACATAATGATTTTAAGTGCAGTAATGGTTGGCTAGATCGTTTTAAATCCAGGTATGGTTTAGTATTCAGAGCTCAACCTGTAGAAGCTACAGGTGTGTCAGTAGACCCTTCAACTGTCTGGTACCAAAATGTACTTCCTTATTACCTGAATGATTATCATCCTAAAAATGTTTTTAACATCAAAGAGACTGGGTTGCTTTACCGAATGTTACCTACAAACACATTTGCATTTAAAGGGGAAACGTGCTCAGTTGGAAAGTTATGCAAAGATAGAATAACTCTGGTGGTTGGCACAAACATGGATGGCTCAGAGAAACTTCCTTTGCTTGTCATAGGAAAAAACAGAAATCCACATTGTTTCAAAGGTATCAAATCATTACCCGTGTACTATGAAGCCAACAGAAAGGCATGGATGACCCCAGATATATTTGAACAATGGATGCAGAAGCTCGATGAGAAATTTCAAGCCCAGCAACGGAGAGTGGTGATTTTTGTTGATTCTTTTCCTGCACATCCAGAGGTAAAGAACCTCAAGTCCATTGAGTTAGCTTTCTTTCCATCATGTTTATCTTCCAAATGTATAGCTATGAAGCAGGGAGTTATTAAAAGCCTTAAAATCAAATATCGACATTGTCTCATCAAGAAGTTTTTAAGCTCTGTGGAAAGCAGCGAAGAATTTACATTTTCACTGCTAGATGCAGTCGACACGCTGCATCTCTGTTGGAGAGCTGTAACCCCAGAGACTATTGTTAAAAGCTACGAAGAGGCAGGATTCACATCTCAAAAGGGAGAGAGTGACACAACAAGTGCAGATAGGGACGCTGGTCTTGATTTGGGTGCCCAGGCGCTTGGGGCAGAAGAGGAGGTTCCCGAAGGCCTGTCTATTGAAGAGTACGCTGCCCTAGATGACGATCTGGAGACATACGAAGTAGCGCCAGACGATGACTCGGTGTCCACTAAAGAGAGCAAATCAGATGAAACTGGACTTTATACTTCTGATGAAGAGGATGATGGCGGAGCCCTAGGAGCTGAACTCTCTTTACCATCAAAAAATGAGGCAATAAGTGCTTTAGTTACTCTTAAAAAATTCCTTAGAAGTCAAGATATGAATGATGAGCTCCATAATTCTTTAGCAGACCTTGAAATTTTTATGAATTCTTTATCACCTAAATAATTATTTATTGTACATCAGAAGAGTAATAGCTTTTCCTGATGTCTTTGCTAATAAGGTATGTAAAGGAGAAAGACCACTTCAATATAAAAAAACTAGTGATCTTTGATTTAATTGCAAAAGTCTTTGGTCTGTATTACAAATCTCCCTAGTAAACAGTGATTAGGTTATAAAGATGACCATTTCTAATTAGCAAGGTTTTGGGGTATAGAAATATATTTCAGAGGCCTTGTACTTGACACTCATGGTATATATGTCAAACATAAAAAGAACTTTCCAGATACCTGATTCATACACATTGTTTTGGTGATTATTATTTTATCTAGTCTAAGAAGCAAAATATCTATTAAGAGCTTAGATATTTATTTTTATAGAGACATAAATATGCCATGTGTTCTAACTACAGCTACACTTTGAAGTATCAAGTATTAAAGGAATTTTAAGTTAGTTTTTTCATAACCAACTAACCTTCTTAATGAGAAACTATGAAAGACTACTAAAAATAAAATCTGATTATATATCAAAATAATCAATATATGTCTGACTACTTTGAAGTTATTTTTATGTAAAGTCAAATGAAAGGCTATTACCCTGTCAGGTTTTTTGTTATCTACAACCAGAAGATAAGAATCCTTTCTCAGTATTTACATGTATGTGTGTATGTAATAGAGAAATACATTATTGAAACATTTATTAAACTCTTATGATATTTATATTTTAATAGGATTACTTTTAAGAAGGAAACATGATAATACATATGCAGTTACTTTAAAAAGAAAATCTGTGGTACTTAGATATTTTTCTAATATTTAATAGTTCTGGCCTTTAATCTATAATATTCAGTTATTTTCTTGATTTTACTGAATTTTATTTTCAAGAAAAACTAACCATCCTTTTATCATATGTTGATGTATTTAATTCTTCTTTTTCAAATTTAATCAGATTTTTTATTATAATTCTGCTTAAGGAAGTTTTAGCTACAGAATGTCTTAAAATAGTGTTTGAAATTATTTAACCTATGGAACAGCCTTTGAATAGTAGCATATTATAGCAATGTGTCAGACTTTTCCATTGTTAAATTTTAAATAGTATGCTTATTTAACTTATTACAGCTAACATGGGGTCCCCTTTGAGAAGTATTTTATAAAAATATAAAAAATATAGATTATTTTTATTATGAAGTATTATTAGTCTACAAACAGATGAAACTGTTGTGAGGGAATATTTATAGAAAGCAGTTTTATTTTCCACTGTTGACTTACTCTGCTTTTGAGATTTAGTAATAGTATGCCTTAAAAAAAAAAAAAAAAGTATTACAATGAACAAGTTTCTCTTAGTGTGAAATACGGGTTCTTTCAGTTGTCTTATTGATTTACACCTGGTGGAATCATGGACCTAAAGGAGCATTTAAGAGCACCCCCACGGCTGTGGTCCTTACCATCTACTGAGCCCCCGGTACATTCTCCATTCCTTCTCCACTTGATGCCATTTTCCTATCTATTTTATAGTTGTTCCAGATGCTCTGTGATAAAATAATTATTATCTTCATTTTTCTGAGAGGTGAAAAAATTTAAATTTGGAAAGATTTAATGATTTGTTAAAAATCCCAGACCCAAAAATAAAACGCAGTAGTTCCTTGTCACCTAATCCTGCATTCCTCTAACTACCGATATATACCACAATGTTTGTCTATAGTCTGTACAAGAAAATTCTCTCATCTTTCTCCCTTGAGTTTAGGGAACTGAGGACAAGGTGTTTCCAGGAATATGCTGGATTCATGCTGATAGACTATAAGATCTCTCTTGAGAACACTATTACTAATGAAATTCTGGAATATCTTCTGATTTGTTAATTCTGTACCATACTACAACAGAGGTATCAATGTAGTTCTATTGGAAAAAAAAGTTTTTAATTGATAGGACGTACGTGCAGTTGCCAAAGACATGGGGAGAGAAGAGGGAGAAAGCATTCCCCAGTGGAGTATGGTCACACAGCAATCCCTTCTCCATTTCTCCCTCCTATCAGGATTTGGGACACACACACACACACACACACGCGCATGCCTAGCACTCTTTCAAGCCACTGGTACCAGGATTTGAACTGTGGGGCTTGCCATGTGGGATCCGGGTCCCTTACCACAAGGCCATGGGGCCAGCCCTGGAAAAATATTTTTTAATTTTAGTATTTCCAAAGTGCTGAAAGAAGCCACTGTGTTTACCCTATATGACATGGTCCATTTCTTACCATAAATGCTTCTGAGGTATCATAAATCTAAATATAGATCATAATAAGACAAAACGATAAGAAAAAATGCCTACAGATCTAAATTTAAAAATTGTTAATGTTGTACACTTTTTTGTGTAGTTCACAAGATGTATGAATCTAAATAATTTGGGGGTAAACATTTTTGAAATTAACTTCCCAGGATGTAGACAATGGCTGCATGCCTCGGTCCTCATTTTCTTCTCTAGATACAGTCAATACAAAGTTAGAATGACCTGTCACTTGTGTTTTCAAGAAACAACTTGATTTACAACTTGCCTGTTTGTCAATTGAATGCAAGATTATTTTTATCGCTCTTGCCTTATAAATCCCTGCTGTTTCACCAGTGTCTTTGTTTCTTTCTGTTTAATCGAGAACGAATCTTATATTGGATTTGGGACATTATTTCATTACCAATGGCTACAAAGATTTGGCTCGTGATAAAGTAGGGTGATGAGTACGCCAGGGCCTGTGGACCTCATGTTGCCTGCTCAGCTGCTCATGTGGACTAGAGACCAAGTCTCAAACCTCCCTTTCACTGTACACAAAGTAGATTCATTGGAAGGGGTGAGGGGAGGTGGAGTTAAGGACAGCTTTCCAAGCACACATCTCAAGTGTCATCAGAAACCCCTTTCAGGTGCTGGTCCAGTAGGGGCTCCAGCTACGTAGGGACTGTCAGAGATAGGTTTGTGCCACAGGAGAAGCAGCGCCAGACATGTGGTTCAGGGTTCGGCGTTGGGCGAGGTCTTCGAGTCACCAGGTGCTGCCTAAGTACGGTATGGTGTTGGCCAGCCAGGCTGCACCAGTTACTGAGACCTCCCCTCCACAGCACGGAGAGGCCGAGGTTGGGGGCCATGGTGGACACACAGCAAGTTCTCAGAAAAAGTTTCATTCGACGGAGTAAATTAAAGCTAGCCCTGATTCTATGCTACCTTGTGATATACAGAATCCTATTTCTGTGAATCTTATTTTCCTCTAGTCATACAATGAGACTGATGATAGTGGCCACTAAATGTTAGTGACAGCTTTCTCATTGTCATTTTTCTGTTTCTTAAAATAGGGGAGCCAATGTTTCTAGAATATGCAGTTTATCTATAGAAATAAAAAAATATTTATATTTTGGATGAAGAGAAAAGGCAACTTAAAAACCTTTATTTTGGGGTAATAGCTATGTCACTGGACTCCCATGTAGTCGACCGCGGTTTGAGTCCCGGACCCAGTGGCTTAAACTCACACCTGGCGCATGTGTGTGCGTGCCCAAGATCCCGAGAGGAGAATGGAGGAGAAAGGATTGTGGCGTGGCCATCCCCCTGGGGAGTGATTTCTCGCTTTCTGTGTCTCTGTCTCTCTCTGTCTTTCTGGCTAGCGCACGTGCCCTATAGCAAAAACCTCTCAAAAAAAAAAAAAAAAAAAACAAACCTTTCTTTTTCCTGAGCTGAACTTTATGCAAACCAATACAATAAAATATTTATCACAAAGTAGTCCTATCAGTTACCATGTTTGTTGATTCAATTATCCTGCTTCCTGGAGCACTAATTAACTTGTGAAGCCTAGGGTAACCAGATTCAGGGCACCCTATAATGAATATACTTGTGTAGTAGTCTCAGGCCACCATAGCAACACACTAGACTGAGTGACTGAAACTACAGAAATGTATTTCTCATGGTTTTGGAAGCCAAGGAGATCAGGGTGCCAGGCTGATCAGTTCCTGGGGCTCGCTCTCTGGGTTAGAGAATGCTGCCTTCCTGCTGTGTGCTCACATGACCTCTTCTTGTGAGCATGGAGAAAGAGCAAGCTCTGGTGTCTTCTTCGAAAGGCTCTAGTCCCCTCAGAAAGACCCGCAACGAACCTTCTAGGGTTAGGGCTTCAACATAGGAATTGGGGGCGGGGACACACACAGCCTATAATAATTACCTGTATGAATAAAGGTATTCACATGTTAATTCAGTTTCTCATTAGGGCATCCTAATGGGAAATTCACATATTTCAGAATTTATTAATCAGCCATACCTATTAATCAGAATTTGTTATTCAGTCATACCTATTAACCAGGATTTTAAAGTTTATGACACATCTCTTGAAGAAATGGAACCATATTTCATGTTCTTGAATAAATGAGAAGACTTGATATTGAAATATATCAGTTCCCCCCAAGTGAAATCCTAATCAGAATTCCAATGCAGTTTTGCTGAAAATTTTGCAAAATAATTATTTTCATCTAGAAAAACAAATATAGCTAAGAAAAATTTTAAAAATAAAACTAATGGAATATTTGACCTACCATAAGTCAAAACAGTATGGTGTAGGCAAAAAAAAAAAAAAGAAAAATAGATCAACCTAAGGAATAATATGTGATATCTAGATAAACACCAATAATTTAGTATATAAAATTTAGTATAAGGGGACCAGTAGGTGGCATGGTGATTAAGGCACTGGACACTCCCACATGGCCAACCATGGTTCAAGTCTTGGACCAGGTGGCTTTCTTTCTCTTTCTCTGTCTCTCTCTTTCTGTCTGTCTCTCTCTCTGGTCAAATGAAAATGAATGAATAAATAAATAAATAAATAAATAATTCTTTAAAAACTTTAGTATAAAAATAAGAGTGGTGGAAGGGGGTGGGGAAAAAAAATAAGAGTGGTGAAAAGATTTAGTAACTGGGATGGAGCAACTTGAATAACTAGGATTTTTAGAAAGCCATGCAGACCTGAAATCTGTAAGGCTTAAACTCTTGCAAGGGAGAAGGAAGGAAGGAAAGAAATGAGTAAATAAACTTGCAAACACCAGTGAAAACTATAGATAGGGAAGATCTTTTTAAAAGCAGGACACTCGGGACCAGCAGATGGCGCGTACTGATTATGTCACTGGGCTCCCATATGGTTGACCGTGGTTCAAGTCCCAGACCTGGAGACTTGAAACTCATGTCAAGCACAGGTGCGTGCGTGCTCAAGATATCGAGAGGAGAATGGAAAAGAAGGGATTGCAACATGGCCATCCCCCTTGAGGGGTGATTTCTCATTTTCTGTCTCCGGCTCTCTGGTGAGCGCATGCGCCCTAGAGCAAAAATCCCTCTTATGAAAAAAAACATGGCAGGACACTCAGGACCAGCCGGTGGCGTGGTGGTTAAGGTGCTGGATAACCACATGACTGACCACAGTTTGAGTTCCAGGCCTGGCAGCTTGAAGATCACACTGGGTGCGTGTGTGTGCATGCCCAAAATCCCGAGAGGAGAATGGAGGAAGATGGCAGTGTTGCCATTCTCCAGGTGGTGATTTCTCACTTTATCGCTCTCTGCTTCTGTCTGTCTCTCAAGCAAGCACACATGCCCTATGACAAAACACCTAAGTAAAAAAAAAAACAAACAAAAAAAAAACCAAAAAAAAAAACACTTAAGGAAAAATGTCAAGTATAAAAATATAAATGAGGAGAACAGCAGATAGCATCGTGGTTATGTTGCTGGACTCCCACATGACTGACTGCAATTTGAGTTCTGGACCTGGTGGTGTGAAACTCATTCTGGGAACATGTGCATGCATGCCCAAAATCCAGAGAGGAGACTGAAGGAGAAGTCATGGCAGCGTGGCCATTCCCCCGGGGAGAGATTCTTGCTTTGTGTCTCTCTGTCTCTCTGGCAAGTGCTCGTGCCTTATAGTAAAAATCTCTCTTGGGACCAGCACTTGGTGTAATGGCTATGTTGCTGGACTCCCATGTAGTCGACCACGGTTTGAGTCCCAGACCTGGTGGCTTAAACTCATGCTGGGCACGTGGGCGTGCGTGCCCAAGATCCCGAGAGGAGAATGGAGGAGAAGGGATTGCGGCCTGGCCATCCCCCTTTGGGGGTGATTTCTTGCTTTCTGTCTCTCTGTCTCTCTCTGTCTTTCTGGCGAGCATATGCACCCTATAGCAAAACCTTCTCAAAAAAAAAAAAACTCTCTTAAAAAGTTTTATATATATAACTATTTAATATATATAAATATATTAATATATAAATAATTATATATATAAGTGGGGCCAGCCCATAGTGCAGTGGTGAAGAGCATACATTGGGAGCTGGATCCCATTCCCTATCTGACTAGTTGCAGTTTGAATCCCAGTCCCAGTGGCTTGAAAGACATGTCAGGCACACTGGGGCAAGCGCAAGATCCTGACAGGGTGGAAAAATGGAATTAATCACACTGAGGTGTGATCAGGCCCTAATGGGGGATTCTCTCTTGCTCTCTCTCTCTCTCTCTCTCACGCCCTCTGGCAATTTAAAATACATATACTAATGGTTAATGAAAGTATGAAAATATTTTCAACAACACTAGAAATCAAAGAAATGTAAGAATACCTATACAGTATCCCCTCCTACCCCTTTTCTTTGCCTGTCACATGTCACAATAGGTAAAAATAATGATACCAGGTTCTAAATGTGGACAAGAGCCCAGGGCAATGGCTGCACTGTTGGCTGCACTGCTCATAACTCTTCTGTTAATACTGATAGCTGAGAGGTATTAAATGCTTACTAATCGCCAGACATTGTTCTAAGTGTTTGGCATTTAATCTTCATTTAATTCTCAAAATAATTCTAACTCACGGGACCAGCAGTTGGTGTAATGGTTACATAGTTGGACTCCCACATCGTTGACCGCGGTTCGAGTCCCAGACTCGGTGGCTTAAAACATGCAGGATATGTGTGTGTGTGTACTCACAATCCCGAGAGGAGAGTAGAGGAGAAGGAATTGTGGTGGTGCCATCCCCACAGAGAGTTATTGCTCTGTCTCTTTGTCTCTCTGTCTCTTCAGCGAGTGCACGCACCCTATAGCAAACGTCTCTAAAAAAAAATAGAAAAATTGTGATCCTATATTGCATAAAACATAAACCGAAAACTGTAAATGTTCACAATATTGAATTTATTAAATATACATGTTTATATTGAATGAAGCATCTAAGCTCAAACTTCGTGAAAGTTCCTCTTACTTAGGCATACACGCTAAGTTGCTGGCCTGAACTGGTGTGTATATTTTCTAAATTTGATTTGCAAATTCTGGAACTAAAATCTCTTCCTGTGGCTTTTCTTGTTGAACATCTTAGGTTAACCACGAGGCTAGAAAATTCCTTGCCAAGTTAAACAGCACCGGTAGCATGATGTTGAATCGGGGAAAAACTAGGCTTACTGGTTTGACGTCGTGTAAAGTGCGGGCTTATCTCAGGCATCCTCCCGGTGAGGCCCAAAGAAGTCCGCTTTCCTGATCAGACCACTCTTAGCCTATGTGTCAAGGAGGAAAATCAGAAGGATAAGGGCCCCACTGTACACCATTTTTAAGTATTTTTGCTTGTCAAATCTCAACAAATGAGTTTCTAAAGGTGGGCCTTATATCTCCCCAAGTGTATCTTAAATACAAGCAGGTTGGAATTGGCAAGTGGCATGGTGGTTTAGGTGCTGGACTCCCACATGACCGACTATGGTTTGAGTCCTGGACCTGGCAGCTTGCTTTCTCACTCTCCTTCTCTCTCTCTTTGTTTCTCTCTGGTCAAACTAAAGAATAATAATAAATAAATAAAATGAAATAAATACTTCTTAAAAATATACAAGCAGGTTGTTGATATAAGTATTTACTCAGTTGAAGAATTAAATGGGAAGTTACACCACATGGTCTTGTTTTCTTGTTAGGAAAAAGGACCAGGCTTTTGTTTTCCCCACACTTTTTTTTTTTTTTTTTTAAGGTTTTTGTCATAAGACATATGCATTTGCCAGAAGAGACAGAGAGAAGGAAAATGAGAAATCACCACCCCCAGGGAGGATGGCCAAACCCTTCTTCTCCATTCTCCTTTTGGGATTTTGGGCACGCACACAGAGATGACCAGCATGAGTTTCAAGCCACCAGATCCGGGACTTGAACTGTTGTCAACCACATGGATGTCCAGCATCTTAACCACTATACCACCTGCTGGTCCTTTCATTCCCTCTTTATAAGCCCCTGGCTCTCAGTATAGTTAGTGCTAGGTCCCTACTGTGGTATTGGCTGGTGTCACATCTTATTTTCTGTATAGGAAAATAGCTCGGTGTAGAGATAACAGGCATTTTCATGCCACCACCTGCCCAAATGGAACCATTCCCCAGGAAAGACCCAAACCCCAACTCTCAGCTTGCAGTGTTTCACAGAGCTACCCGCCCCATGCTGTGGACCGATCGGTTACTGTTTGGTGTGCCTGTCTCTGTAGGTCCTACACCTGCAGACAGAGGAAATGAGGGCCAAGTTTAAATCCTATAACGTCCGAATAATTACCATAAAGAAATTAAGGCTTAAACCAAAAGACAGTTACATTTAAATGGAAAGAGTAAATTTGTTGTTTTTGTTTTGTTCTGTTTTGTTTTGGCTACTGAATGGAAATGGGGGTTTGGGCTCTGGCATACCTTCTTTTAAAAAGTAGGGCCAGTAGGTGGCATGGGGGGTAAGGCAGCTAGATCCTACATGCCCACCGCACTTCGGGTCCTGGACTTAACAGCCTGGGAGTCACACCTTGCGTGTGTGCGTGTGTGCCCAGAGTTCTGAGAAGAGAATGGAGGAGAAGGGACTGCAGGGTGGCCATCCTCCTGGGAGGTGATTTCTCACTTTCCCTCTCCACCTCTCGCTGTCTTTTTCTCTCTCTGTCTCTCTCAGGGAAGTGCAAGCATTCTATGGCAAAAAAAAAAAAAAAAAAAAAAAAAAAAAAACTAAAAGAAAAAAGTATACACGTACACAGACATATATCAGTTTTTTAAACTTTTGTTCATTTGTTTGTTTAATTGCCAGAAGGTGCATGTACTTACCAGAGAGAGACAGAGGGAAAAAGCAGCGCCCCCATGGGGCATGGTCATGCCACAATCCCCTTCTCAATCATGTTGTGGTTTTGGTCATGTGTGTCACATACCCAGACGTGTTTTTCAAGTCACTGGGGCCAGGACAAAAGCGGCTGTTGGCCATATGGGATCCGGCTGCCCTAACCACCAGGCCATGGCGTCTACCCGGAGAAGTTACATGTCCTCCTTCTGGACAGTACGATGTATTGTTGAAATCCACTGCAGAGGTCACGGCTGCCTTTGCAAATCTCCTTGAACTTAGGCTATGGAATATCAACTTTTAGTCCTTTCCTTCCAAATGTCATTGTCCTTCAGATTCAGTTATTCTGTTAGAGAATCAGACGAAATTCTTAGAAAGGCCAGATTGATATTATATCATTTATTTACTGACGAACCCAATTGGTTCATGCTCAGTAATTCTGAGGATTGTAGTAAAAGAAAAAGTGACAGTTCAGAGGCCGCATCACGCTAGGGGGAGGGCTGCATGATGGGAGCGAACCACAAAGTCCTGCCCTCCTGGAACCGGCAGTCTGGTAGGGAAAGCTGGTGACAGGCAATAACGGCACAAACAGCAGCCAACAGGTGGCGTGGTGGTTAAGGTGCTGGACTCCCACATGGCCAACTGAGGTTCTAGTCCTGGACCTGGTGGCTTGCTTTCTCATTCTCCCTTTCCTTCTCTCTCTCTCTCGTCAAATTGAAGAATGACAATAAATAAATAAAATTAAATAAAAGAAAATGGCATTGCTGTCTTTAAAAAAAAAATGATGACACAAATATAGAGTTGCGACTCCAGTAAGTACTCGGAATGAGTGGCACCTGCTTCTGTAAAAATATGATATGGGAGGACCAGCAGGTGGCGTGGTGGTTAAAGGCGCTGGACTCCCACGTGACTGACCACAGTTCAAGTCCTGGACCTGGTGGCTTGCTTTCTCTCTCTCCCTCTCACTCTCTTACTCTCTCACTCTGTCCCTCTCTGGTCAAATTGAAATGAACAAATGAATAAAAATAAATAAATAAAGTTAAATAAAATAATTCTTTTAAAATAATACGATATGGGAATTCTTTCCATTTGGATTAGTCACAGGGTCAGAAAAAGATTTGCGAAGGGGTTAGGAGCTGAGACCTAGGATCAGAAAGATAAATGGTAGTGAGACCATTTCCTTCATACTCTACCGTACTGAGCAAGGGAGACCAGGAAAAGACCATCCCGAGCTCGTCTCTAGAAGGGAGGGAACCGGATCTGTTAGAGGCCTGCAAGAAAGCTTCTGCAGTGTGGGGAGGCGGGCAGAAGGCAGGCCCCGCAGACCGCAGACGGCTGTAGCTGGGCCTGGGCCGGGGAAGCAGCAGCTGTCTCAGCAGGAATAAACACACAGGCAATAAGGGAGAAGTCTTCCCACCTGAGTTCATGAACGCCCAAACCACAAGCAGAACAGTAGGACTCAAAACGCAGACAGAATGTCCGAGAGCAAGTAGAGTTTGAGCAATGTGGAGTTTAAACAGTCCCAGGCCAACCGGTTGTCCTAGAGGTTAAGGCAACTGGATCCCACGTGGCCGACTGCATAGTTCAAGTCCTGGACCCGGCAGCTTGAAAAATAGGCTGGGCACGTGTGTGCCCAAAATCCCAAGAGGAGAACGGGGGACAAGGAATTGCAGTGTGGTCATTCCCCCTCCTCCAGGGGGGTCACTTCTCTGTCTCTCTCTTTGTCTCTCTCCAGCTAGTATGTGTGCCCTGTAGCAAAATTTCTTTTTAAAATATCCCCTCCAGGTGTGAGGAACTTTTTGTTTTTAAAGATCCCCTCCAGGTTTCAGGAGGGGAGAGCTGGAAGGAGAAGGCAGGGAGCTGAGAGGTCAATGGGAAGGTGACAGCCCAGCTCACTGTGAGGGGCAGCGTCTGGAGGGCTCAGAGCCACTGGGAGCCGCAGCTCTGCAAACGCCCACGCCCTCCCCTGGAATGAACACCCAGTGTAAGTCTCAGGTCCAGGACTCAAACTGCAGTCAGCCATCTGGGAGTCTGGCACCTTAATCTCCACGCCACCAGCTAGCCCCTAGAAGATTTTAACGCATTTGAGAAAGAAAAATTGACAAATTTCGATTTATGAGGATAAATGATTCTCTAATAAATGATTTCCTTCCCTATCTTTCTTTTCTTTCTCTTTCCTTTCTGTCTAGAGTAGGAACAAGATGTGTTGGAGACGCCAGGCTGGGCTCGAGTGTAAAATAAGTCTTTATATTTTAGGACACATGAAGCACAAAAGATCAGATTCTCTGACTTTTAAATTCGGATCTTTTCTTTGATGTTTTAATCATATTCTGCAACTAGCCTTAGTATAAAAGATGAAGTCATTTTAGAACAATCCACTGTCCTCTGCAAATTCTGTTCTCATTGGAGTGACCTCTGTTCTCGGCAGGAGTGTCACCCTCTGCTTTGTGATGAGCGCGTTAAGGGACAGCAGTTTTTAAAATGACTTTCCCTGCTCCACCTCCCCATTCCACCCCTTCCTTAACAAACAAGAAGTCAGACTTTTTCCCTAATTTGGCAGAGGGCATATATGCTGGCCAGAGAGAAACAGAAAGTCAGAGAGAGAAGGAGGGAGAGGAGAGAGAGAGAGAGAGGCAGAAAGCACCCCCATAGGGTGTGGTCACACGACAGTCACTTCTCCATCTCTACCTCCTTTTAGAATTTTACGCACATGGGACCAGCAGTTAGCATAATGGCTATGTCGCTGGACTCCCACGTAGTCGACTGCGGTTCACGTCCCGGACCCGGTGGCTTAAACTCACACCAGGCGCGTGTGCGTGCGTGCCCAAGATCCCGAGAGGAAAGGGTGATTTCTCGCTTTCTGTCTCTCTGTCTCTGTCTGTCTGGCGAGCGCACGCGCCCTATAGCAAAAACCTCTCCAAAAAAAAAAATTTTTATGCACATGAGCACACACACCTGGTATGTTTCTCAGGCAGCAGAGTCTGGGACTTGAACCATGTAGGTCAGCCATGTGGGACCCAGCTCCCTTAACTACCAGGCCATGGACCATCTCTAGACTTTTTTTTTTTTTTTTTTTTTTAAAGGGTTTTGCCATAACATGCACTCGCCAGGGAGAGCGAGCCAGTGAGAGGGAAAGTAAGAAATCACCCCCCCCGCCGGGGGGATGGCCACACTGCAATCCCTTCTCCTCTATTCTGGGCATGCACACACATGTGCCCTACGTGATTTTCAAGCCGCCAGGTCTGGGACTCGAACTGTGGTCAGCCATGTGGGAGTCCAACAGCCTAACAACCACCATATCACCTTCTGGTCCCAGTCCTAGACTTCTTAAAAACTGACTAATTCCACATAATGTCCCTGGTTAGAAAATAGTTATTTTTGGGGACCAGCAGTTGGCATAACGGTTATGTTGCTGGACTTCCATACAGTCGACCGCAGTTCAAGTCCGGGATCCGGTGGCTTAAACTCACACTGGGTGCATGTGTGCGTGCCCAAGATCCCGAGAGGAGAATGGAGGAGAAGGGATTGCGGCGTGGCCATCCCCCCTGGGGGGGTGATTTCTCGTTTTCTGTCTCTCTGTCTCTCCAACGAGCACACACTCCCTATAGACATAACCTCGTTTTTTAAAAAAAAAAATTTTAAATAAAAAAAAGGAGGTGGTTCTTTTCATTTCTATTGTTTCTGTAAATGACTTTTACCACAAACTCAGGCCACTTTTCCCCCCAGTAATGTGTCATCACCCTGTGCTGAGCTGTTTGGAAACACTTCTGACTCTGGCAAAGGCAGAGTTCCTAATTAACTGCCCAGAGAGCGATGTTATGAGGTAGGGATCAGGGAAGTGTTTCTAGTGGCTTTTGTGAGACCTATGGGAGACGACACCACGTTTTTAATCAGGTAAACTCAAAAGCGAACTCTTTTTAACAGCTTAGCAGCCCCACTCCTGTGGGGACTCCAGATGCTCAAAGCTCTCCCAAGCAGCCCTAGAAATCCTTGTCAAGTCTCAAAGGCCCAAGGGAGCCTTTGAATACATTGAGCCTTCGAATACTACTTGTAAGCTGTTTTTTTTTTCCTTTTAATTTTGAGACTGCTAAAGGTAGAGAGTTTTTTTGTTTTGTTTACTCCGTAGTAAGTTTTTTTTTAAATATATCGAATTTTGAGACCTGTTTGGAGTCAAGATTGTTTGGAAGTATCTCTAGGTCTCCTGTTAAACTCAGAGTAAGGGAGTGGGGAGAATGCGGTTGTTCTTTTCTCTTTTTTCTTTCCTTTCCTCTTCTCTTCTCTTCTCTTCTCTTCTCTTCTCTTCTCTTCTCTTCTCTTCTCTTCTCTTCTTTTCTTTTCTCTTTTCTTTTCATTAAGGTTTTAGCCATAGGGCATGTGCACTCAGAGACAGAGAGACAGTGAGAGGGAAAGTGAGAAATCACCCCCAGGGGAGATGGCCACGCTGCAATCCCTTCTCCTCCATTCTGCTCTCGGGATCTTGGGCACGCATGCACACGTGCCCAGCATGATTTTCAAGCCACCGGGTCTGGGACTCAAACAACAGTTGACTATGTGGGAGTCTAGCTCCTTAACCACCAGACCATCTGCTGACCCTGAAGAATACTGTTTTTCAATCTCTTGGTTACAAGTGTCTCTTGACAATACGACCAAGGCCCTGGACTTCCTCCAGGAAAGGGCTACGTCTAAGATTTAGTTAAAATTGCAGGAGCTGTCTGCGGGGGTGCAACACCCCACGATGCCGAGGCCCTATGGGAAGGTCCTGGGTTCGCATCCATGCGTGACCATGTGCACACTGGGTGCACCTGTGTGCATGTGCTCATGATCCAGGCTGGCCGAGGCTGGGGGAGGATCCTAGCAAGAAGATACTCTTGGGGGTACCTCTCTCTCTGTCTCCTCCTTTCATGAAATAAATAAACATTTCCCCCCAGGAGATTCACTATTAAGAAAAGAAGCTGAGGGACCGACAGATGGCATAATGGTCACGTTGCTCCTACATGTCCCACATGTCCAACCGCAGTTCGAGTCCTGGACCTGGAGGCATGAAACTCATACCCAGCATGTCGTATGCATGCCCAAGATCCTGAGAGGAGAATGGAAGAAAAGGATTGTGGTGTGGCCATCCCCTCTGGGGGTAATTTCTCTCCCTCTGTCTCTCCATATCTCTCTGTCTCTCCGGCGAGCACACACGCCCTATAGCAAAAAAAAAAAAAAAAATCTCTCAAAAAAAAAAAAAAAAAAAGAAAGAAAGAAAGAAAGAAAGAAAGGAAGGAAGGAAGGAAGAAAAGAAAGAGAAAAAAGGCATCTCTGAGCCCACTGAGTAGGGACCATGAGCAAAGCTCAACTTCCCGAATTGAAACTATTTATGGACAAGAAGTTATCGCTGAAATTAAGTGGTGGCAGACATGTCCAAGGAATACTGTGGGAATCTGATCCACTTAGGAGTCTAGTGATAGATGGATGTGTGGGGATGGCAGCTGGTGGGCGACAGCACGGTACTGAAGTGGCGGTGACATGAGGAAAGGGGTCCTCGTGTTAGGAGCCTTGGAAGAGTATAAATAATGGCTGTCCAACACAACAACCCCTCAAGGCCCTGTTGGGGGTGCTTCCTCTGTATTTCTCACTCATGTAAATAAATGCATAAACTTTAAAAAGGAGAAAGAATCTTTCTTTCATGTTCCCATTATTGATAAAGCCTTCGTTATTAAAATCTTTGCAAAATGTATTTTAAAACAAAAATAAAACGAGTGCTGAGGAGACTGAGTTAACATCCCACATCTGGCCCCTCTTTTTAAGTACGTCAATGTTATTAATAAGTACTTAAAGAAATTTGGATAGAATGACTTTTCTAAACTTGTATTTGAATTAAGCAAGTGTTATGTTGCACATTATTTTTGACTTTCTCCTCTGAGTGCTATTTTTAATGGTTTGCTTGTGTATTTTGACAAGAAACGAACTCCTCTTGCCAAATCCAATTAATAAATAGAACTCTCTGAGGCCTCGTGCTTTCTAGAAGCTGAACGCAGAGTCTGGAATTAGTACCAGGCTGTCTCCACAATAAGGGCTCGCTCATTGCGACACTTTCTGATATTATCATCTGGCCACGCACCCAAAATATGATGTTTAAAAGCTGAAGATTACGGATCCCAAGATAAGCTCCAGGAATGACACATTTTCTGTTTCCAAAGCAAAGAAAATCATAATTCACTCATGCAGTCATCATGTGTCAAGCTGTCTCAGAACTAGGAAGAGGACTGTCACTGTCGCATGAAACATTACTACCGCCGCGCGGTGGTGGGCTGTGACACGGAGGAGTGGAAGCCCTGGTCTCTACCTTGAGCCTGACCATCTAGTTGGGGAGACAGAATAGATGCACAGGATGAAAAGCCATTCTACACTAAGATTCAGATCAGAAGGACAGGGACCAGCATGTGGCATGGTGGTTAAAGCACTGGACACTCCCACATGGCTGATGATGGTTCGAGTCCCAGACCTGGTGGCTTCCTTTCTCCTTCTCTCTCTCTCTCTCTCTCTCGTCTCTCTCTGGTCAAATTAAAATAAATGAATGAATAAATAAAATTAAATAAATAATTCTTTAAAAAAATATCAGGGGAACCAGCAGTTAGCGTAATGGCTACGTCGCTGGACTCCCACGTAGTCGACCGCGGTTCGCGTCCCGGACCTAGTGGCTTAAAACTCACGCCGGACGCGTGTGCGTGCGTGCCCAAGATCCCGAGAGGAGAATGGAGAAGGGATTGAGGCGTGACCATCCTCCCTGGGGGGTGATTTCTCGCTTTCTGTCTCTATGTCTCTCTCTGTCTGGCGAGCGCACGCGCCCTATAGCGAAAATCTTTCAAAAAAAAAAAAAAATCAGAAGGACAAAGCCATCCCCAGGATGCAGAGAAGAGCTCGTTGGAGCTGCTGTGGTCAGGAAGGTCAGTGTGCAGAAGGTTCCAGAGGCCTGGACAGCCCAATCCAATCAAGTGAGGAAAATCGGGCAAAGGACCTGGGGCAGAAGCGAAGGAGCACTTCGGAAGAATTGCTGAAGGTTTTTGATTTCCTGTCTCCTGGGTCACCTATAAAGAAAGAATGCACATTTGCAATATTTCGAAACATGGATTTAGAAGACATGTCCACTGATTCTCCTCGGGGTTTGCGCATGTGGCAACTCCACCCTCAGTCACATAGGCCCCAATGGGAAAATGCTCTCTCTCTCTTTCAAGTGTGCATGGAATCTCACGAGAAACGTTTCTAAACGATGAAAGCAATTCCTGCAATAGACAGGAAGGGGAGGATTGGGCCTGCTCGTGCCTCTAAGATATCTGGGGCGGGGTTGGATGACAGTCTCAAGGAGGAAATACCAGAGTCCAAGAGAGACCTGAGGTCAAGAGAATTATTCTGGGAGCTGGCGGTTTATATTAAGCATCTAAAGAGGGGCTGGGGCAGAAAGGCTCCTGTTATTAATAGTCGCCATTCCTCCTCCCACCGCAGCAGCCAGACTCCAAAGGAGCAGAGCTCTGAACAGGAGAGTTTGAAGAAAGCGAATCACCTCCCAGTGAAAGTCACTATTTGCTTCACCGTCCACCAACTCCAGTTTCACAGTCGCTTTAATATTAACCAACTTAAACACGAGTAGAAACTTCTAGGGCCAATCGGTGGCATGGTCCTTAAGGTGGCTGGATCCCACGTAGCTGATTACACAGTTCAAGTCTCAACCTCTGCAGCTCGAAAAACAAGCTGGGTGCATGTGCATGCATGCCCAAAATTCCAAAAGGAGGGAGAGGTCGGGATTGCAGCGTGATCACGCCACCCACCACATACACACACACACACACACACACACACACACTGGGGTGTTTTCTCTTTCCTTTACTCTGTCTTTCTCAGGTCAGCACACACACCCTCCAACAAATTAAAAAAAAAAAAATTAAAAAGGTTATTGTAAGAAGTATAGTCAAGGGACCAGCAGGTGGCATAGTGGTTAAGGTGCTGAACTCCTACATGGTTGATGGTGGTTCAAGTACCAGACCCAGTGACTTGAAATTCACACAAAATCCCAAGAGGAAGATGGAAGAAAAGGGATTTTGGTGTGGCCATTCTCCTTGGGGGGTGATTTCTCATTTTCTCTTTCTTTGTATCTGTCTCTCTCTCCCCAGTGCATGCACACACCCTATGGCAAAAACCAAATAAACAAGTATAGTTAAAATCAATTCCCACTCCCCACCCTCCAAATTCAAACCATTAAAACTTAAGGCTCCAGCTAAACCTGTGACCTAGTGGTTAAAAGAGCAGGATCCCAGGGGCCAGCATGTGGCATGGTGGTTAAGGGTGCTGGACTCCCACATAGCCGACTGAGGTTCGCAGTTCGAGTCCCGGACCTGGCGGCTTGCTTTCTCACTCTCTCATTCTCTCTCTTTCTCTCACTTTGTCCCTCTCTGGTCAAATTAAAATAGATAAATAAAGTTGAATAAAATAATTCTTTAAAAAGGAAAAAAATGAGCAGGATCCCACCTGGCCGACTACAGTTCAAATCCGTTTCAGCAGCTTGAAAAACATGCTAGGCCCTGGTATGTGTGCTCCCTAATTTCCCTCTCCACACTAGGCTATCCCTATTTTTCCAGCTCTGTCTCCTCAGCATTTACTGTACTGGCACTTAATAAGAGCTCCGTAAAGAAAGGGTTTCAGAATGCAGCTGAAGGTAGGAGGAAGCGGAACTCAAGTATGCTTCTAGAGGACTTCCAGAAAGCCACTGCGCTGCTAGCGGGATTCCCATCGCCCCGATGTCCGGCTCTGCTACGTGAACACGTGCTTCTAAGGTGCACTTGAGACCAAGCCCGCATCCAAGGTCATGCTGCAAGCTCTCCCAAAGTAGCTGCTGATTTCTGACGACTTTGCCCACAGACCATGAAAAACTTTTTTTTTTCTTTTTTTTTGGAGAGGTTTTTGCTATAGGGCGCATGCGCTCACCAGACAGACAGAGACAGAGAGACAGAAAGCGAGAAATCACCCCCCAGGGGGGATGGCCACGCCACAATCCCTTCTCCTCCATTCTCCTCTCGGAGATCTTGGACACACATGCACACGTACCCGGTGTAAGTTTAAGCCACTGGATCCAGGACTCAAACCACAGTTGACTACATGGGAGTCCAGCGACATAGCCATTACACTAACTGCTGGTCCCAGATCATGAAAGACTTTCATATAACCTATTCTGCTTGGGAGTGTATATCTCTAATGAGGCTTAAGTTTGGTTTGGGAATTTGAGTACAGATGGGACTGACACTCCCTGTTAAGAACTCAACCTTAGGGCCAGCAGGTGGTGTGGTATTTAAGGCACTGGACTCCCACATGGTGGACTGCGGTTCAAATCCCAGACCCATCGTCTTGAAATTCATACTGGACCCTTGTGTGCACGTGCCCAAAATCCTGAGAGGAAAATGGAGAAAGGATTGTGATGTAGCTAGCACCCCTAGGCGGGGTAGTGATTTCTCACTTTCTCTCCCTCTGTCTCTCCGGTGAGCACACGTGCCCTATAGCAAAAATCGCTCAAAAACAAAACAAACAAACAAAAAAACTCAGCCTCTGAAGTGTAGTCCAGTGTAGAAGAGCCTGGAAGGGAAGCCGGCAACTTGTTTGGGCCCACAAATGTCCTTGTCAGTTTCAGAAAGGTCAGACAGTGTCCTAGCCACAGGAAAATCTCCTGCTTCGTGAGGAGAGCAAATGGCAGTGAGAATAAATGAAGTGTCATCCACGGTGAGATGAAGTGTCCAGGAGCGGGGAAAGGAGACAGAGGAGGGTGACAGGCTGACAGTCACGGCAGACGGCCATTAGCATAGGCTCATTTACCAGCCAGCCCAATCCAAAGGGTACTTCTCTCCGCTCACAAGACGGTCTATCAGACGGACATGACGGCAGGAGAGGAGGAGGCCAAAAGGACGTCTCCAAGGATGTCACAGACCTTATGTCTGAACTGCAGAAGTACAGGCAGCATCAGGAAGAAACCGAGAAGTGTTCTCCATCATTTTTAGACTCCTGCCACGAACCAGGGGACACCAGGGGTCACTGGGATGCGGAAGAGGCAGAGAGGCTGCAGCCACAGGGCCTTCTGGAAACGCACGGCCCTGCCAGCAGGTAGATTTTGGACTCTGGCCTTCAGAACTCGCTGTGAATACATTGTTGTTGTTTTCAGTCCCCAGCTATGACAACCCTAGGGAATTAATACAGTTTTTACTTTATAAGATTTAATTTTCTTCCCGTTATATCCTTTGCAAGAGGGAGTTTAGAAAATGAAGCAAGGGGTTCTTTGTGGATTTTTTGTTTTTGTTTTTTTTGGTTCGAGAGTGCATGTCCTCATGGGGGAGGGAGGGAGAGCCTCCACTGGGGCATTGCATGCTGCAATCCTTTAGCCGCCATCCCTCCATCCCACCGAGTGTGCACACACGGGCCCCGCATGGCCTCGAACCGCAGTGGCCATGTGAACCCTGGCTCCCTGGGCATAGTCAGCCCTTCCCTGTGCCGCTTCCCCCTCCTGGCCGGTGCGCAGGCTCCGTCTGGTCCTGGCTTCTCACCCTGTACCGCTGACCCTGTTTTTTGTTTCCATTCACCCTGTCCTAGTGCCCTGCCCAGCACCAGCGCGAGTGTGTGTGCACACGGGGGGGTGCCTCGTCCCTGTCCTCTCCATGCAATCCCTGAGGAGACTGGAGCGAATTCACGGATCTCCACTGGGGAGTCAGTCAGCCCAGGTCTTTTCTAAGACAGGTATGTTTTCACTCTTCACCTTTTAAAAATTTTTTTGTTTTTTGTTTTTTTTTTTGAGAGATTTTTGCTATAGGGTGTGTGCACTCACTGGAAAGACAGAGACAGAGAGATAGAAAATGAGAAATCACCCTCCCAGGGGGGATGGCCACACTGCAATCCCTTCTCCTCCATTCTTTCCTGGGGATTTTTGTGCATACATGCACACAACGCCTGGCATGAGTTTCAAACCTCTGGGTCCGGGACTCGAACTGCAGTTGACCATGTGGGAGTCCAATGACATAACTATTACACTATCTGCTGGTCCCCAAATGTGTTTTTCAAGCTTCTAGGACTGAGACTTGAACCCTGGTTGGCCACGTGGGATCCAGCGTCCTCGGTGCATGGCTTAACTGCGGCACTGGACCTAGTATTTTGTTTATAATAGAGGGTGTATGCATGTGCGTGAGAGCGGGAGAGAGCGGGAGAGAGGTAAAGCACCCTGGGCAGGGTCTCGTCGCACCAGGATCGCAGGCTCCTGGGCTCTGGAAGGCTTGCCCAGTGGGTTTTCAGGCCTCCCAGGGATCTGGGCCCACAGTCGGCTGTATGGGCACTCACATTACCGCTGTGCCGCGGTGGCTGGGCCACGGAGCCCTATTGTTTCCTGAGTAATAATGCAGAGGAAAATGGAAAACAATCATTGTGCAGCAGACACCCTTTAAAGCCCCTGTCCTGGGCCACCCTCACTCTTCCACCTCTGTCCTACTCCCTCTCTCCGTGTCCCCAGTTCGAACTGTAAAGGAAACCCACGGGGTTGAATGTAGCACCCATCACTGGAGCTTCCCCCCACCCCGCACCCCCTGGGCTTCATGGCCGTGGGATGGATGGGGAGCTTGGGAGGCCGGGGCAGCTACTATGGCCAACTCACACGGAGATGCTGAGCATGTTAAGGACCGGTGTCGGGGCTGGCCCAAGGTCTATTGTTCAGGAAACTAGATCCCACATTGTCGACCATGTGGTTCAAGTCCTGGCTCTCTCGGCTTGAAAAACACGCCAGGTGTTATGCATACGTGCCCCCAAATCTCCCAGGATGGAGAAGTGGAGGAGAGATGGCAGCACCGCCAACGCCATCTTGGGGGTGCTTTTCCCATCTCCTCAATCTCTCTCTGGCTAGGCTCGTGCCCTCTGATGACTATTTTAAAAAAAAAAAAAAAAAAAAAGGAACCAGTATGGCCATCCTGACGGACGCCAGTGGTGTCAGCCCTGCCTCACTGGCGCCAGCACCGAAGGACTCGGCCTGGCTGAGACCCAATGTCCGTGTGCGTCCTTGGGATCATGTATGTGGGCCTCACAGCACTGTAACAGCCGTTGGCGGTAACGGACACTCACTGCCTAATGCTTTCAGATGCAGAATTTAAAGGCTTTACTTACCTTTTATATTTACCAGGATTCTCTGTGTGACCTTGGGCAAATTGTCTCACCTCTCTGTGCCTGTTTCCATGTCTATAAAACGAAATGCAATGAAAGAGCCCACCTACGGAGCTGCCGTGAGGAGTCTGTGAGTGAATGCGTGTTGGTGGTGGGGACCGGGCCTGGCATACTACCTAGGTGACACTGAGTTGGCAGTCCCCTTCATCCTGTAAGTTCAAGGAGAAGCTCTGGGCTCCAGTTATGAAAATGAAAGCCGTGGGGCTGGCCGATGGCGTGGTAGCTGGGGTGCTGGACTCCCATGTGGTCAACTGCAGTTCAAGTCCTGGACCTGGCGGCTTGCTTTCTCAGTTTCTCTCTGTCTCTAGTCAGGTTAAAAAATAATAATAAATAAATTTTAAAATTTTAAAAAAAGAAAAAAGAAATGTTAAAAAAAAAAAAAAAAAGACAGTGAAAGCCTTAAGGATGACTGGAAAGAAAAGCGGTACTTTTGTTCACAAGCTGTTTGTATTTCCAGAAGCTGACAGCTACAAAAACTAACAGGAGAGCAAGAAGGATAACTTCCAACCCTTCCACCTCTTCTCAAACACTCTTCCTGATTTTCCGAGCCATCACACTCCTTGCACCCTCTTTTCCCAACGCTCTTGCTGTTTCCACTACTTCCTTATGTGAACCTCAGCATAGTACTTACTGAGTCTCACTTTCGCTTCTGTGAGACAGGGACGAACGTGAGAATCAAGCAAAATGAGGTAAAAGAAAGCCCTCTGAAAATTAGAAATGCTGGGTTCAGCTGCTGTGGCAGCACAAACGCCTTGCAGGGCCGAAGCCATGTGACTGACTGCGGGTTTGGATCCCCAGGTCAGCCTGAAAACACGCTGGAGACGTGCAGGTGTCTAGGATCGTGGGGGGCTGGCAGGCTGAGGAAGGGGATCATGGTATGGTAAGACCCTGCGGGGGGCCTGATTCTCTCTCGTGCATGCAGGCAAGCTATCATTATAAAAAAATTGTGTAACTCGAGGAAGACAGTTTCATGTTTTATTACATAAGCACAAACTGCCCTTTAGGATGGGAAATCCTCCCATATGGGCATGGAGCCGCAAGATAATCAGCCAGACTTCGGGAGGTATTCAAAGGACGGCGGGCCACATGTCCTGGGAGGACCCCCCAGAAGGCTGGGGGTTTGTACACAAGCGGGAATCTGGGAGGGAGGGTTACGCCCAGCTGCTCTCCATGTTCACTGACGCCAGGATACAAGAGAATGGACGCCTGAAGGAGGGGTTTAGACAGAGGTTTTGGCTAGTGAGGGTTTTTTTTTTTTTTGGAGAGATTTTCGCTATAGGGCGTGTGCGCTCGCCAGACAGAGAGAGACAGAGAGACAGAAAGCGAGAAATCACCCCTCAGGGGGGATGGTCACGCCGCAATCCCTTCTCCTCCATTCTCCTCTCGGGATCTTGGGCATGCACGCACACGCGCCCGGCGTGAGTTTTTTAAGCCACCGGGTCCGGGACGCGAACCGCGGTCGACTACATGGGAGTCCAGTGACATAGCCATTACGCTAACTGCTGGTTCCCGCTAGTGAGGGTTTTTGAGAATTGAAAATGGGCTCATTCTGCATGGGGTTTCTTCCATGAAACTCCACAGACCTCACGTGTAAGGACATGAGAATTAGCACACACATGTCGAGGGATTTGCCTAAAAACATACCAGACATTCTGGAACTGCCATGGCCATACCCACACTTCCCTAAAGCAAATTTCTATGTTTCTATATCTAGTCTCTCTCTCTCTCTTTTTTTTTTTTTTTCTTTTTTAGAGAGATAGATTTTTGTTATAGGGTGCATGCTCTCGCCAGAGAGATGGAAAGTGAGAAATCACCCCCAATCATCCCTCCTCCTCATTCTCCTCTTGGGATTTTGGGCATGCACACACATGCGCTTGGCTCTTTTTTTTTTTTTTTTTTTTTTTTTAAAGTAAAACACTTTTATTATCTCTTTCTTTTTTCTATTTTCTTTCTTTTTTCTCTTTTTAAATTTTATTTTATACATTTGATCACTACATATCACTTAGCATGCAAAGTGAATTTAGCTAGCATGAAATACACTTCATTCCAGTCCAGTTGAGGGTGTTATACATGTTATCATCAACAGGTAATAAACCATTTCTGTGTCCCACAAATGTCTTGCCTCTCTATTTTTCTCCCTAACCTTCCTCCTTACACCCTTCTCCTCTCCCACCCTCCCACACTGTCTTCAGTGTCCATAGCTTTTTTCAATGCTTTTATCCCCTCCAATGTTTCAGTCTCTACCATAGAGTACAGGCATGTTAAATGAAAACATACAATGTCTCTCTTTCAAGTCTGACTTGCTTCAACCAGCAGTAAATCTTCCCTATTCATCCACTTTCTATCAAATGCCAGGGTCTTTTTTTTTTATGGCTGAGTAGTATTCCATGGAGTATATGTGCCACACTTTTTAATCCACTCATCTGTTTGTGGACATTTGGGTTGGTTCCACGTCTTAGCAATTGTGAATAATGCTGCAATAAACAGGTGTGCAAGCGCTTCTCTGACTGAGTGTTCTGTCTTTGGGTAGATGCCCAGGAGTGGAATTGCTGGATCATACGGTAGTTCCACCTGTAGGTCTTTGAGGAGCCTCCATATTGTTCTCCGCAGTGGCTGGACCAATTTACATTCCCAACAGTGTGGGAGAGTTCCCCTTTCACCACAACCCCTGCCAGCACTTATCACTTTTTATATTTTTCGTCTTTGCCATTGTGACTGGGGTTGGGTGGTATCTCATTGTGGTTTTGAACTGCATCTCCCTTATGATGAGGGATGTTGAACATTTTTTCACATGCTCTTTGGCTGTTCCTATGTCTTCCTTAGAGAGCTGTTTGTTCAGCATTTTCCCATCTTTTAATTAGGTTAATCATTTCTGGGGGGGTAAGCCACTTGAGTTCCCTGGGTAAGCCACTGGGTCATAGACTAGAACTGCGGTCAGGTCAGGTCAACTATGTGGGAGTCCAACGAGGTAACCATTACACATCTGCTGGCCCCTCTGTCTAGTCTTTACCAGGAGGTGATCTATGTATATTCTATACAGAAATTAGCATTCCCATTTATTAAAGGCTGTTGCATTGGAGGTCGAAGCACAGACTTCAGAGTCAAAAAACCTGTGTTCGGATCCGGACAGTGCCCTTTCTCAGCTGAGGCTCCCTGGCTATGTAATGAATGGCACTGCCTTCGTTCCCCATCTGTATAAAGGAGGTAACAGCGGGTCCTACTCAGGAGTGACCCTGAGCGTGCCTGGGGGAGCAAACACCCCCAAGTGGGTTATGCTCTTGGTGCTTGCTAAGAGGAGCCTGGGAGATCTAGAGCTCAGGGACGTGCCTGTTCTGTCAGCTCAGTGTTTCCTCCGAGCCGGCTTCCGGTCCGGGCTCCTTGCACCCATCACCTTCCCTGCTCTCCCTCCTGCCCACCTTCAGTCCATTCTCACCTGAGAGCCCGTCTCCCTCCTTGCTCCCCTTGCCGTTCTCTGAACTCTCTCCAGCTCCATTACTTCTTCCTTGAAGGGAAGTGACCTGGAATTGCTCGGTGTGACCCCGAGGGCAGGAAGACAGCCTGCATAATGGACGGAGGCCCTCCTGGCTGCAGGGACCTGCTGCCTCAGGTCAGGGCATTTCCTCTGCAGGCCCTGGCCAGCGAGCAGAGACCGCCGTGCGTCGCTAGAGGGCGCTGTGGGAGCGCGTTTGTCCCGCGGGAGCCTGACCGCGCTCAGAGAGCGAACCCCAGGTCAGGCCTGGAGAGATGGCCCTGGGAGCTGGAGGCCACAGCTGGGCTTCTGTCACGGTCCTCAGAGGAAACCGCTGCTGGTCTCTTGTCTCGCACCCAGGGGAAGCCACTCCTGCTGTTCCCTGAGGGGCAGGAGCTCCGGGGAGGGGTGGGTTAGACCTGCTGTGGCTTGGCCAGCTCCCAGACCTCAGCCAGGCCCTCTGGCCCGTTTCCACTCGGCGAACCCCCAACTGCACCTTCCACTCAAAACATGTGAGTGACAGGTCAGAACCCACTTCCCGGCCCCTTCTTGTCCTTTGCCCTCACACCCAAGGGGGCTTCTCTCCCCAGCATCCTTACTGGTGCTTGATTCAACCCGCAATTTGCAGGTCTTCATTCGTCCAGTCCTGCTGGTTTTCTTTCTTAACTGGCTTCTAATATATCTTCTATAAAATGGTAATAACCACAGCGGAGTTATCACCCACTCACAGAGTAGGGGATTAAATAAGGCCTCTGCAGCAGCCCAGAGAGCCTGGCTCAGTGTAAGACCCCCCTCAGCCGGACTCCACACCTCTGCCAGCAGCCATCGGAGGCCCGAGAGACCCCCAGAACCTCTCCAGCTCTGGCAAGCCTCTGGATCCCTCACTGTCTAACTGGCCACAGGACTAACCCCGCCGTGTCCCTTCTCCCCGCTGAGACGTGGGACTCCCAGCTCAGTTCTCGTCCCTGAGGTAATCTAATCCCCAGGGAACTTGGCCCACCCCTTTGCTCACCTCATCTGTCACCCTCTCCTCATCCCCTCCCATCCCACCTGCCCTCAGGAACTTGGGTGGGTATCAGCAAAACCCTGCTTTTCCTCTGCCCCCCTTTGAGTTGTCTCCCCCTGTCTCCTGGGCTCACAGCTCTCCCACAGGGCCCGGGGTGGGGGAGGCCCCTCTCCCTCCTCATTGCTGCCCCCAGAGCACCCTCTGCTTCCTCCATACCCGCCCAGCTGCGATGGTCTCATCATCAACTCCTATCACTGGGGCCAGCAGGTGACGTGGTGCTGGACTCCCACACGTCCCACTACAGTTCGAGTCATGAACCTGGTGGCCTGAGGATCACGCTGGGTGCTGGTGTGCGTGCCCCAAGTCCCAGGAGGAGCATGGAAGAGGGGATTGTGGTGTGGTCATTGCACCTGGGGGATTTCTTACTTTCCCTCTCAGTGTCTGTCTCTGTCTCTTTCCAGTGAGTCCACACACCCTATGGCAAAAAAAAAAAAAAAAAAAAAAAAAAAAAAACCTTAAAAAAAATTTGTTAGCCCCCAGTCATATTTTTTAATTCCAGAGAGCATGTACACGAGAGAGAGAGAGACTTCCTCAGTGGGATGTGGCCACACTGCAGTCCTTTTTCCTCCATTTCTCCATCCTCTCAGGATTTTGCCCAATGGCTGAGACCTGGATTGAATGGCCAGGGGCCCTGTGGGACCCAGCTCGCAGTGCACAGTTTAATCACTGCATGAGAGGGCTGGGCCTCCATGCTTGTATTTATTTATCTATATTTGTTGTGATTTTTCAAGTTGCCAGGTCAGGGACTTGAACTGTGGTTGGCCAAATGGGATTCTAGCACCCTCACCACCACGCCATGTGCTGGCCCCCATCCAATATTTTTAAACTACTTTTGGACTATTTCAACACCTGTCTCGCCTTTACTCTCTCCATTATTACCCATTTTGACTCTTGGCAATCCAAAGTTACACAAAGACAGGCCAGCAGGTGGCATGGTGGTTGAGGCGCTGGACTCCTGCATGGCCAACTATGGTTTGAGTCCCAGACCCAACAGTGCAAAAATCACATCAGGTGTGTGTGTGTGCGCATGTGTGCCCCAAATCCCAAGGCAGATGGAAAAGAAAAGAATGAACCCTAAACAAGGTCTCGAAGCCGTGATCCACCCCAGCATTCAGCCAGTCCTGGGCCACGGGCAAGCAAGTGCACAGTGTACTCAGGGAAGCCTCTGGACCTGAACCAGGACCTTCCCATGTCATGGTGTTTCATTGCTGGGCCACCGCCTGGCCCCTCCTATAATAGTTTTTCTTCCTCAATCTCTGAATGTGAAATGCCCAGGGCTTAGTCCTGGAGCCCTTGTTTTTTCTAGTTCCTTACTCCCATGTCGATACCGTCTGGTGTGACAGCATCCGCACCACCTACGTGCGGGCCATCCCCACATTCTCGGCCACGCAGACCCTCGCCTGCAGCACAGACCTGGACAGCCAACTGGCAATGGCTTCCTCGGTCCGATGGACAGCAAAAGAAAACGACAACAATTTAAAGATCTTAACTACATTTACTTTCAATTCTAGAATCAGGTGATACATCATTCCATAAAAACATATTCCAAGGACTTGAACATAAGAGGTTGCTTGGGACCAGCAGGTGGCGTGGTGGTTAAGGTGTTAGACACTTCCACATGGCCAACCACGGTTTGAGTCCCAGACCTGGTGGCTTGCTTTCTCACTTTCTCTCTCTCTCTGGTCAAATTAAAAATAAGTGAATGAATAAATAAAGTTAAATAAATAATTCTTAAAAAAAAGGGGGGGACCAGCAGTTAGCGTAATGGCTATGTGGCTGGACTCCCACGTGGTCGACCGCGGTTTGAGTCCTGGACCCGGTGGCTCAAACTCACGCCGGGAGCAGGTGCGTGCATGCCCAAGATCCCGAGAGGAGAATGGAGAAGGGATTGCGGCATGACCATCCCCCCTGGGGGGTGATTTCTTGCTTTCTGTCTCTCTATCTCTCTCTGTCTGGTGAGTGCACGCACCCTGTAGCAAAACTCTCCAAAAAAAAGAAAAAAAAAAAAAAAAGAGGTTGCTTAACAAAACACAGAACAAAGCTGGTCATTTCAAAGGTACTTTCCTTATAAGGTGGGGGTGGAGCGACCATAGCTGGAAAACAACTGTCAGGTGAGTGAGGGTTACTTGAATTTTTTATTTTTAATAAGAAATTTCCTTCCTCCCTCCCTCCCTTCCTTTAATTTGACCAGAGAGGCACAGAGCAAGAGAGAGAGAGAGAGAGGGAAAGTGAGAAAGCAAATTGCCAGATCTGAGACTCTAACCACAGTCGACCACGTGGGAGTCCAGTGCCCTTAACTACCATGCCACCTGCTGGCCCCAGGATTATTTGTTTTGTGTAAGGATTAAAACTGAGGGATCTTCATTAGTATGTTTGTTCAAACTGGCCTGTTCGGGAAACTAGAGTCTCCTCTCACTCCTGATTTCACGGATCAGATAACTTGCCTTTGGTTGGGTGGCATGGGGACACGAGTGACTCCATTTTTACTTCCAGTTTTGTCTGTGGGGCTGAGCGCAAGAGCTTAGTCCAAAACTGCAGCCGCCCATAATATTAACACGGTTCCTAAACTAAATTCCTGATCTCCCCTCCCCAGCTCAGTTAAAGGCAATGGCGCTTTTCTGGCTTCTCAGCACACTCTTAATTGATCCTCTTCTCCTCCCTCTCCTCTCCTGCACTGTATCTGACCCGTAGCAAATTTTATTGACCATTTCTTTCTAAATTACAGCACTACCAAGTTCTCTAATTCTGCCCTTGAGTCAGCCAGCATGAGCTTATTAAAATTAAAGTCCCATCATGCCGCTCTTCTGCTCCAGCTGCTCTGGAGGCACCGATGTCACTTGGAGGAAAAGCCCAGGTCCTCAAGTGACCTACTGGTCCAAGAAGATGGGGACGGCACTACCTCCTCACCTTACCTCCGGCCTGTCCGCCCTCGTTCCCACTGTCACACGGACGCGGCAGGATGTGCTTGCACGTCCTGTTATGGTACATGGAAGGCTCTTGGGTCGAGTTCCCTCGTTCTCTTCTGGTCTATTCAAATGCCAGCTCTTACCGAAGCCCGGCTCTGCTAGCTCCAGTCCTCACCCCTCCTCACGCCATCTCCCCCCTCCTGCAGTACTTTGTCTCCCCGTCTCTTAGCATGATCCACTATGCGACCGAAAGTTATCTGAAAAACTAAAAAGTTTTTAGTTTATTGGGCTAGCCTAGTCTCCTGGTCAGGAAGCAGATCCCACACAGCCAGCTGTGGCTCGAATCCCAGGCCCGGCAGCTTGAAAAATATGCCAGGTGTGTGCGTGCATGCTCCAGGTCCCAACAGGATGCAGAAATGGAGAACAGACTGCACTGTCACCACACCACGCCAAGGGGTCATTCTCCCTCTCTGGTCAGCACTGAGAGGGTGCATTCTCCCTCTCTGGTCAGTGCATGTGCCCTCTGGCAATTAAAAAGAAAAATAAATGTGTATATTTTTGCTGTCTGACTTCTGCAGGAGAACAGGAACTTCACCAAGTTTTGTTAGTTTCACTTCCTGCTGTAGCCCAACTGTCTGAGAAGTGTCTGTCACATGTATTAAGTAAATCAATGAAATAAAATAACTTATTTAGTGCCCTTTGGACAGTGTCTAGCACATAGTAATACCACTCTGTCACCATCATAAAAGACTATTTCTTGCTCTCAGTGTAGAAATCACGTTTCCTCTGGTCTTAGCATGGAATCCACAAGTCTCAGCGTCACATCAGTTGAATACTTCTTTTCTTAGTTATTTCTGATCTGACTGAAGCAAGATCATTCAATGTCCAATGGATGGCTGCATACAAAACATTTGACTTGAGAGGATACACCACACCAGGGGGACTAATACGATGACTATCAGTTGGCTAATATCCAAAGGTCAAATTGTACGCCTTAACAAGAGTGTGAAACAAATGGAACCAAAAGAAGCAAGTCAAGATTCAAACACGGGAACCAGCAGTTAGCGTAATGGCTATGTCGCTGGACTCCCACGTAGTCGACCGCAGTTCGCGTCCCAGACCCGGTGGCTTAAAACTCACGCCGGGCACGTGTGCGTGCGTGCCCAAGATCCTGAGAGGAGAATGGAGGAGAAGGGATTGCGGCGTGACCATCCCCCCTGGGGGGTGATTTCTCACTTTCTGTCTCTCTGTCTCTCTCTGTCTGTCTGGCGAGCGCACGCGCCCTATAGCGAAAACCTCTCCAAAAAAAAAAAAAAAAAAAAAAGATTCAAACAATATAGACGGTTCTACAGTATTTGAGTCTAGCTGGTCATGGCCTTTTTTCAGGGTGTGATGATGATTAAGGACCACAGATCTATGAAATGCCTGCTTTAAAGAGTTATTCATCTTTGTTGTTAGCCTCATAACACAACTCATAATAACCTGGAGGCCTACTAGAAGAAATAAATATTAAAAAACCTTGAAAAAACCCAAGCCCTTCATCCATCACAGGATGTCTGTAAACAAACCGTCAGCTGTTCCTGTAAACACATCACCCGTTCCTTTCTTTTGACTTAGAGCATTTATTGTAGCAACATTTATTGCAAGCTCCATAGCTGGGTTCCTTATGAACTCAGGGAAGTTCCTTTGATGGTGTGAATAAACATCTGCGATTTGCTCATTAAACGTTGGAAAACATTGGGAAAGTCCTGATACATTTTTCCAACAGATGGCACTAGATCATTTTTGGAAGTGCTGGAGTCATTCACATCTATGTTATTGCTATGTCATTTGACAGCTGACAGTTCTAGTTTCATTAAAAAAAAAAAAAAGAAAAAGAAAAAACTTAAGGGATTTGGCTGAGTTGCAGAGATTTTGCAACAAGTTGAAGGTGGAAGACCAAGCTGCATTTATGCCATATTTTACTGTTTACTTCTGTAAAGGGAAGAAGGTACGTCAAGCTTGTGAAAAGCTGCCTGAAGTTTACAGTGACAGTGGTCGACAAGAAGGTCAGTGCCAACCATGGTTCATGAAATTCTGTGCAGGTGATTTGATCTCAGTGATGCTCATCAGGCAGGGAGGGTCACCTAGGTTGATGACAACAAAATAAAGGCATTTATCGAGTCAAACTCATGTTCCATGACATGAGAGACTGCAGAAACACTCAACACCCATCATTCACCCTTCCTAAGCTGGGAGACATAAGCAAGCTTGAGATCTGGGTTCCTTATGAACTTAGAGAAGTTCTTTTGATGGCGTGAATAAACATCTGCGATTTGCTCATTAAATGTGAGGGAAACAATCTATTTTTGAAGTGACCGATAATTGGTGATGAAAAGTGGACTGTTCATAACAATACGGTGCACAGACGGTCTTGGTCCTGACATGATGATTTGCCTCAAAAGACACTGAAAGCAGATATACATCAGAGGAAGGTTATGATCTCAGTGTGGTAGGATTTTAAAGGTGTGGTGTTTTTCAAGCTCCTACCAAGGAACCAATAAATTTGAATGTGTATGGTTGGCAATTGAAAAATCTGAATAAATCCATCATCCAAAAGTGCCCAGAGCTCAGTGATCGTCAAGGAGTTGTGTTCCATCACAACAATGCAAGCCCACACACAAGTTTGATCACCTGTCAAAAATCACTGGAGGGAACCAGCAGTTAGCATAATGGCTATGTTGCTGGACTCCCACGTAGTCGACCGCAGTTCGAGTCCTGGACCCGGTGGCTTAAACTCACGCCGGGTGCGTGTGCGTGCGTGCCCAAGATCCTGAGAGGAGAATGGAGGAGAAGGGATTGCGGCGTGGCCATCCCCTCTGGGGGGTGATTTCTTGCTTTCTATCTCTCTGTCTCTGTTTGGCTGGCGAGCGCACACGCCCTATAGCAAAAACTTCTCCAAAAAAAGAAAAAAAAAATGACTGGAGCATGGATGGGATGTGTTGCCACACCCACCATACTCTGCCTGACCTTGAGCCATCAGATTTCCACTTATTTTGCTCTCTTCAAAACTCCTTGCATGGTCTAATGTTCAATTGAGATGAGGCTGTAAATCAGCATCTTGTTCAGTTTACTGATAAAGACAGGTCCTTCTATGAATGAGGAATTACGAAGCTCACTGAAAGATGGCAAAAGGTTATTGAATAGTCAATATATCACTGATTGATCTTTGTTCTTTATATAAACAAATGACCTTTGAAAAACATAGACAAAATTTGTCATGACTTTTCCAACAACCTTATAGTTTTGTTCAGTAGCAAACACAAGTTCCCAACTAAAACAAGAAGGAGGTCTAAAGGTACATATTTCATTAAGTGTATTTGTTGAACTTGTATGTTAATCATCCATTTTTTTTTAAATAGAGATTTTTGTTATAGGGCGTGTGCACTCGCCAGAGACAGACAGAAAACAAGAAATCATGCCCCTAAGGGGTTGGCCATGATGCAATCCCTTCTCCTCCATTCTCTCGAGATCTTGGGCACACATGTACATATGCTGGGCTTGAGTTTTAAGCCACTGGGTCCGGGACTCAATTGCAGTTGTCTATGAAGAAGTACAGTGATGTAACTATTACACCATCTGCTCGTCCCAATCATCCACCTTCTGGAGAGGAGATTTTATCCATCTGAATTCCTGGGAGGTCTGACTGGCTACATCTGAAAATGTCTCCAATTTATGGATAAGCTTTCAATTGTATACAACTGGTACCCCATTACTGACAAGAGTGAGCTTCCAGAAATCTACTGAAATCTTTCCTCAGTGTAAACAAGCTTATCTTTGACAAAGTATCAGGGATAGCTTTCTACTCTGAGTTTTCAGGGTGACTCTTGTCTGAAACACAAGGAATTGGCAGCAGCAGAATTGTTTCCTGCTCTTTTCTGCATTAGCGCACAAGCCCAACAACTGCTCTGGTTAGAGTCCCATGGATTTTCCTGTAGGGAAGAGGAAAAAATGATGACAGTAGTAAGTGAGGAGAAAAAAAAGTTTTTATGATGGCAGAGAAGTCTTGATCTGTGATCTTGGGCAAAGCTGTCCATGTCTAGGATGTCTGCTTCGAAGAAGAAACTTCCCTGGTTGGTTTTACCTTAAAGCCCCCAACAAGTGTACAGTCCCAAAAGCCTAAAGAAGTTCTGAATTGCGAGTCTAGAGTTTGAGGCGTTGAAGCTTCACTGCAGTGTGAATGGTGAGAAGAATTTGGTATGGTGTCTTCCAGTAGGGTTCACGGTCAGTCTTTCTCTGGCATCATTTCCAGAATCTGGGCCCAGTCTCTGAACTATGAAGGGATTAATCGTCCTTGGTCAGTGAATTACAAAGATCATCCTTTAGCTGGCATAATGCATTAAAGCCTTGTAGAGGTCAGCCACCTCAGATCTCTCCCACAATGCCTCAGGAGGGAAACATTTTCCAATAACCTTGTAACTACTGTTACAACATTGCCTTAATTCATGGGAAAGCTTCTATACAACCAAAAAGAAGCACTGAAAATTGCGATGAATGAAATCTCTTTATAATATTTAAATGGCATATCAGGGAGCAGAAATGTATCTGCAGTGTTGACTGTCTAACCAATATCATAGGCTGGACAGGCTAAACATTGGCAGTAAGACAGTTTAGCAATTTTAGAACAGTCACCATACTAATACCACCACACAAATGTTCAATTTTTCATAATCTGGATTATTTTATTTAGTCCACAAGTCTTAGAGTGTAGAGCTTTTTCATAATGAGAGCTTTAAGGAGGATTCAGGAAGAACCAGGTGTCTGTCCAGGCCCTCCTTGAGCCCATGCTTACTATCATATTTAAATCCTTTTAAATACCAATTTTACCTCTTTAATCCAGGTGTATAGCATAGCATTACTTATTAAATATTGGGTTGTTATAAAAGTCATGACATATTTTTGCACAGAAAAATATAGAAAAAAATATGTTGTGACTTTTTTGACAATCCAATAGATCGTCATAGGCAATCTGACTTGGAGCAATCTATGGAGTTCATTCAAATTACAGATCTTAACAATTTACACTTGATCTCAGACAAAGGGCCAGAAAGTGATACATAGCTTAACTTAGCATAAAATTCATTTTTTTTTTCTTTCTGTTTTTTTTTTGGAGAGGTTTTTGCTATAGGGCGCGTGCGCTCGCCAGACAGACAGAGAGAGACAGAGAGACAGAAAGCAGGAAATCACCCCCCAGGGGGGATGGCCACGCCGCAATCCCTTCTCCTCCATTCTCCTCTCGGGATCTTGGGCACGCACGCACACGCGCCCGGCGTGAGTTTAAGCCGCCGGGTCCGGGACTCGAACCGCGGTCGACTACGTGGGAGTCCAGCGACATAGCCATTACGCTAACTGCTGGTCCCATAAAATTCATTTCTTTGTTTTTGGTTAATTCTGGTTCTGCTTAGAAGTTCAGCAAAGCAATCAATTTCTCCATAGAACCTAGAATTTTTTTTTTAACCTAGTTCAACGATTAGATGATCACAAACCTATACTTATCAGAGTCCTTTCCATTCTTTTCCTGAATTTCTTTAAAGTCATAACACGTTGGGATTACCGTCATTTGCAAAAAACTTTTAAAAAGGCATCAAACAAAGCAATTAACCAAGGACAGTAAGACTTAACCGATCATGGTTCAAGGTCTGATGAGAATTCACAAGTGACAAAGAAATCTGGCTGTATCTGTGACATACACCAGTTTAACATAATAACCTACAACATGACTGGTAATATCACACTATAGATTCCTGGGAATCTCAAATTGTTTTGGGACATAATACATATATTAACATACACATACAGGGACCAGCAGATGAGGTAATAGTTACGTTGCTGGACTCCCACACAGTAGGCGAGGGTTCGTGTTCTGGACCTGGTGGCTTAAAACTCACACCGAGTGCATATGCACACATGTCCAAAATCCAAATAGGAAAATGGAAGAGAAGGGATTGTGGTTTGGCTATCTCCTCTGGAGGGTGATTTCTTGTTTTCTGTCTTTCGGGTGAGTGCACGTGCCCTATACAAAGCGACTCTCTAAAAAAAAGACATACATATACACACACACACACACACACACACACACACACACACATCCTAACATATCCTTACATATACCTTAAATATAAATTAAACATTACTCAATTTGATAATGCTCCCATATCATTGAACATATTAAAATGAACCTGATTGGTTCTAACATCTTTTTGGATATTTCAAGGGCCCGAAGTTATTTTGAGGTCAAAGAACTTAATTTAGTATTTGACTTTGGGGAAACCTTGTCAAAGATATTGAAAAACTTCAACAACTGTCAGCAGAAAATAAGACAAACATATAAAAAAAAAATTAGCTCTTATAATATTTAGAAGTCTTAACTTTTTAAAAAAAATAATCAAAGATACAACAAAAGCTAGCACAAAACACAATGATCTTTTTTTTTTTTTTTCCTTAGAATGCTTTTTTATTTTCATTGGTTGACAAATGTTCACTGGAATAGTAATTCTCACATTGTTCCCTAAAGAAGACAGATTACTCTGCTGGCAAGGAGAAAACAGACTAATTTCATTTTCTATCATGCTTTCTTACAAGAAAAAAAACCCAAAAAAGCCCAAAAAGCAGTTTTAAATTTAAGTAACAGGAACTGGGGCCTGTTATACCAGCGTACTTTTTTATACACAGAACTACCCCGAGAAGTATTATCATTCCTTTTCAAAGATGGAGAAACAGATGTTGCAGGCTGCCTAAAATGACCAAAACGCAGAGTAAGAGCCACAGCCAGCACTAGCACCCAGATCTTACTTGAAAGCCTATGGTTAGGAAACAAGTTTTTTTAAAAATTATTCTTTCCATTATCAATGTAATACCTACTTATTAGAGAGTACCTGGGAAAGCAGTAGAAAGGGAGAAAATGAACTCACGATCCTGACTTCTAATGGTAGCCAGATTAACATTTTGGTCTACTTTTCCCAATCCTCCTGCTTGTGCATATTTTGTAAAGCATGAACACAAAGCATATCAAAAATGGATGTATCGATATTCTAAAAATGAATATTTGATTTTAAAAGGAAAGGATATATATTATAGAAAATTTGGAAAACAACAAAATGTATAAGGAAATTAAAGTCTGGGGCCAGCAGGTGGCACGGTGGTTAAATGCACTGGACTACCACATGGCCGACCATGGTTCAAGTCCTGGACCTAGTGGCTTGCTCTCTCACTCCCCACACGTCTCTCTCTGATCAAACTGGAAAATAATAATGACAATGATAAATAAAGTGAAATACAATAATTCTTTAAAAAGTAATAAAGGAAGTTAAAGTCACCTGGAATTGCATTAGCCAAAAACAACCATAGTTAATATTTTCTTATGTTGCCCTAGCAATTTTTTCTTTTTTTTCCCAAAGAATTATTTATTTATTCATTCATTTATTTTAATTTGTCTATGGACTCGGGAATGTCCAGGGTCTTTACCACCACACCACCTGCTGGCCCCACTCTGTCAGTTTTCTTTTTACATTGTTAAACTTATAAAGTATAAGAATTTCAAGTACAATTAATACCGGTTTAAATGGATGATGACAAAGAAGGGCAGATCATATTTGCCACTCTAATTATTCAATAGATTTTAAAGTGACAGAAAACAATCACTCATGTTCCTTGTTTATTCATAAGGTCTTCAGAATATCTGTTAAGTCTTAAATTTCATGCTAAATTTCTATCAAGTTGAAGTCTGACATAAATTACCATGTTTTTGTTTTTTGTTTTTGGTATCCAAGTGGGTCTAAATTACCTAATTCTTCACACACACTATGTTTAATACCACATTAAAGCTTTTTCTAGGAGAGGGAAGGTTAATAGTGGTAAGTATGATTAAAAGTTTTTAGTATTTTGAAAAATGTTTAGTATCTCACAAAGCTTTATTATACACAACTGTCAATATCTCATAATACACCTTAAACATTTTGTATACTAAAATTTATATAAGACACTTAGCAAGAAAATAAGACATGGCCGATCAATGCTTAAAGAAGTTACAAATGGTGCAGTAGACTTGATCCCTTATATTATTAAAGTTCCAAAGAAATTATTATAAAAACTAGCCACAAACTCCGGTTACACATAAAATAATAAACCTTAACAACACTTGTTAGGGGAAAGTGGCGATGCATATTTATACACATTAAAGAAGGCAAAGAGTAACAGCAAATGAGAACTCCAGCTGGAATGTCGAGTACATTCACATGGTTTCCTCTTGATTTAAAAACTCGTGACACACTGAATGAAATTGTCATATGGGGAATTCACACCTTGCTGAGCAGTATCCCATCTTTGAAAGCCATCTGTGAGAGTCCCCAGTTTGATGCAGCAGGAGATGTAGTCATCGAACGTGATCTTCCCATGGTGCTGTATCATATTGTAATTGAATTCAGGGCCTGGGGACTCAACCAAAATCCCGTTGTTGTCAGGGCCTTCTGCAACTCTTGAGATCCACAGTTCCACTCCTGTCACTGTGAAAACTGACGAAGTGGTATCTGAGGTGTATCCTGCAGTGTTCAGGGATCAAGCTAACTGAATCTCTGCTCTAAACCCCATCTTCTAGACCCCAAATCTCAGACAGAAGCCACTTGTATCTGAAGTGTGTCTGCCATGTTCAGGGACCAAGGCTACTAAGTCTCTGTTCTAAATCCCATCTTCCAGACCCCAAGCCTCAGACAGTTGCAGAAACATTCTGCAACCAATTAGCCAAAAGTGAATACACCACAAAATGATGAAAATCCAGAGAAGACAGACGGCAATGTGAGCAGCAGGGAGAAGTACAGAGCTGCAAAAAGAGCACTGCTGATCTCCCGCACACCTTTGAACTCTGAGATAAAACCCTGCAGCTCAGCCCAGGTGCACCTATTCCCTAGAAACTGGCAGGCCTTTGTAATATTCAGTTCCAAAGTCAAAAGAGCAGGTTGCTTGGCAAGCATCAGAGAATGGAACTGCAGAGAGATTGTGGATCACCTCCTCCCGCACACCTCTGAATGCTCAGAATTAACTCCAAGAAATTGGGAAGAAACATATAATCCATCAGATGACAGAAACCACCGTAGAGGCAAAAGAAATATGGGAAACCAAGAAAATATCTCTACCTCAAGGAAAAAGAACAACCCTCATCACCCACAGACAATACAATGGAACTCGTGGAAATGTCCAATAGAGAATTCAGAATACCCATAGTGACAAAACTAAATGAGATGCTAGAGATGAGAGACAATGAACTTCAGAAGGTGCAAGAGAAAAGAGTTCTAGGAGGTGAGTTCTTCCACAATTTGAAAGAAGAAATACACACTATAAAAAAGAATCAAAAGGGGGAACAGCAGTTGGCGTAATGGTTATGTCGCTGGACTCCCACGTAGTTGACCGCGGTTCGCGTCCTGGACCCGGTGGCTTAAAATTCACGCCGGGCGCGTGTGCGTGTGTGCCCAATATCCCAAGAGGAGAATGGAGGAGAAGGGATTGTGGCATGGCCATCCCCCCAGGGGGTGATTTCTCGCTTTCTGTCTCTCTTTTTCTCTGTCTGGCGAGCGCATGTGCCCTATAGCAAAAACCTCTCCAAAAAAAAAAAAGAAAAAAAAAAAAGTAGGTTAGATCAGGCATAAGATCGAATCTCTAATGTAGAAGACAAAACATCTGACCTAGAAAAAAGTATCAAGAAGATTGAGAAAATAATCATGAAAAATGAGGAGAATATATGAGGAATACTGGATGCCATTAAGTGCCCCAACATCTGGATAATTGGTATCCCAGAAGAGGAAGAAAATAAGAAGGGTCTAGATAATTTATTCCATGAAATCCTGGAAGAAAACTTTCCAAACCTAAAAAGGCATTCAAATATCCAGACCCAAGAAATACATAGGACCCTGAGTACAATCAACCCAAAAAGATCCTCTACAAGACACATCATAGCCAGCCTGGCAAAAGCAACAGACAAAGACAAGATACTAAAGTTGGCAAGAGGAAAACGTCAAGTTACTTACAAAGGTTACCCAGTCAAGCTAACATCAGATCTCTTGGCAGAAACAATAAAGGAAAGGAAGGGAAATACAGTCAAAGTGTTAAATGAAAAACAATTTCAGCCAAGAATTCTATACCCGGCAAGATTATCTTTCATATGGGAAAAAAAGATAAAAACATTCTCGAATAAATAAAATTTGAAGGAATTTACCAACTCAAGACCAGCTCAAGCTAACATCAGATCTCTTGGCAGAAACAATGAAGGAAAGGAAGGGAAATACAGTCAAAGTGTTAAATGAAAAACAATTTCAGCCAAGAATTCTATACCTGGCAAGATTATCTTTCATATGGGAAAAAAAGATAAAAACATTCTCGAATAAATAAAATTTGAAGGAATTTACCAACTCAAGACCAGCTCTTCAAGAGGTTCTGAAGGGAGTACTATACCAGGAAAACTAAAAAGTCAGACAGACAGTTATATGAGAACAAAAAACAACCAAGAAAATGGCTCACTTAACAATAGGATCAGGTACAGAAATATTACATTGAACGTGAATGGATTAAATTCTCCAATTAAGAGACATAGACTGGCTGAATGGATTAAAAAAAAAAACAAACACAAAAACAGAAACCCTCTATCTGTTGCCTAGAAGAAACTCACCTTATGGATAAAGACGTACATAGACTAAAAGTAAAGGGCTGGAGAAAGATATTCCATGCAAATGAACATCAAAAAAGGGCTGGAGTAGCGATATTGATCTCAGAAAAAAACAGATTTCAAGACAAAGACTGTAAGAAGAGACAAAGAAGGGCATTATATAAAGTAAATGGGGTAATCCAGCAAGAAGACATAACGCTTATAAATATCTATGCATCCAACTCAGGTGTACCTAAATATGTGAAGGAAAGACTACTGGAGCTAAAAGGAGACATAGGGAGAAATACTATAATTGTTGGAGATCTCAACACCCCATTATCTACTTTAGACAGATCTTCTAGATAGGAAATAAATAGAGAAATACAGGATCTAAATGATACTATAACTCAAATGGGCTTGACAAATATCTATAGAACTCCCCCCCACCAAGACCACAAAATATACATTTTTCTCACCCCGGCATGGAACCTTTCAAAGATTAATCATATGTTAGGACACAAATCAAGCCTTTACAGATTCAAAGACATAGAAACTGTATCCAGCATCTTCTCTGACTATGGTGGAATTAAACTCAAAATTAATTTCAAGAAACAACCCAGAAAATACACAAACACACGGAAACTGAACAATCTACTTCTGAATGACTTCTTCACTACTGAAGAAATCAAGTCTAAAATAAAAAAATTATGGAAACAAATGATAATGAGTACACAAGTGTCCATAATCTATGGGACACGGCGAAAGTAGTCATAAGAGAAAAATTCATAGCAATTAGTGTGCATAAGAAAAGGATGGAAAGATGGCAAATAGATAACCTATCATCATGCCTCAGGGAATTGGAAAAACAACAACAAACAAACCCCACAAATGCCAGGCAAAAAGAAATAATAAAGGTTCGAGCAGAAATAAATGATAGAAAATAAACGAACCATACAGAAAAAAAAAATGAAAGCAAAAGCTGGTTCTTTTAAAAAGATTAACAAGGGACCAGCAGTTAGCGTAATGGCTATGTCGCTGGACTCCCACGTAGTCGACCGCGGTTCGAGTCCCGGACCCGGCGGCTTAAACTCACGCCGGGCGCGTGTGCGTGCGTGCCCAAGATCCCGAGAGGAGAATGGAGGAGAAGGGATTGCGGCGTGGCCATCCCCCCTGGGGGGTGATTTCCTGCTTTCTATCTCTCTGTCTCTCTCTGTCTGTCTGGCGAGCGCACGCGCCCTATAGCAAAAAAAAACCTCTCCAAAAAAAAAAAAAAAAAAAAAAGATTAACAAGATCGACACACCATTGGCTAAACTGATCAAGAAGAAAGAAACCAGATTAATCAAATACTTATGAAACAGGCAATATTACAACATAGTAGAAATACAAAATATTATTAGAGGATACTATGAGTGACTATATGCCAACAAACAAAATAACTTGGAATAGATGGACAAATTCCTGGATGCATATCATCTACTAAGATTGAATCAGGAGGATATAGAAAACCTGAATAGACCCATAACAAGCCAGGAAATTGAAACAGTAATAAATAACCTCCCGACAAAGAAAGCCCAGGTCCAGATGGCTTCACTTCTGAATTCTACAAAACTTTTAAGGAAGAGTTAACCCCTATCCTACTAAAATTATTTCTAAAGATTCAAAAGGAAGGAAATATTTCAAATTCATTTTATGAAGCCTCCATCATCCTCATCCCCAAAACAGATAAGGACATGACAAAAAAGGAAAAGTACAGACCAATATCATTGATGAATATAGATGCAAAAATTCTCAACAAGATACTCGCAAATCGTATCCAACAACCTATAACAAAGAGTATTAATCACGACCAGGTAGGCTTTATCCCAGGGATACAAAGGTGGTTCAACATACACAAGACCATAAATGTAATACACCACATTAACAGAAAGAAAGATAAAAACCATATGATAATTTCAACTGATACGGGAAAAAAATGTGATAAAATACAACATCCTTCTATGATTAAGACCCTCAGTAAGACTGGTATAGAAGGGTCATTTCTCAACACAATAAAAGTCATCTATGAAAAACCTACAGCTAACATTATACTGAATGGGGAAAAGCTAAAAGTTTTTCCTCTAAAAACGGGTACTAGGCAAGGCTGCCCACTTTCTCCGCTGCTCTTTAATATGGTACTGGAAGTCTTAGCTAATGCAATCAGAGAAGACAACAATATAAAAGGCATTCGAATAGGCAAAGAAGAGTTGAAAATAACGTTATTCACAGATGACATGATGGTATACTTAGAAGACCCAAAGGTCTCCATGAAAAAACTTCTTGAAGTAATAAGTGAATACAGTAAAGTGGCAGGATACAAAATCAACATCTAAAATCTTTAGCATTTCTATATATGAACAACAAGATGAACAAAGCAGAGCTGAAGAAAGGAATCCCTTTCACCATAGCCACAAGATGTATAAGATTCCTAGGGATAAACCTAACTAAGAAAGCCAAAGACCTTTATAAAGTAAACTATGAAAATCTTAAAAAAGATATTGAAAGTGACATAAAAAAGTGGAAGGACATCCCATGTTCCTGGACTGGAAGAATTAACAATCAAAATGGTGGGACCAGCAGTTAGCGTAATGGCTATGTCACTGGACTCCTATGTAGTCAACTGTGGTTCGAGTCCCGGACCCAGTGGCTTAAACTCACGCCGGGCGCATGTGTGTGTGTGCCCAAGATCCCGAGAGGAGAGGGGGAGAAGGGACTGTGGCATGGCCATCCCCTCTGGGGGGTGATTTCTCGCTTTCTATCTCTCTGTCTCTCTCTGTCTGTCTGGCGAGAGCACACGCCCTATAGCAAAAACCTCTCAAAAAAAAAAAAAAAAAAAAAAGAAAAAACAATCAAAATGGCAATTCTACCCAAATTAATCTACATGTTTAATGCAATCCAATCAAAATACCAGAGATATTCTTCACAGATCTAGAAAAGACAATCATAGAATTTGTCTGAAATCATAAAAGACCTCGTATTGCAAAAGCAATCCTATGCAAGAAGAATGGACTAAGAGGCATATCACTCCCTGATCCCAAGATATACTATAAAGCTGTGATCATCAAAACAGCCTGGTATTGGCACAAAAACAGACATGTAGACCAATGGAATATAATAGAGACCCCAGAAATAACCCCCAAAGCTTACAGCCAACTGATTTTTGACAAAGGGTATCAGTATCCATTGGGAAAAGGAAAACCTCTTTAGTAAATGGTGCCCAAAAAACTGGGTATCCACCTGCAGAAAGATGAAACTGAACCCCCATCTTTCACCATTAACAAAATCAACTCAAAGTGGAACAAACATCTGAACCTAAGACCTCAAACAATAAAACGACTGGTGGAAAATGCTGGGGAAACTCTGGGAGACATTGGAGTAGGCAAAGACATCTTAAATAAGACTTGTTGGCCGCCGCCGTTGGCCGCCAAGCCAAGATGGCGCTGCTGGCTGCATAGGGAGGCGTGTACAAACAACTCCTTCTACAGCCAATCAGGACTTGCCTCGCACAGGTGAAGGAACTTGCGGGTGGGGCCGCCGGGAGGACCCTATATATACGGGGAGAAAGAAGTAGGGAAGAAGCTAGCGGGAAAAGCTGAAACCTGTGAATAAAGACTGCGGGAGGAAGAACCGGGCGTGTCGTGCCGTCTCTGCAGAGAAGAGACGGCGCCGACAAGTGGTGGCCCATACGGGGACAAAAACAAAAGAAGCTGGAACCTGTGAATAAGACTACAGAAGGTTCAGAACCTCCGAGTCTGCAGGGCAGCTAGCTGGTACTGGGCGGGTCCCGGAAGGAAGACCTTGGCAAAGAGGCGGAAACCTGCGGATAAAGACTGCGTGAGGAAGGACCGGAGAAGGTTCAGAACCTCCGAGTCTGCAGGGCAGCTAGCTGGTACCGGGCGGGTCCCGGAAGGAAGACCTCGGCAAAGAGGTGGAAACCTGCGGATAAAGACTGCGTGAGGAAGGACCGGGTGCAGAAGGTTCAGAACCTCCCAGTCTACAGGGCAGCTAGCTGGTACCAGGCGAGGGTCCCGTAAGGAAGACCTCGGCAAAGAGGCAGAAAAGGCTAACAAGAAATTTTGAAAGCTAAGAAATTTAAAGGACTAAGAAGTTTAAAGGAATAAGAAACTTAGAAAGCTAAGAAGTTTAAAGGACTAGGAAACTTGGAAAGCTAGGAAGTTTGGAGGACTGGGAAACTTGGAAGGCTGGGAAATTTGGAGGACTGGGAAACTTAGAAGGCTAGGAGATTTGGAGGACTAGGAAACTTAAGTCAAGAAATTTAAAGGACTAAGAAACTTAGAAGGCTAAGAAATTTAAAGGACTAGACAAAAACAAAAGGGGGGAATTTTTGGCCGCCGCCGTTGGCCGCCAAGCCAAGATGGCGCTGCTGGCTGCATAGGGAGGCGTGTACAAACAACTCCTTCTACAGCCAATCAGGACTTGCCTCACACAGGTGAAGGAACTTGCGGGTGGGGCCGCCGGGAGGACCCTATATATACGGGGAGAAAGAAGAAGTAGGAGAAAGAAGCTAGCTGGTAAAGAGGAAACCTGGGAATAAAGACTGCGGGAGGAAGAGCCGGGTGTCGTGCCGTCTCTGCAGAGAAGAGACGGCGCCGACAAGTGGTGGCCCGTACAGGGACAAAAACAAAGGAAGCTGAAACCTGTGAATAAGACTGCAGAAGGTTCAGAACCTCCGAGTCTGCAGGGCAGCTAGCTGGTACCGGGCGGGTCCCGGAAAGAAGACCTCGGTAAAGAGGCGGAAACCTGCGGATAAAGACTGCATGAGGAAGGACCGGAGAAGGTTCAGAACCTCCGAGTCTGCAGGGCAGCTAGCTGGTACCGGGCGGGTCCCGGAAGGAAGACCTCGGCAAAGAGGTGGAAACCTGCGGATAAAGACTGCGTGAGGAAGGACCAGGTGCAGAAGGTTCAGAACCTCCCAGTCTGCAGGGCAGCTAGCTGGTACCAGGCGAGGGTCCTGGAAGGAAGACCTTGGCAAAGAGGCAGAAAAGGCTAAGAAGAAACTTAGAAAGCTAAGAAATTTAAAGGACTAAGAAGTTTAAAGGAATAGGAAACTTGGAAAGCTAGGAAGTTTGGAGGACTGGGAAAAGGCTAAGAAATTTAAAGGACTAAGATATTTAGAAGGCTAAGAAATTTATTTTAAGGTTAGAAGACCTCGGCAAAAAGGCATCGGCCTTCTCCTAACAAAAACAAAAGGGGGGAATTGTTGGCCGCCGCCGTTGGCCGTCAAGCCAAGATGGCGCTGCTGGCTGCATAGGGAGGCGTGTACAAACAACTCCTTCTACAGCCAATCAGGACTTGCCTCGCACAAGTGAAGGAACTTGCGGGTGGAGCCGCCGGGAGGACCCTATATATACGGGGAGAAAGAAGAAGTAGGGGACAAGCTAGCTGGCTGAAGAAGCTGGCTGGCTGAAGAGAAGCTAGCTGGTAAAGAGGAAATCTGTGAATAAAGACTGCGGGAGGAAGAGCCGGGTGTCGTGCCGTCTCTGCAGAGAAGAGACGGTGCCGACAAAGACTCCCAAAGCACAGGCAATAATCCCTAAAATAGACAAGTGGGACTGTATCAGACTAAGAAGTTTCTGTACAGCAAAGGACACAGTAACAAGTGTGAACCGACAACCCTCAGAATGGGAAAATATTTTTGTTAAATATGCCTCAGACAAGGGACTGATAACCAAAATACACAGGGAACTCAAGTGCCTTATGTGAAGAAAAAAAAAATGATTAACCCAATTAAAAGATGGAAAAATGAGCTGGACAAAAAAATCTCTCTAAGGAAGACATAAGAACAGCCAAAAAGCATATGAGGAAACGCTCCACATCCCTCATCATAAAGGAGAGGCAGATAAAAACCACAATGAGATACCACCTAACCCCTGTCAGAATGGCAAAGATTAAGAATATAAAAAGTGATCAGTGTTGGTGGGGAAGTGGTGAAAAGGGAACCCTCCCACACTGTTGGTGGAAATGTAAACTGGCTCAGCCACCGTGGAGAACAATATGGAGGTTCCTCAAAGATCTACAAACAGAACTACCATTTGATCCAGCAATCCCACTTCTGGGTATCTACCCAAAGGACAGGAGAACACTCAGTCGGAAAAGTCCTTGTACTTCAATGTTTATTTCAGTATTATTCATGGTTGTCAAGACATGGAACCAAACTAAAGGTCCACAAACTGATGAATGGATTGGAAAAGTGTGGCACATGTACTCTATGAAATACTATTTAGCCATAAAAAACAACAAGACCCTGGCATTTATTAGAAAGTGATCAAATATGGAAGATTTATTGCTGATTGAAGCAAGTCAGGCTATAAAAGAAAGATATTGTATGTACTTACTTAATATATGTGGGAGGTCGCGTGCCGTGGCCGGGGTTCTGCCCCGCGTGCCGTGGCCGGAACTCTGCCCCGCGTGCCGTGGCCGGGGTTCTGCCCCCGCGTGCCGTGGCCGGGGTCTGCCCCCGCGCGCCGTGGCTGGGGTCTGCCCCGCACGCCGCGGTCCGTTCGGCCCCGCGTGCCGTGGCCGGGGTTCTGCCCCGCGTGCCGTGGCCGGGACTCTGCCCCCGCGTGCCGTGGCCGGGACTCTGCCCCCGCGTGCCATGGCCGGGGTTCTGCCCCGCGTGCCATGGCCGGGATTCTGCCCCCACGTGCCGTGGCCGGGGTCTGCCCCGCGCGCCGTGGCCGGGACTCTGCCCCGCGCGCCGTGGCCGGGGTTCTGCCCCGCACGCCGTGGCCGGGGTTCTGCCCCGCGCGCTGTGGCCGGGGTCTGCCCCGCGCGCCGTGGCCGGGGTTCTGCCCCGCGCGCCATGGCCGGGGTCTGCCCCGCGTGCCGTGGCCGGGACTCTGTCCCGCGTGCCGTGGCCGGGGTTCTGCCCCGCGTGCCGTGGCCGGGACTCTGCCCCGCGTGCCGTGGCCGGGGTCTGCCTCTGCGTGCCGTGGCCGGGACTCTGCCCCCGCGTGCCGTGGCCGGGGCCTGCCCCGCGTGCCGTGGCCGGGCCCTGCCCCGCGTGCCGTGGCCGGGTTCTGCCCCCGCGTGCCGTGGCCGGGGCTCAGCCCCGCGTGCCGTGGCCGGGATCTGCCCCGCGTGCCGCAACCGCTGATGGCCGTCTCTGCTTTCCTGAGCCGCGTTCCTGAAACTGTGTTCCATGGAGATTCACCTACATTTGCGGGGCTGCACGAGACCCACCCTTGGTCCAGCCCTGAGTGCAGTCTACGTTTCCTATTTTTGGGAACTTTATGATCTGATAATTGGAAAAAAAAATCATGTTTATCATAAAAAATAATTAGAATAATAATAATAATGATTGGGGGAAACATACGAAAGATATTGAATGTTGAAGCGGGGAGATTAATGTCTCTGTACTGACTGACATGCATGGCATTCCCTTTTGAAAAAGCAATGTAATACACTGTAAAGTTATATGTAATTCAATGTAATAAAAAAATAGATAATAAAAAAAAAAAAAAGAAAAGAAAAAAAAAATATATGTGGGAGGCTGTGCACCAGTGAATATCGCCGGTTTCTCGGAGAGCAAACAATTACACAATGCCAAAAGCCATGATTGGCTCCCTTCAAAACCTCACCTTCAAAACCATACTCTGATTGGCCACTTCTCATAGCAAATTGGTGAGCTTAGAATCCCTCAGATCTGCATATCTGAGGGATTGGTCCACAAAAGCAACCAATCATAACCCACCTTTTTATAATCCTTCATTCAACCAATCACTGCCCACCAGCATGTATATAACCACGATCCCTGGCCCACAATCGCCAGATGACCCTGAAAACCCTGAAGAGTTGTAACACCGCGTTGTCTCCAGACGACCCTGAAGACCCTAAAGAGTTGTAACACCGCGTTGTCTCCAGACGACCCTGTAGACCTGTAACACCGTGTCGTCTCCGTGCTGCCCACAATAAACGGACGACTCTGACACTGCATTGTCTCCGTGTTGTAACACTGTGCCACTTGTCCCGGCTCTCTCTCCTTCCCTCAGGAAACCTGTTTGACTGTCCCCCGGGTCGGGACACGTGGCACACGAACAGGGACCCTGAGTACGAAGGATCCAGTGAAGAGCACCTGAGGAGGGGACGGCAGAGAATCATCTCGAGAAAGGACAGCAGAGAATCATCCAGGAGGGGACAGCAGAAAATCACCCCGAGAGAGGACAGCAGAGAATCATCCAGGAGGGGACGGCAGAGAATCGTCCCGGTGAGTAACAAAGATTGCTTACATATAAGTAATAAGAGTAATAATGGGACAAGAGCTTAGCCAGCACAAACAAGAGCTTAGGCAGCACGAACTATTCACTCAGGACTTAAAAGAAGCCTTTTTAAGGGCTTTTAGAATTAGCCACTATGGTCGCTAATTCTAAAATTGAAAAAGAACAGGGAGAGGATCTTATTTCCCTAGATAGTGAGGGAGAAGTTAAAAGCCCCGAAGGCGAGACAAAGCCCCAAAAATCAAAAAAACTAAAAAAGAAAAACAACCTTAAGGCTCTACAAGAGCCAAAGAAAAACAAGTCATCAACTAGTTCAGAGGAGGAAATCCTAGAGGCCGAGGCCGACAATTATAATAACCCCGAACGGTTGCCTTTCAAAAAACGGCCACCACCCTATAACACTACCGCTTCAGCACCGCCTCTTATTGACTCAAAACAAAAAATAATTAATGAAATAAAACAATTAAAAGAACAAATTCAATTAGAAAAAGAACACTGGGAACTAATATCACAATTAGAGAAACTAAAAACCAATACAGACAAAGAAACAAAACTAGTTCAGGGATCACACACAACAGACTTTGAGACACTCCCTGTTACGGAAACCACAGATCCCCAAGGACAGGTTTGGCGCAGTCACAGCAGGTTTGACTTTAAAATGGTAAAAGAAATTAAGGTGGCGGTCGCCCAATATGGAGCTACTGCTCCGTATACCTTAGCTATAGTTGAAGCTATCACCGAGGGCCGGCTCATACCATCTGATTGGCAAACATTAGCCCGAGCTACACTTTCAGGAGAAGACTACCTGCTTTGGAAATCAGAATATGTAAAGGTTTGTAGGGAAACTGCCCGCCGCAATGCCCAAGCCAATAACGGCTGGACGGCCGAAATGTTAATAGGAGAAGGAAACTATGCACACAATGAAAATCAAATGCAGTATGACCCAGAGCTCTTTGTACAAATTCATACGGCAGGCATAAAGGCCTGGAAAAAAATCCCTGCCGAAGGAGATTTGAGCACCTTCCTTATTAACATTAGACAAGGGCCTGATGAACCTTTTTCTGACTTTGTACATCGATTAATTACCACGTCAGAAAAAATACTCGGTAATGCTGATGCAAGTACAGACTTTGAAAAACAACTGGCATATGAAAATGCTAACGCTTCTTGTCAGGCAGCCATTAGACCGCACAGAGAAAAGACAGACCTGACGATACATACATCTGTGTTCAGAGATCGGATCAGCATACCAACAGGGATTGGTCATGGCTGCTGCCCTGCAAGGGTACACTGTCCGCTAATTCTTTGACTGCAAAAATCGAGGTAATTATTTTAAATGCCGTCGCCCAGGACACATGGCAAAACTATGTAAAACAAAAAATATTAAAAATCAGAGACAGAATCAACTCCTTGAGTTATGCAGTAAGTGCCAGAGGGGACATCATTCTGCCAATGAGTACAGGTCCAAAACAGATATCCATGGCCTACCACTCATTTACTTTCAGGGAAATGGGAACAGGGGCCAGTCCCAGGCCCCCAGACCCAAACAAGTTTTGGGGGCAATACAAACTGTTCCAACAAACAATCCATTTCAGACCTCTCCAGAGCAACTCCAGGAAGTGCAGGACTGGACCTCTGTTCCACCACCCACACAGTATTAACTCCCGAGATGGGGTTACAGGCCTTGCCTACCGGAATCTTTGGCCCTTTACCTCCAAACACCATTGCAATACTCATGGGTCATAGTAGTGCCACTATGGAGGGACTTCAAATCTTTCCAGGAGTAATAGATAATGACTATGAGGGAGAAATAAAAATTATGGCTTCCTCTCCAAATCTAATCACAACCATTACAGCTGGAAAGCGCATAGCTCAACTCTTACTCCTTCCACTGCTTTCTACTCAAAATAACATCCAAACCTCCTCACTAGGTTAAAAAGGGTTTGGTTCCTCAGATGCTTATTGGGTCCAACAAATTTCCTCAAACAAACTAATGCTTACTTTATGGTTAGATGGTAAACAGTTTTCTGGACTTGTTGACACCAGAGTCGATGTTACCATTCTCAGAAAAGACAAATGGCCCTAAACTTGGCCCCTAATACCAACCCTTACACACCTAAAAGGCATTGGTCAAAGCCAGAATTAAGAAAGGAGCGCTAAAGTATTACAGTAGACAGACAGAGAGGGAAACCAAGGAACCTTTATTATAGAAGGTCTCCCCATAAACCTTTGGGGTAGAGATTTGTTATCACAAATGAGCCTCATCATGTTCAGCCCTTCCGATACAGTTACTGTGCAAATGTTAACACAGGGTTATACACCAGAAAAAGGCTTAGGGAAAAATGAGTCAAATATCATCCATCCCTTGATACCAAAACCTAAATTTAATAGGACAGGACTGGGAGATTTATCCTAGCGGCCATTGACATTCCTGTACCCCATGCTGATAAAATCTCCTGGAAAGATGATGTGCCCGTGTGGGTTGATCAATGGCCTCTTACTTCTGAAAAACTTCAAGCTGTCCAAATGTTAGTACAGGAACAATTGAGGCAGGACACATTGTCGACAGCACTTCACCATGGAACACCCCTATTTTTGTAATTAAGAAAAAATCAGGTAAGTGGCGTCTACTCCAAGACTTAAGAGCAATCAATAAGACTATGGTTCCCATGGGAGCCTTACAGTCTGGCTTGCCATCCCCGGTAGCCGTTCCTTTAGACTTCTTGAAGATGATTGTTGATCTCCAAGATTGTTTCTATACCATTTCTTTACACCCTTCAGATCAACAAAGATTTGCCTTTAGCATCCTATCAACTAATTTTAAAGAACCCATGAAGCATTACCAGTGGAAAGTCCTGCCCCAAGGCATGGCCAACAGCCCTACCCTGTGCCAAAACTATGTTGCTGCTGCATTGCAGCCAGTTAGAAACAAATGGAATCAAATATATATCATCCATTACATGGATGACATTTTAATAGCAGGCAAGAATGGTCAGCTAGTTCTCCAATGTTTTCATGACCTTAAAAAACAACTTTCCATTCGAGGACTAAAGATTGCCCCCGAAAAGGTACAACTTAAAGACCCATATACTTACCTAGGATACCGTCTTTCTGGCCAAAAAATCACCACTCCAAAGATACAATTTAGACTTGACAAGTTAAAAACCTTAAATGATTTCCAAAAACTCTTGGGTGATATCAACTGGATCTGCCCATACCTCATATTAACCACAGGCCAGCTTAAACCCTTGTTTAATATCTTACAAGGAGACGATAATCCTAAATCTCCTCGCATACTTATAGAGGAGGGCCGTCAAGCTCTCTCTATAGTAGAAAAAGCCATTGCCTCTCAATTCATCACAGCCATCGATTATAGACTGCCATTGCTCCTCATTATTTGTCGCACTTTGGTCACACCAACGGCTGTGTTCTGGCAATCCGCTCCAATCATGTGGGTTCACCTACCATCTTCTCCTTCAAAGGTCATATACCCTTATTATCAAGCTGTAGCTGATATTATCAGTATGGCTTGCAATTTAAGCATTACTTATTTTGGCAAAGACCCTGATACAATTATCCAGCCATATGCTAAAGACCAAGTTAATTGTCTATTCCAACAAACAGATTTCTGGCCTATTGCATGTGCTTCCTTTACTGGAACTATTGATAACCATCTTCCTCCAGATAAATTTTTATATTTTTTATCTTCCTGTGATTTTGTTTTCCCTGTACGAACTTCACCCTGTTTTAAATGCTTTATTGGTTTTTACTGACGGTTCCTCCAATAGAACTGCTTCCTATTCCTTCTCTGATCAGACAGTTACATATACCACTTCCTCAACATCAGCTCAGCTGGTTGAGTTGCAGGCAGTCATTGCAGTCTTTTTTACTTTTCCTGATATGCCTTTGAATTTATATACAGATAGTGCTTATATTGCTATGTCTGTTCCACTTCTAGAAACCATGCCACAAATTAAACAAGTTTCTCAGGCTGCACAGCTTTTCCGCCAACTACAGTCTCTCATTAGAAATCGAGAGTTATCCTTTTATTAGCCATTTACGTGCACATACCGATTTGCCCGGCTCTCTGACTGAGGGCAACCACTGCACTGATTTCGCCACTAAACATTCCCTTCTTGCTTCTACACAAGCTGATAAAAATCTTTTGGACACTGTTGCTACACATCAGCTACATCATTTGAATTCTCACACACTTTGCCTCATGTTTAAAATTACTCGAGAACAGGCCTGACAAATTGTAAAACGATGTCCAGCCTGTCTTACCCTTTTGCCTACACCAGATCTAGGTGTTAACCCTAGAGGCCTTATGCCTAACACATTATGGCAGATGGACGTCACTCATTTCGCTGAATTTGGTACTACCAAATATGTTCATGTTACTGTTGACACCTTCAGCGGTTTCATTTTGCCACGGCACAAACTGGAGAAGCTGGAAAACATTATTTCCCATGTTCTCGCTGCACTCTCTGTTATAGGTAAACCTCAACAAATTAAGACAGATAATGGCCCAGGTTACATAGGAAACAATATTGCCTCTTTTAGTAAACAACTTCACATTAAACATATTATGGGAATCCCATACAATCCCCAGGGACAGGGCATTGTTGAACGTGCTCATCTTTCCTTAAAAAGTACTCTCCAAAAGCTAAAAAAGGGAGAGCTTTTACAAACTAAGGGCTCGCCAAAACACCTTCTGGCACATACTCTTTTTGTCCTAAATTTCCTGTCTCTTGACAAAGATGGAGACTCAGCTGCTGAGCGCTTCTGGCATTCAACGACCAAAACAAAATTTGCCTCAGTTTTGTGGAAAGATCCTCTGGACAATACATGGCATGGTCCAGACCCTGTCCTCATTTGGGGCAGAGGGTCTGTCTGCATCTATTCTCAAAAAATGGATGCTGCTCACTGGTTACCAGAAAGATTAATCAAACAGCTTGATTCTAACAAGCCGTCCAGGGACGATGAAAACCCTGAGATTGTCTCTCTCTCCTTCCACAGATCAACAAATGAAGATACATCAACTCCAAGAATCTCTCCAACAACGAAGAATGGTCTGCCTGGAACGGTCTCCTCCCTTTCCTGCTCCCTCTCCTTGGCCCATTCGTTGGCCTTTTAATTGTTTGCTCACTGGGACCTGTTATATTTAATAGGCGCATGTCATTCCTCAAACAACAAATTGACTCGCTTATGGAAAACCAACACCCCTATAGTGGTCTCGCCTGAGGTGCTGAATCGGTTAGCCAAAGACGGGTAAGAGAGTCTGATGAACCCAATAACTGATCAGTTCTCCCACCTAAGACAGGAAGCCCATCATAGCTATGGGACTCTCCAATGACAGTTAAGAATGGACGTATGGTTCCATAAACAACTCCAACCTAAGACAGGCACGGTTCCCCCAGGCCTTTTCCTCATCTCTCAGATTAAAACAGAGAAGGGGGATATGTGGGAGGCTGCACACCAGCAAATATCGCCGGTTTCTCAGAGAGCAAACAATTACACAATGCCAAAAGCCATGATTGGCTCCCTTCAAAACCTCAGCTTCAAAACCATACTCTGATTGGCCACTTCCCATAGCAAATCGGTGAGCTTAGAATCCCTCAGATTTGCATATTCGGCACCTCATGATTGGTCCACAAAAGCAACCAATCATAACACACCTTTTTACAATCCTTCATTCAACCAATCACTGCCCACCATCATGTATATAACCACGATCCCTGGCCCACAATCGCCAGATGACCCTGAAGACCCTGAAGAGTTGTAACATCGCATTGTCTCCAGACAACCTTGAAGACCCTGAAGAACTGTAACACTGCATTGTCTCCAGACAACCCTGGAGACCCTGAAGAGTTGTAACACCGTGTTGTCTCCAGACGACCCTGAAGATCCTGAAGAGCTGTGACACCGCGTCGTCTCTGGACGACCCTGAAGACCTGTAACACTGTGTTGTCTCCGTGCTGCCCATAATAAACGGACGACCCGACACTGTGTCATCTCCGTGTTGTAACACTGCGCTGCTCGTCCCGGCTCTCACTCCTTCCCTCAGGAAACCTGTTCGACTGTCCCCCGGGTCGGGACTGTCTATCTGCACTGTATGGTACAGAATGAAATATTGGAGGGCATAAAAGTATTGAAAATAGTTATGGACACTGAAGACAATGTAGAATGGTGGGGGTAAGGGAAGAGTATAGAGGATAGCAGGAGAACAAACAGAGAGGCATTACATTTGTGGAAAACAGAAATGGTTTATTACCTGTTGATGATAACATGTATAGTATTCTCTACTGGACTGGTCTAAGAAATATCTCATGTTAGGTAAATTTTCCTTATAAGACAAATGATGTATAGTGATTGAATGTTTAAAAAAATAATCAGAGTAAAAAAATAATAATAATCTGAAAAAAATGAAAAGCTATTTGACGATGATGATTTGGATAGTAATATCTTTGTCTTGACTGATATGCATGGTAGTCATGCTGGAAAAAGAAATGTTATACACTGTAAAGATAGATGTGATTAAATATAAAATTAATAAACAATGAAAATAAATAAACTGATTAAAAATATATATACAGGACTTACAGACTTCGAAAATAGCTGAATGTTGAGCCTGCCTGATTGCCCAGTCCCGTTGTGAAGGGACCCATTGACTAAACTTAGAGCACAAATCAGCTTTGACTCATCAGGCTCAGTTGCTTTAACTATCAGTCCTGCCAAAATCATAACAATGCCCCAGGAGGAGGAATGGCAAATGTTTTCCCCCAAGCACCCAGTGGAGATGACGAGGTACTTTCATCACTTGTTAGAGACTTCCCTGCAGTCTGGGCTGAAGGGAGCTCACCAGGAATGGCAATTAACCATCAACCAGTAGTGGCTGAGCTGACACATCTGGTGGAGCCCGTGTGCCTTCGAAGTTACCCAATAAGCCAAAATGCTAGACTGGCCATAAAGAAGCGCACTGACTAGTTCAGGGAAGCCAAATGTCAGTCTCCCTGGAACACTCCCTTCCTACCTGTAAAGAAGGGAACCACTAAAGACTATTGGCCAGTCCATGGCTCGTGAGCTATAAACACCACCGTGGTGTCACTGCATCCCCCTGTACCCAATCCATATACTTTGCTGAGTGCTCTCTCCACAGTCTGAATGGTTCACTTGTCTAGTTCTCAAGGATGCTTTCTTTTGCCTGCAACTAGCAGCTATCAGCCAACCAACATTTGCCTTTAAATGGAAAAATCCAGACACCCAAAAGAAAACTCAGCTCTAATGGACTCGGGTACCCTGCACTCAAGGATTCAAGAATTCCCTGACTTTGTTTGGAAAATGGGTCTCTCCAACCTTGGGAGAGACCTGTCTACCTTTATCACCCTGGAAAACCAGATGGCAGACCAGACAGCCAAGGATTTCACCATAACCTCGACTGCTGTAACCAACGTGTTACCATTCACAAGTCTCCCCAAAGCTCCCCCCCCATACCTCCAACAAACACCGTTGGGCAAAGTCAGAGAGAGAAACCCTGGAATATTCATTAGTAAAGCAGCACACCATGAGTTGACTCACTGGGGAAAGACTAACTTGGAGAACATGCTAGGCTGATGCTATTTCTTGAGTCGCCTACCATCATTGTATGTAACTGTTGGCATGTGGTGCAAGACCTGTGCCAGAAATAACCCTGCCCAGGGGTCAACTCGGCTGGCTGGAATACAAACCACTGGGACAATTCCCCTGAAATTACTGGAGGCAGGCTTCTAGGAAGTACGACCATACTGAGGCAAGTACTTACTAGTCCTGGTCTGTACTGACTCAGGCTGAGTGAAAGCCTTCCCTATGTGAACTGAAAAGGCCAGAGAAGCCATTCGAGCCCTTCTGAAGGAAGTTATACCTCGGTTTGGGCTTCCCCTTATAATCGGGTCAGACAATGGCCCTGCTTTTGTAGCAGAAGTTATACAGAGAGTGGCAAAGGCCTTGGGCATAAAATCGAAGCTTCACACTGCTTACCGAACTCAGAGTTCTGGGAGCATTAAACAAATAAATCGTACCCTCAAGTCCACCCTGGCTAAGCTCTGTCAGGACACTGACAGACACCCCTGGGTAGATGTCCTCCGAGTTCAATGTACACCACAAAAACAAGTTTATTACCCTTATGAAATTCTATTTGGCCAGCCATCCCCTTTAGTCACACAGGCCCGAATAGCTGACACCCGTCAGCTGAGCAAGGCAGTCCTGACTCAGAATCTAGTGGCCTTGGGAAAGACTTAAAAAAAAAAAAAAAAAGATAGCCCTGGGAGCCAGCAGTTAGCGTAATGGCTATGTCGCTGGACTCCCACGTAGTCGACTGCGGTTCACGTCCCGGACCCGGTGGCTTAAAACTCACGCCGGGTGCATGTGCGTGCGTGCCCAAGATCCCAAGAGGAGAATGGAGGAGAAGGGATTGCGACGTGACCATCCCCCCTGGGGGGTGATTTCTCGCTTTCTGTCTCTATGTCTCTCTCTGTTTCTCTGGTGAACGCACGCGCCCTATAGCGAACCCCCCCCCCCCCAAAAAAAAAGAGTGCTCTTTGAAGCAGGGATATTAAGGTATCCTATTTTCCCAGCCTGGTCCCACCGCTATCTGTAGCGTGCTCTGAGGAACTGTAAACAAGAAACCAGACAGGGTTATGTCCTAAGACTGGGCTCATGTACATGAGATGGTTTTCAGGTGCCAGGTCTGGGTATCCAGCGGGTAGGGTAGAGGCATTTCTTTTTCCGTCTTAGCTGGTAGAAGCCACTGGAGCAGTACCCTTTTACCCCAGTTTCTGCAGCTCTCACACATAGGGGAACCACAACCACTATGAACAGCAGTTAGAGAACTACTGCTGGGTTGAGTCTACTGTTTCCATTTCCTTCGAGAAAGAGTGCAGGGCATGTTTTCTCATAAATCTGCTCCTATTCGGGTGGAAAAAGAGCTCAAAGGAGATTCTGATGAAGAGCTCTGTTCTCTGGCTTTGAGAACTAGAATACTATGGAGAAAGAGGTGTTGGGTGCTTATCAATAATTTCAGCCACGTCCTCAGCAGGTGCTGTGTTTTCTGCTACTGTTGCTGCAGTCATTCAGGAAGCTACTGGGGAATAGCACAGGCAGCATCCTTCCCCACTCTGCATCTCCCCGGTTCTACTGCAGTGGAATCCCCAGGCAGAGCTGCTGCCCTCACCTGGAGATCACCCTGAGCTCTTAGCACATCCTGGCCTGAAGGACAGCGGCACTCACCAGGATCAGCCTCTAGGGAACCTGCACAGTCCTGTTCTGTCCAGGAGCTGCTTGCACACTGGCTCTTTCATTTGGGCACTGAGTTTCCACTGGCACTCAGACATCTCTTAGCCCACATCTCTTACTAGATTAGGCCCTAGCATTTGCTAACTCACACAGACATTCTCCAAGGCATAGCCCAAGGCCAAAACAGGCTCTTCTGCTGCCATGCCTGCAGTTTGAGGCAAGATTTTCTCCCTCAAGAAGCTGGGCCCTCTTCATCAAGCCCACTGTACTCCCTCCAACTGAGGGTGGGGCTGCAGGATTGTGTATCCAGGTTACAGGGGAGGAAAAGAGGTGAATGGCAGGTGTCAGGGTCTTTGCTGGGTGGTCCATGAGAGGGACTCTGGAAGTTGCAGAAATTGCTTGAGGAGCACCTACTACATTATTTTGCTGACCTGATCCTACCTCAAAGAAAGCCTGGGTATGAGGTAGTTACTTTGGAGTTGAACTGGAAAAAGAATTATTTTTCTCACAAAAGATTTCCAGTTCTCTAGGAGTGAACATAAGTCAGCTGGAATACGTGGACTAAGAAGAATGGGAGACATCCACCTAGTTTTCTATCTGTTGTTAGAATTTAAGGGACGTCCACTTAGTTTGCAAAAGGATGATTCCAGATAGGCTAATTATAGGAGCAACTGCAAATATGGAGTATCAATTTCCACATTTAAAATTTTGAACTTGTGTTAAAAACTCACATTAAGCTTCAAAAGGTTAACATTTGAAGTGACAAGGAAATCTGATATGCTTAAAGCTTTCGGCTAATCCTGCAGAATCCCTAATATGCCATGCCCCCAGCTCCTGAAATGCCTTATTTAATTTTTCTATCTGGGAAGATTATAATATATAAAGAGAAACATATATGTGAATTATGAAGTGTGAACTACACTGGGTTAAAAACAAAACAAAACCTGTCATTTTTTTTGTCCCACTCATTGTACTTAACATAGTACCTTGGACCTTTCAGAGAGCTGACACTTGAAAACTCTACTTCAATGAAACCAAAATAAGGGCCAGCAGGTGGAGTAGTGGTTAAAGCATGTACTTCTACATGGCCAACCATGATTCAAGTCCTGGACTTGGCAGCTTGCTTTCTTGCCCCCTCCCCCTTTCTGTTGCTCTGTGGTTAAATCAAAAAAATAATAATGATGGGGGCCAGCAGGTGGCGTAATGGCTATGTCGCTAGACTCTCATGTAGCCAACCATGGTTCGAGTCCTGGACCCAGTGGCTTAAAACTCACTCCGGACGCATATGCGTGCATGCACAAGATCCCGAGAGGAGAATGGATTGCGGAGTGGCCATCCCCCCCGGGGGGTGATTTCTTGCTTTCTGTCTCTCTGTCTCTCTCTGTCTTTCTCGAGAGCACACACGCTCTATAGCAAAAACCTCTCAAGAAGAAAGAAAGAAAAAATAACAATGATGAACAAAATGAAATAATTCTTTAAAAAAATAAATAAATAATTACCAAATATACTCTCCCACTGTCTATGGCAGAGAGCAACATAAAGAAGGGAAATGTTTCTGATGATCTTTGGCTTCAATTAATACCAGATTTGGGATAACTGGAATTTTTGGCACTCTGTCACCCTGCGCTCTAGCAGTCTGGGCTTGCCTGACCTGCCGGGAGACTTGGGCCTGGTTTCAGCAGACCTATTGTTGAGTGCACCCTTAGTCCTGGGAGTAACTTTAGAACTTTTAGGATACAGTCGCCTAGCAGTCTGGGCTTCCACCACCCACCAGGAGACTTGGGTTTGGTTTCGGCAGGCCCCCTCTTGTGAGTGCACCCCTATTCCCCGGAAGCAACTTTAAAACTGTGGCAAACCGTTGCCCAGCACTCTAGCAGCCTGAGCTCACCTCACCTACTGGAAGAGATTTCACCTAAGGGTGAAATTCCTTCTTCCAATTCTAAAGAAGCTACTGTAATAAATAGGAAAAAAGTGAATACTGCATCAGATGACCAAAAAGCAGCACAGATCTCTAAGAAACATGAGAAAACAAGGGGGTATCTTTTCCCCAGCTGAGAGCAGCAGTCCTTCACCAACAATGAATAGCACAAAGGAATACACAGAAATGTCAAAAAAAGAATTCTGAATATTCATAGTGACAAAACTCAATGAAATGCAAGAGAAAACTGACAATCAATTCCAGGAATGAGAAAATCATTTCAGGACATGAAAGAATTTCATAGAAACAGACACCCTAAAAAAAAAAAAAAAAGAATCAAACAGAACTTCTGGAAATGAAGAATACAATAAAAGATATTAAAACCTCCATAGAAAGCATTAACAGCAGATTGGACCATGCAGAAGATTCTGATCTTGAAGACAAAGTCTCCAACAAACACCAAACCACCAAAAAGAATGAAAAAAAAAACAACCAGAAAAATGAGGACAACATGTGGGAAATTATAGACACCATGGAACGCCCAAATATCTGTATAATGGGTATTCCAAAAGGCGAAGAAGCTGCTAAAGGCTTGGAAAACCTCTTTCCTGAAACAGTATCTGAAAATTTTCCAAATATAGAGAAATATGGAGATATTCAGACTCAAGAAACAAAAAGGACCCCAAATAGAATCAACACAAAAGGATCCTCCCTCCAACACATCATAGCCAGATTGGTAAAAATCAAAGACAAAGACAATAGTCTGAAAACAGCAAGGGAGAAACATCAAGTTACTTATAAAAGTTATCCCATTAGGCTGACATCAGACCTCTCAACTCAAAGAATGGGAAGATATATTCAAAACATTAGAAGAAAAATAATTTCAACCAATAATACAATAACCAGCAAGATTATCCTTCAAATGGGAAGAACAAATAAGAAAGAATTAATCAATACCAGACCAGCTCCATGAGAAGTACTGAGGGGAGTACTGTATCAGGAAGACTAAAGAGAGGTAAAAAGAAAACCAACTGAGAAAATTACTAAGAAAGTAACAGGGATAAGTCTACAAATAATAATGCTGAATTTTAATGGATTAATTTCTCCTATTACAAGACACAGACTGGCTAAATGGACACAAAAGTAGAAGATATCTATATGCTGCCTACAAAAAACACACCTCACTGATAAGGACATACACAGACTGAAAGTGAAGGGCTGGAAACACATACTCCATGCACATGGAAACTAAGAAAAGGCTGGAGTTGCAATACTGATATTAGACAAAATAGACATAAAGACGTAAGAAGAGACAAAGGACATTATACTGTACTAGAAGAACTTGTTCACCAACAAGATAAACAGTTGTAAATATCTATGCATCCAACACTGGAGCACCTAAATACATCAAAGAGAGACTGTTAGATTTCAAGGGAGAGATAAGACTGTAACACAGTAATTGTTGGGGAACTCAACATCCCACTCTCTCCTCTGTACAGATCATCTAGACAAAAAAGTAAACAAAGAGACACAAGATCTAAGTGATACCATACACAAAATGGACTTGACAGACATCTAAAGAGTATTTCATCCAACAACCACAAAATATTCATTTTTTTCACCCCCACATGGAAAATTTTTGCAGAATGACCACGTGATAGGGCACAAAATAAGCCTTTTCAAATTCAAATATATAGAAAACTATATCTAGCATCTTTTCTGACCATGATGGAATCAAACTTGAAATCAATTACAGAAAGAGCAATTGAAAATACACAAACACATGATAACTAAACAATCTACTCTTGAATGACTTTACAACTACAGAAGAAATTAAGGCTGAAATCAAAAGGGTCACAGAAAGCAATAATAACAAACAAAAAAGTGTTTATAACCTATGGGACATAGCAAAAGCAGTTATAAGAGGGAAGTTCATAACAACTAGTGCCCATAAGAAAAAAGCAGAAAGGTGGCAAATAAAAATAACACAACTCAAGGAACTGGAAAAACAACAAAATAACCCAAAAAATTGCAGGAGAAAAGAAATAACAAAGATTTGAGCAGAAATAAATGAAACAGAATAAAAGAACTATACAGAAAATAAACGAAACCAAAAGCTGGTTCTTCGAGAAGATAAATAAAATAGGCACACCGTTAGCTAGACTAATCAAGAAGAACAGAGAAAGGAACCAGATAACTCAAATCAGCAAAGAAACAGGCATTCTCACAATGGATATAACAGAAATACAAAATATTATCAGAGAGTACCATGAGCATTTATACACCAACAGACAAGAAAACCTAAATGAGATGGACAAATTTCTGGACACATATAACTTAACCAAGATTGAACTAAGAAGAAATAGAAAGTTTGAAAAGACCCATAACAAGCAATGAGATTGAATCAGTAATAAATAGTCTCCCAACAAAGAACCCAGGTCCCAATGCCTTTACTTCTAAATTCTACAAAACATTTAAAGAAGAACTAACCCAAATTTTCTTCAAACTGTTTCTAAAGATCCAAAAGGAAAGAACACTCCCAAAAATCATTCTACGACGCCTCCATCATCCTAATTCCAAAACCAGACAAAGACCTAACAAAAGAAGAAAATTTCAGGCCAATATCCCTGATGAATACAGATATGAAAGTTCTCAACAAGATACTAGCAAATCATATTCAACAACACATTAAAAAGATTATACTCCATTATCGAGTAGGCTTTACTGCAGGAATGCAAGGATGGTTCAATGCACTCAAAACAATAAATGTAATACATCACATTAACAAAAGGAAAGATAAAAACCATATGATCATATCAATCAATGCAGAAAAACTATTCAATAAAATACAACATCCCTTCATGATTAAGACTCAGCAAAACTGGCATAGAAGGAACATTCCTTAACACAATAAATGCTATCTATTACAAAATCATAGCTAACATCTTACTGAATGGGGAAAGCTGAAAGCCTTTCCACTGAAAACAGAAACAATACAAGGCTGCCCAATTTCTCCACTCCTTTTTAACGTAGTACTGGAAGTTGTAGCCAATGCATTAGACAACAGAGTCAAATTGAAGGCATCCAAATAGGAAAAGAAGTGAAATTCTTTTTACAGATGGTAGTATTCTATGCACAGAAAATCTAAAAGAATCCACAAAAAAACTGGAAGTAATAAATAAATATGGTAAAGTGGCAGGATACAAAATCAATATACAAAAATCTACAGCATTTTTAGACTCCAACAATGAATAAACTGAGAGAGAACTGAATAAAGCAATCACATTTACAATAGTCACAAACCCAATAAGATATCTAGGAATATACCTTACTAAAGATGTCAAAGACCTCTACAAGGAAAACTATGAACACTAGAAAAAACAAAATTAAACATGATACAAAAAAAGTGGAGAAACATCTCATGTTCCTAGATTGGAAGAATTAATATAATTAAGATGTCAATCCTATCCAGATTATCTACAAATTCAATGCAATCCCAAGCAAATGACCAGAGATATTCCTCACAGAAATAGAAGAAAAACAATAATAAAGTTTGTCTGGAATTCTATAATGCCCTGTACTGCCAAAGCAATATTGCGCAAGAGGAATAAAACAGGAGGCATCTCACTTCCCAACCTCAAAACATATCACAAAGCTGTGATAATTAAAATAGTATGGTATTGGCACAAAAACAGGCAGAGATCAATAGAACAAAACTGAGAATGCCCAAATAAACCTGAGTTGTGTTATATACTTACATCAGACTCTAAAATTTACCACTAGAATGGCTGTCAGACAATTTATGAAATGAATTTTTAAGACTAAGAAACATCTTGGGACCAGCAGTTAGCGTAATGGCTATGTTGCTGGACTCCCATGTAGTCGACTGTGGTTTGTGTCCTGGACCCGGTGGCTTAAACTCGAGCCGGGAGTGTGTGTGTGCGTGCCCAAGATCCCAAGAGGAGAATGGAGGAGAAGGGATTGCGGTGTGGCCATCCCCTCTGGGGGGTGATTTCTCACTTTCTGTCTCTCTGTCTCTCTCTCTCTGTGTCTGGCGAGCACACGCACCCTATAGCAAAAACCTCTAAAAAAAAAAGAAATAGACTAAGAAACATCTTCAATATTGGTAAATAAAAAGATGATTATTTAGAGGCAAATAATGAATATGAAGAAGCTAAATTCAATACTTGAGTTCTTAAATATAATCTTATTTTTTAAAGTTTAGTCATTTATTTCCTGAGAGAGAGAGGGGAGAGACAGAGAAAAGTACCCTGAAGATAGGGTTTTCAGGCTAGATCCTCCCCCAGCCCTGTAGCCAGCCAGGATTATGGGTACACCAAGCGTGTGGAGGTGAACCCAGAGTCTTCACATATGGCTTCTAGAATGGCACAGCAGCACCCTACCTGCCCATAATACTATCGCTGGGCTCAATCTGAAATTTTTAATTTTGCATCATTTCTCATAGGGAACATGTGAAATGTTCCTTTATATTTAATGAAATTAGAGCAGTCATCTGTAACAATTTTTTGTATATCCACTAGAGAAAGATTATTTTTTAATCTAAATAAAAGACAATAAATGAAAAAGGAGCACAGCTGTGATGGCACACACAGTATCACCCCTTGGTAGGCTGGAAACAGCATGGTAGGCATAGGTTCAGCTTCCAGGTCAACTGGAATACTTTGGATATTGTCTCATGTACTTGTAATCCAAGCTAATTGGGAAGCTGGGGCAGGAGGGTCACAACACAGCAAGAACCTGTCAAAAACCTCTCCCTGTATCTTTCTGTCTCATAATGAAAATGAATAAAGAAAAAGTTAATAAATTAAAGTACTATTATTATGATTACTATTATAGTTTTGCTATAGGGCTCTTATACTCACTGGGGTGAGAGAGGGAGAAGGAAAGGGAGAAAGAGAGGGAGGGAGAGAGAAAGAGATAAAATGTGAGAAAGCAACCTTCAAGGGAAACGGCCATGCTACAATCCTTTTCTCCTCTCTGGATTTTGGGTACTTAGACACAGAAGCCTGATGTATTTCAAGCTGCTGGGTCCGGAACGCAAACAGTACAACTGGCCAAGTGAGACCTAGCTACCTTTTAACCATCATGCAACAGGTTGTTCGACACTTTTCATTTTCTATTATACTTTTTCTATCAACATTAAAAACAGCTAAGAGAAAAAGTTACCATTTCAATTTATGGTAACTTATGTAAATACAGTAATTTACTTTTTTCTTATTTATCTGACACCTTATTGTCAACAACATTAAGCATTCTGTAAGCATTACACCTTCTGTTAAGTATAGTTAGTAATATCAATGTGTCCTTATTTTAATGAAAATGAAACATATTTATACTGTCTAACCTGTGTATAGGTACCATCCAATGAATTCTATTTAGAAAGCAAAATATAAATGAAAACCATTTTATACCATGTTTCTAAAATAAGTGAACAGAACACCAGAAAAATCAAAATATATCTAGAGTTACCTTATTACTTGCTATTTGTTGTCTCCTTAGAGGCTGGTATGTGACTGTAAAAAGAACTTACTGAGTGGAGAGCAGAATTAAGGAATAGAATTGGTTGAGTTTGCTTCAAGGAGGATCAGGTAAGAGTTTGTGCAGAGGAAGAGCAACTGGGCTGGTTTCATGGCCTGGTTGATCGCCTCACATTCTGGCTGGGTGTCAGTGGTTGCCCAAACTTCTGGGAATGTGGTTGGGGGTTGTCATCTGGTAAATTTCTACCAGGCAAAGGCACCGGCCCATTTTATTCTGAAATGGCCTCCGCCTAAGATGGCTGTCCCAACTGTTAAATTCTACGTTTTCTCTGAGAGATTAACAAAGTCAAATCTTTGACACTGGGTGATGAAGTCTGTTCAGGCTACTTCCTGGTAAGAGGGGCAGTGTAGGGTCCTCATTCCCTTCATTGATGGGCCACAGAATCACGGAGTTGATTGTGAACAGAAATGCGGGGAGGCCTGTTCAAGACTAGTTCACTGTATCATTTCAAGAGGTTGAAATCTGTCTTGTCAGCAGTTGTAGCATTGGTGTGCATTTCCAACCTTAAGAAACAAAGTACGTATTATTATTTCTGACACTAAAACTGAAGAGCTCATGAAATACTTTTATTTCTTAAATTTTCATTGATTTGATTACTAATCAGGCTGAACATGTTCAAATGATTATGGCTACTTCTATTTCTTCTTTAAGATAAAAAGCGTATTTGTCCTTTAGGGGAGAGAAGGGGCATATTTTTCCTCATGGGGCTGAAGGTGTTTTCTTATGAAGACTCCCTCTGACAAACTGAAAACAACAACAAAACACAAGGGGCCTGCCAGTGGCATGGTAGCTAAGGTAGCTGAATTCCACATGGCTGACTGTGCTGTTCACATTCTGGACAGTGGTTTGAAGAACATACAGGGGGGACCAGCAGTTAGAGTAACTGCTATGTCGTTGGACTCCCATGTAGTCTACTGCAGTTCGCGTCCCGGACCCGGTAGCTTAAAACTCACACTGGGCGCGTGTGTGTGCGTGCCCAATATCCCAAGAGGAGAATGGAGGAGAAGGGATTATGGCGTGCCCATCCTCCCTGGGGGATGATTTCTCGCTTTCTGTCTCTGTCTATTTGGCGAGAGCATGTGCCCTATAGCAAAAAACCTCTCAAAAAAAAAAAAAAAAAAAAAAAAAAAAGAACATACAGGGCATGTCTGTGTGTGTGTCCAGTATCCTCAGAGAAGAATGGAGGAGAAAGAATTGTGGTGTGGCCATTCCCCAGTGGGCTGATTTTTTACTTTCTCTCTCTCCCCAGCAAGTGCATGCTTCCTATAGGAAACACACACACACACAAGAACTCTTGCAAAACCCATATTGATTAAGAACTAATTTTCAAAGTAAAAACAACCAATAAAGTTAAATAAACTAGAACCATTAATTCAGGAAAAGCTAATAAAATTCAATACATGGTTTTCGAGATAGTTTACTTAATCTGTTTAAGTCCAATATCTGAACAGATCAGATTTTAGGAATAAAATGACCATCACTCCAGGAAACTGATGAATACTTGAAAACAGCTCTTTTAAGCAGGAGATATTAATTATCCTATTTTCTTGACCCTCATATCTCTACCTGTAGCATACTTTCAGGGAACTGTAAACAAGAAACCAGACAAGATCATGTCCTAAGACTGGGCTCATGTATATGAGACGGTTTGCAGGGCAATAGGTCTGGGTATCAAGGGTGGAAATGGGGGAGGAGTTTCTCTTTTCCAGCCTTAGTGGGTAGAAGCAGCGGGAGGAGGCCCTTCTTACCTCGTTTCTGCAATTCCCATATAATAAGGGAAATGCAACTGTTATGGGTAGCAGTGACCTCCACTGTCTCCAGGTCTTCAAAGTGCAAGGTCAGTTTTCACATAAATCAGTTCCAATGTGCATGGGAAAAGAACTGCAGGGAGATCAGGATGGAGAGCTCTGGTCTGTGGTTGTTTTGTCAACTCACATACTATGGAGAAGTGTCAGGCGACATTATCAACAGCTCGAGTTAGCCTTCTTGGTCGGTGCTGTTTTCTGCTGCTGCTTCAAGTGCAGCTGCTCATGATGCTACTGGGGAGTCAAGTAAAGCAAAGTAAATACATGGCACCTGAACGGGGACTTCAGAGCGATACCCTTACCACTCAACGTTCTCTACAAATACCAAGTTCCCACCATCACCGCCACCACCATCATACAACTAAACCAATGTATCTTACACCTATTTACTTACACCCCTGTCTGCTCTTAATTCTATCCACGCAGAACAGTCATCTTTGAAAATGAAATTTATACACCAGCTATGTGGAATATATCCTATGATGTGGTCCCATTTAACAAATGACTAAACTTGAAATAGGTTTCCCTGAGCCCTCTTTTCTACCAGGCCTCATTCTTAGGCCCTGTCCATTGCCTGCCTAAAGTCAACCTAGGCCAAGAATCTTGCTAGGTTGTCCCTCCTCTCCCTTGGTATCTGATCAAGGTCCCCAACCCTCACCTTGATGTCTCAGACCTTGGCTTGCCTTTAGAAAGAGCCTGTTAGGTCAGTTTGGCGAGAATCCCCCTACCCTTGAGGTCTCCTTTTAGTAATTTTGGGTCCAATCAGCCCCTCAATCTGCTTCTCAGCTCTAATTCCCCACTTATCCCAGTTGTATTGTAATTTGATGAAGAAATTGAAAGAGTCATAATCTTTTTTGGAACACATTCTCATAAGTAATAAAATAAATGAAAATTTAGGAAATCAAAATACTTCATGAGTTCTTCAGTTTCAATGTCAGAATGTCTATTTTTTTTTTTTTTTGAGAGGTTTTCGCTATAGGGCGCGTGCACTCGCCACACAGACAGAGAGACATAGAGACAGAAAGCGAGAAATCACCCCCAAGGGGGGATGGTCACGCCACAATCCCTTTTCCTCCATTCTCCTCTCGGGATCTTGGACACACACGCACACGCGCCTGGCGTGAGTTTTAAGCCACCGGGTCCGGGACGCGAACCGCGGTCGAATACGTGGGAGTCCAGCGACATAGCTATTACACTAACTGCTGGTTCCCCAGAATGTCTATTTCTAACCCACCTACACAAACTGTAAGTTCCACGGGGTTGACATCTGTTTTGTGCACTATGCTGTATCCACACATGGTCACATGCTAGGTGCTCAATTCATACTTGTCAGATGAACATATTGTCAGCTCATTCATTTAAAAAGCTAAGCAGTGTCCTGTTATTTCAGACGAGATTTGTCAGAATGTTGTATGAGTGGCTGTACTGCATCCCCACACCCTAAGTCTGCACCAATTACTATGCCTCCCAGTTATTTCATTAACCTTAGTTTACAACTCTCACCTTACTCTCCACCCATTGGCACTCAAGTCCTATTGATTCTATAGTTTTTTTTCCCCCCTGAGGGCGTATGCACTCACCAGACAGATACAGGGAGAGGGACAAAGTGACCCCTCATGGAAAATGGTCAAACCACAAACTGTTCTCCTCCATTTCTCCCTCCTTTAGGGGTTTTGGGCACATGTGCATGCACAAACTCAGCATGCTTCTCAAGCCAGCAGTCTGGGACTTGAAGCGTGCAGTTGAGCATTTGGAATCCAGCTCCCATAACTATGAGCCACGGGCTGGCCCTCTTCGGTTGCATTCTTATTGTTTTTCTTTTCTATTTCCATCTCATACCTTCTTTTTAGATTACCTCACAAACAGACAAGTATAACCTCTTAATTGCTTTCTCTATCTCTGGAGGCTTCTTTTATCCAATGCATCCTTTAGAGTATTACAAAACTAATCTTTCTGTCTTATTTTGCTATAGGATGTATGCACTCTCTGGAAAGAGTCCTGGGGATGGGAGGGGCAATGAGAAAGTAACCACAATGAGACATGGTCTTTGTCCTCTATGTCTCCCTTCTTTTGAGATTTTGGCCGTGTACAAACACCTGCCTGGCATGTTTCTTTGGCCACTGGCTCTGGAACTTGAACCATGTAGTCAGTTGTGTGGGATCTAGCTACCTTAGCCAGCATACCACTGGTCATCCAGAACAATTGCATGTATATGCACTAGGGGAAAATTTTTTACCACCCCACCCACCTCTCCCTCTCTCCTCTCCCACCTTTCCCTCTCTCCTCTCTTTCTGGTGAGTACATGAGACCTATAGCAAATTAAAAATAATAAGAAGAAAATAAATAATTATTTTAAAAGACTGAATAAATAAGAACCAGCCAAAGTAGCACACATGTAGAACCAATGGGAATACTTAGGGCACAGTTACGTGTACCTTTTTTTTTTTTTAGTTTTTATCATAGGTCCCGTGCACTTGCCAGAAAAAGAGACAAAGAGAAGGAAAGTGAGAAATCACCCTCCAGGGCATGATCCCATCTCCTTCATTCTTCTCTCTGGATTTTGGGCATGCAACACACATGCCCAGTATGATTTTCAAGCCACTGGGTCCAGGACTCAAACTGTGGTCGGCTTTTCAGGGCCCGGCACCTTCATCACGTCACATTCTGGCACCAATTCCATGTACCTGTAATCTGAGCTAACTAGAAAACTTGGGCAAGAGGGTCACAACACAGCAGGACCCTGTGGAAAACACCTGTCTCCACCCTCTCCCTTTTCCTCTCTGTCTCATAATCAAATGAGTAAGTTAATTAAAGAAAAAGGGGACAATGTAATTTAAGATATTTTCTTTTCCTCTCTTTATAAAAAAAGTCCTGTGATAAGGTGAGTGCACTTGCCACAGAGAGTTGGAGAAAGAGTTAGAAAGTACCCTTCAAGGGGGTGGCCATGTTACAATCTTTTCTCCTCCATTATCCTCTTCAAATTTGGGGCACACACACCACATACAAACTTGGTATGTTTCTGAAGCTGTTTAGGTTTGGGATTTCAGAAACCTACCTGAAGGCTGGCCATGTGGGATCCAGTCGCCTGAACCACCATACTACTTGCTGGTCCATGTTTTCTATTTTAATTCATCTTTTTTTTTTCCTTAAGTTTTTGCTCTAAGACACTGGTGCATGCCAGAGAGACAGACAAAGAAAGTGAGAAATCACCCCCCAGGGTGCCACAATCCCTTTTCCACTCTCCCCTCAGGATTTCGGGCACATATACACACATCCGCCATTGATTCTCAAGCTGCGGGTTCTGGGACTCTAACCACAAAGCTGGCCAGATGGTATTCAGTGTCTTAACGTCCATGCCACCTAGTGGCCCTACTTTAATTCTTTTTATTAATATTAAAAATAAGTGAACATCTTTACTTTTCTTATTAATCTGACTCCCTACTTTCAACATACTTTACGTTAAGCATTCTGTACATACAGCATCATCAAGCAAGTTATAATTTAATCAGAATGAAATGTATTTAGATTATCTAAACTATATTGGCACTATCTAAAGAATCCTATGGGACCAGCAGTTAGCGTAATGGCTATGTCGCTGGACTCCCACGTAATCGACCGTGGTTCGAGTCCTGGACCCGGTGGCTTAAACTCACGCCGGGCGCGTGTGCGTGTGTGCCCAAGATCCTGAGAGGAGAATGGAGAAGGGATTGTAGCATGGCCAATCCCCTGGGGGGTGATTTCTCGCTTTCTGTCTCTGTCTTTCTGGAGAGCGCATGCACCCTATAGCAAAAAAAAAACAAAAAAAAAAAAAAAAAAAAAACAAAAAAAAACCTCTCAAAACAAACAAACCAGCAAAAAACAAAACAAAACAAAAAAAATGAAAAGAAAGCAACCCTGAAACAGTGCTCGTGTTGACAATAAATTTTCAGAGTATATTTACAATAATCATCAAACCTGTGTGGTATTAAGATTATTGGCTTATTATTTAAGGTTCGTTGTTTCTATTAGCAGAACTGGTTCTGAAAAGGATCAGAATACGCCCCCTGCAATATATGAAATACTGGCATAATGGCTATTCTGAGCTAAAAGGAAGGGTTCTCTCCTGCCTTTTGGGCTTCATCTGCCCAACTACCAGGCTTTGAGCTGTCCTTTGAGGGAGGTGTCCTGCTACACCCAGGAGTGTTGGTCTCATGAGTGAGTCCATAGTAATATGAAGAACCCCAGCCTTACCAAAATAATCCTCATCCTCCACTGTGTCACCCATCTACTCCTCAGGCAAACATTTATGAAAACGTGACTCTTAAACTACAAGATCTAATCAGGTTAACATAGAGACTTCTGCTGTCTCAGGACCCCTTCTAATTTGTTCGGGATAGTTTCCTCTCCCCAGCATTTGCAACCATTCCTTCTAATCAACCTGCATTTTGTGGTAAGGGTATGGTGATTCTGAACTCACCTCCCACTACCACTACAGAGTTGTCCAATCCCTTGTGATTTGGGGCACTGACTACACAGAGTTGCCACTTTTTGTTATGTCAGTTTTCCCATACGAAAGGACTTCAAAAGTAGGGGACAAAAGGGCAAAAAAACATCTAACCTAAGATACCTGGCAGGATGTCAAAGAATGGCCATAGCATTTAACATTACATGTGAAACCTCAGGAACCAGGGGCTGGATCCGGGCACAGCCATAAAACCACCAAGAACTGAGGCTGATCCACATGGGAGGGTCGCTGCTCCTGCCCAGCCTCCCAACCACAGTCACACATGGCCATGGTACTGGTCTGGTCACACTGGGGGTAGATGGTAGTAGCATCAAGACTTGAATGGGGGTGTGCTCTCACTGACGTCAGGAAGCATTTTGTGGACCAAATACATCTCGGTCAGAAAGAAACCATGTAGACTGGGCCATGGTGTTTCTTAACCGGAAGGGGGTCTTGGTGATAGACATATTGTATGACCTCGCTGCCTTATTAAATAAAGGTCATTCTTCTGAGCCCAACATTTCAGCTCAGTGAAGGTAAACTCAATGGTACAAGGGTATCTAAGGGCCTGAAACCGAGCAAGGACCCACTGTAAGAGCCGAGCTCTGTTTGCCCATCTATTGAGGGAACGTGGAAATTTCCTAAACTGACAATCAAGACCAGAACTAAATATGCACAGGGCTTGGGACAAGAGGTCAATTTAAATTTTAACAGCCCTAAGCAAGGCTTGGGACTCCAGACTTGGTTGCTTCTATCCAATGACCAGAGTAATGTTGCACAGGGCGTGAAACCCACAGACGGAGATCTGCTACCAAAGGACCCAGCAACTGCAATTAAGAAAGCCAAGGAAGCTCACGCCCACTTGAGCCAATCACTGAGCCAATCGTACATGTGAGACACCTTCTCTCTATCCCTAATTCTGCCCTTAAAACTGCATGTTTGGGAGACCTGCAAGTGGCGTGGGGTTGAGGGTGCTGGACTCCCACATGGCTGACCGCAGTTTGAGTCTTGGACTCGAAGGCTTGCTTTCCCACTTTTTCTCTCTCTCTCTGGTCAAATTAAAAATAAATAAATTAACAAACAAACAAAGTTCAGTAAAATAATTATTTAAAAAAAAAAACTGCATGTTTGGAACTGGGCTCTTTCGGCATCAGGTGCCAACTCTCCTTTGCTCTGTGCATGGTAATAGAGCTGTACTTTGCTTAAAAAAAAAATCCTATTTGTAAATCAAAACATAAATTTAAAATATCTTACATCACATATAAAAAAATAAGCCAATACAACACCAGTATAATCAAAATATATCGGGTATTGGAAAAGTCATGATGCATTTTTGTATAGAAAAATACGTCGTGACTTTTCCGACAACCCAATATATTTACTTTATTATTTGTCGTGCATGTTGTTGTGAGGGGCTGCCACACAGATGGTAGAAAAATGTACTGAGTATATTACAAGGACAGCAGGCAAGACCGAGAGTGGTGGAGGCGAATTATTCTGCCGAATGCACCTGATCATGTTAAGAAACGACCATGGGACTGGCAGGTGGCGTGGTGGCCAAGGGCGCTAGACTCCCACATGGCCGACTGCAGTTCAAGTCCCAGAACTGGTGGCTTTCTTTCTTACTTTCCCTCTCTCTCTCTCACTCTGTTCATCTCTGATCAAATTTTAAAAATAAGTAAATAAAGTTAAATAAAATAATTCTAAACAAAAAATGACCCCAGTTCTTAGACTTGTATGTTGTACATTAACATGCAGAGCTCTTTTCTGTGCCAAATGTACACTTTGCTACATCTACTGATAAATGTGAAGACACATTTTTTTAAGAGAGATTTCTGATATAGGGCGTGTCCACTTGCTGGAGAGACAGAGAAACAGAAAGCAAGAAATGAGTCCCCAGTGGGGATGGCCACACAGCAATCCCTTCTCTATTCTCCTCTGGGGATTTTGGGCACGCACGTACATGCACCCAGTGTGAGTTTCCAGTCACCAGGTCCAGGACTCAAACCGTGGTAGGCCATGTGGGAGTCCAGCGACATACCATTACACCATCTGCTGGTCCCAGGACATGCTTTCTTAAGTGTATAGGATAAAGGTAGGAAAATAATTAGAGGGGGACAAAAAGATGAATGAGGAGTTGATTTCTGCTCCCTAAACGGACAAGAACGATGACGACAATCTGTGAGCGTGTTTATGTATTGATAGGAAGGGCCCAGTAGAGGGGAGCTGTGTATGGCAGACAAGAAATCACCCCCAGATCTGCTCTCCCCCTGCGCCACAGTAAGAAAGCTTTTGCCAGGCGCCTGGCCAGCCAGGCAGACACTGTAGCTCCACAACCTTGCAGCTCAGCTTCTTAGGAGTGACTGGGTTCCTCTGGCAATGCGCTCTCCGGTACTTGGAAGTAGGGGGAGGTGTCCAACCTGGTGTGAGCTTGCAGCACCATTCCAGGGTCCAGAGCTCAGAAACTGCTGGTCGCAGTGGCAGCTTTTTATCTGACACTCTACACCCTGTTATTGGCAACTAGCTCTGCTACCAACCCGTCACACCATCCAGGGGTCTGGAGGACAGCTCTTCACTGAAACCCAGGGAAGGGGCAGCCCTTGGTGGCTCTCCGCACATCCAGAGAAACTGGATTTCTTGATCCTTATGGGACATCGGGATTCCAGAGGGGTAGAGGATGGATGGCCCAGCTTAACTGATAGAGTCGGGTTTAGGTGTAGGTAGTGCAATGGGCCACGGAGAAGGAATGGTCAAAGGAGTGTTCTGAAATGAAATGGGCAGCCAATGAGGTGCTGCTTTACAAAGAAGGACTTCAGGGGCTGCTGAGCAGTAACTAATTATACACCATTGTTATGACTAAAGCTGCCCACCAGGTTCCTGGAACCACGCCAGTGAGTAGACTTGAAGACCCCTAAAGGAGGTGGAGGCCAGGGGCCTCTGAAGCAGCACCCCGCAGGGAAACCATCCGCGCACACAGTGGAAGTTCGCCCAAGTCTTCCACAGATGGCCTGGAATGATTTACCCAGGAAACTGTGCACTAGGGAAAGGGATGCATCCAGACCTTCTGGGCGCTAGCACGTACCAGCTCTGATGTACACTCATCACCAGAGACCTGCAGTGCCACAAGAGCCCACCAATCAGAACAGTGGCTTGTGATGTCAGGCATCAGATGGAGTCGTGGCCCCAATTCATTTTATAGTGGGTCTAGTGGGATGGCAGGTTCATCCTGTGTATCCCAGTCCTAGAATGAATGACAGGAACACCTATGTACATATACGCCTGCACACACACACATGTATACATATACACACCTTGTAACTAGCAGAATGCCATTCTGTTGCCCTGTGCTGTGGAATGAGGGCTATTATAAAGGAAAGGGCCTCCAGAGTGCTTCCCCATGACAGATCAAGCTAGTAGACAACAGCAGTGATATTTCTGCAGGGGCTGTAGACACTAACACTGCAAACTCCCAGGGTTTTGGAGGAAGGCTATGCTGTGAGTATTCTTTACTGGAAGAACTGTTCCTAACTCACCACTGAACTTTAAACATTTATTACTTATTTGCTAAAAGCATGTGCGCTTGCCAGAGACACAAAGACAGGGAAAGAGGGGGGGAAAAGTGAGAAAGCATCCCCCAGCGGGGATGGCCTCCCTGTAATCTCTTCTTTTCCATTATTCTCTTGGGATTTTGAGCATGCATATTCAGGCACCTTGCGTCTTTTTTTTTTTTTTTTTTTTTTTTTTAAAGAAGTTTTTGCTATAGAGCGTGTGTGCTCGCCAGAAAGACAGAGAGAGTGACAGAGAGACAGAAAGCGAGAAATCAGCCCCCAGGGGGGTTGGCCACGCCACAATCCTTTCTCCTCCATTCTCCTCTTGGGATCTTGAGCACGTGCACACACATGCCCAAGCATGAGTTTAAGGCACCGGGTCCGGGACTTGAACCGCAGTTGACTACATGGGAGTCCAGAGACATAGTCATTACACTAACTGCTAGTCCCATGCACCTTGTGTCTTTTACAAGCCCCTGGGTCCAGGACTTGAACAGCACAGTCAGCCATGTGCAATCCAGTTGCCTGAACCACCACACCACCGGCTCATCCGGCTACTGGATTTTGACAGAAATGAAATAGTTAATTTTAGGATTCCAATGACTAAACCACTCATTGCAAACTAGGTACTATCTGATCACTGAACCATCAAACTGGACACTCCCAGTAGCATTTCATTACGTAACAGAAGCAGCAGTTGTATGAGCAGGTTCGGTGTACAAACTGTGCAAGCAAATGTCTCGAGCTCACATCTCTCTAGGAGGTGATATCTGAACCTGACGTATGGGTCACTACAGGTGCTCTACACACATCATGTGGAGAGCTGGGAAAAAGAAAGGAAAGAACATAAAACAGCTGCTACAATCCTCCAGGTTGAAAATGTCAGGAACTCTGGTTTTGCTGGTTGTTGAGAAACCTGTAGACAATACAGCTGTCTAGAGATGTATGCGCGTGCGCTCACCAAAAAGAGACAGACAGAGAGACAGAAAGCGAGAAATCACCCCCAGCGGGGATGGCCATACCGCAATCTCTTCTGCTCCATTCTTCTCTCGGGATCTTGGGCACGCATGCACACGCGCCCAGTGTGTGTTTAAGCCACCAGGTCCGGGACTCGAACCACAGTCGACCACATGGGAGTCCAGCGACATAGTCATTACGCTAACTGCTGGTCCCGTGAATGAATTTTTTATGTGTACCCTACTCTCTAACTTTATCTCTCCAACGAGATGCTTAAAGACAGCAGTGTCACAATCTTAGAAGGGCTTTAGTCACTCTGTGTGACTCCACAGAAAGGGCCTCTGGAGGCCAGCCCCAGGTCTCTTTCAGACGTTGCTCCATGCACATTTTCCCTTTGCCAACTTTGCTCTGTATCATTTTACTGCAGTAAGTCCGAGCCATGACTATGACTGCACGCTGAGTCCTGTGAGCCACCTAGCAACTCAGAGAACCCCAACCTACCGGGTTGTCAGCTTACTGCCAGATTCATCTTTGCCTATTCTGCAAAAATATCTCTAGCCCTTTAATATTTTGCTACCAGTTGGCATGAAGGTGGGCCTTGCCAGTACAAAGTGTTAAAAAGAACTGTAGGAGGAAGGGCTTTGCTTCCTGCGTCTAGCATCAGGCTCCTGCAGTATATGGCAGCCAGTGGCATCCAACGGTCAGCAGCTTTCGCAGGCCCTCCCACACGACTTGGTGGTTTAATGACGGAATGCTCTGGAGCTTTCGGAACGCCCGTGGGGCTTTCTCTGGCACCCCAAAAGACAAAATGTCAGTAAGCTCCACAGAACGGATTTACGGGTTCCCTGGCAAGGTACCACGGTGACTCCCTGCCACCCTGTGTTCCCTGGCAAGGTACCACGGTGACTCCCTGCCATCCTGTGAACCACAATGTGCCCTCCACAGCAAGGTCTGGATCTCAGTCCAAGAGCGCAACTACTCCTTGGATATTCTATCGCAGTCCTAGGAGCAGCGGCTGTTCAACAGTGTATTATAGAAAACCGAAACTGGTACACTAGTACACATGAACTCTGCTAGCCCTGCAATTTTCTTCCTATTAGCCACCCCTTTACCACTCTGCTTCCATGGTAGTTAACAATGCTTTACACTACACAATGCCTGTTCACACTTGGCATGATTTATCCCTGATCCAGACCAAAACAGAATATTTCCTTTTTTTTTTTTTTTAAGAGAAGTTTTTGCTATAGGATGCATGCGCTCACCGGAGAGAGCGAGAGAGACACAGAAAGTGAAAACTCACCTCCCGGGGGGGGGGGGGGGGGGGGGGGAGCAGGGGGGGGGGGGAGGAGGCAGGATGGCCACGCCACAATTCCTTCTCCTCCATTTTCCTCTTGGGATTTTTGGGCACGCACGCACACGGGTCCAGCGTGGGATTGAATCCACCGGGTCAGGACTCGAACTTTGGTTGACTATGTGGGAGTCCAGCGACATAGCCATTACGCCATCTGCTGGTCCCTGAAACAGAATAATCTTAACAATTAGTCCTGAAATTGCTACATTCCTGAAGTGATACTTCCCCATACTATTGTACATCACTCCATCATCAGGAACCAGTTCCAAGGCCTACTTATAAAAAACAACGAAGTCTTCTACTGAGCATCAAGCTCTTCAGCCTGTCTGAAACTTTCCTTTATAAACAAAGAAAAAAAATAGTAAATTAGTCAACAAAGAGACTAACTGTCAAAAGCCCGAAATTTAATTATTATGGAATGATTACCTTAAATTTCATTTAGTTTTAGGAGGCATCGTTCACTGAATAAATGAATGTACAAACAAATGAATTTTACCATGGCAATGAAATGCAGACTTAGGACAGTCTGACCACTCTTCAAACTTCCTCCATTCTTGGGCCAGCAGGTGGTATGAAGGTTAAGGCAGCTGGATTCCCCACAACCATAGTTTGAGTCCTGGACTCAGCGGCTTGAAAAACATGCCAGTCATGTGTGTAAAGTGTCCAAAATCCTGAGAGGAGGATTGGGGAGAAGGAATGCAGTGTAGTCCTCTCTCCTGGGAGGTGCTTTCTCACTCTCTGCCCCTTCCCTGGCAAGTGCATGCACCCTACAGCAAACTGAAAAAGAAAAATGAAGAAAAACAAAACCTCTCTTCATTTTAGCTGTCATACCACCCCTCTCCTGAAGGATGTGAGGATTTCCTGATCCTCCTAACTTTTTCTTGTGGGACCAAATGTCTTAGGAGTTTGCTCTTGGTCCTTTTTCCCCTCAGACATCCCCAATACATTAATTATTTTTTGGTATTACCAGATGCTACCTATAAATCTCCACTCAAGACCCTCTTATGAACCTGAGACTCACAGCTACAACTTCCCACCAGCCATCTCAATCAGGCGCTGGGTCCCGGCCACCTCAAATTTAACTCAGTTCAAGTATTTCCTAAACAACGTATGCAAAGAATTGCAGCTAAAACACAATGATGAACAGGATCAATCTCACAGACGCTATGTAGAAGACATTTAACATACAAGTTTGGAAAGCGTTCCAAATTGAACTCGTCATATTCTTCTCATACAGGAAATGAGGTTAACCTCAACCTCAAACCACTAAATCACTTTATAACGTCAATGATGCCACACACAGTGTTTCGAATCCAGCCAATACTCTCTCTGCATATCTTTAAATCCATCAGCGCCTTCCATCCCCACTGTCACAACCTCATCTGCCCCTTGGAACCGCCTCCAGCACTGGGCAATAGCCTTCTCACTATGGCCCCAGCCCCTATCATCTCCCAGTAGCCATTCTCCATGCTTCCACACCTTAGAAAGACGGACAACTAGTCATTCCAGCTCTGTCATGAAAACATTTTAGATCTTCAGATACTGTGTACAAAAGAGCCAACACCTGAAAAGAAATCTTGATGGAATTTAATAAAGAGACAGGGACGAAAGAGGAGATGTTCACATGGGAGAGAAAAACACGGATCCATGAAATGCATGGGGAGCTCTACAGGTAACAGCTCGATGCAGCTGCAGCACGGGTGTGGGGAATAGAGGGAGTGGCAGGAAAGGAGAAGCTACAAAGGTCTCATGCAAAGAAATTAGACTGTTTCCCAGGAAACAGAACTTGTTCCTGCATCATACCAAATACCAAGCATCACAATAAGATTTGTAAATTCCTTTTCACACACACTTGGAAGTGGCGCTGTCACTGTTTTACCGAATACTATTAAATGCAAAACAGGAGAACACTGAGGTTAATCCATTATTCTACCACTGCCTTCTGAGAAGAGCAAACTGTTCTCTCAACAGACTGATCCAGCTGTCCTGAAATTTACCCTAAATTTAAGTGAACTTCAGCTGTCCATACGCCACTGATATTTAGTGTGGTAGGGATCCTGCACGACCCTCCACCCGTCCAAAATGCCAGTTGTGCTGAAGTTGAGAAAACCTGGTTAAATAAAGCAAAGAAACTTACAGCTGATGGGGCCAGCAGGCAGCTTGGTCGTTAAGGCAATGGACATTTCCAAATGGCTGACCACAGTTCAAGTCCCAGACCTTGCTTTCTCATTCTGTGTGTGTGTGTGTGTGTGTGTGTGTGTGTCTTTGAAAGGCTTCTTGCCAAGGTTACTCCCATAAGCGGTTTATGGGAGTAACCTGGGAGATACCCTGTGTGGGTCCTTGGGTTCTGTTTTCCCAGTGTAAATAATACCTTACTGTGTTGAAATAAACACAGACGGTTAAGTTTTCATACTTAAGTACGAGGAGACATTCCTCAGTCTGCGTTGGTACCGTCATGCCAAGGAAGGGTGCTAGTGCATTGGTTAGGTATCCCTTGGCAATATGCAGAATTCCTGTTCAATAGGATGGAAGTGAAGTCGAGGCTTCCCAGAGAAACCCACTGGGTTGGTCAGTGGGGCACACTGAGCTAGCGGTAAGTAGCCAATCTTTAGAAGGCTGTGCTACTACAGTATGATTACAGAGACTGATCTAAGGCACCTAGTGGTTGTCCTTGGGTTGTATTGTGAGTTCTTCTAACGCAGATGGGTGACTGGAATTTTAAGGGAACAGTCACTGTTACAGGTTCCCAAACTGGGGCTCTCAGTGAGGCCTCAGTGGCGAAGCTCTGTTGGAAGGATAGGAGGTTAACCGCCCTTCCTGTTCGTGTGTACTCAGTCCACTCAGGTACTTTAAAAGTCTGTAAGTCCTGTATATTCATTAACTGGAAAGGTGGACCCCTAAAGTTAGGATGGGGAGTCATCGTGCTAGTGGCCCATGTTAGAATAGGAATAGGGACAGGTAGGGATCTCTTGGGCACTGCCATTGAGGCCCCCTCCCGTGCTCCCCACCACACCTCAGAAAACTGAGGAAATCACTTTCTGCCTGGCAAAAGGACGCCAAATCTGTCAAGATCAAGAAAAACTAGGATAATGTGAAGTTTAAACTTGGATGCAGCAGATACCTTTACACCTTGGTCATCACAAAGAGAAGGTGGAGAAGCTGAAGCAGTCCCTGCCCCCAGGTTTGGCAGTGAAGGAGCTAAAATGAACCAGATGCTGTCTGAACTACATTAAACATTTTTTAAATTCTGGAAGAAAAAAAAAAAAGGGAATAGAGACAGCTGTGTATTGAGTAGAGGAAAAGGATAAACGAAGCCAGTAGTCCTTAGCCAAATGTGGGCTGGAAAAGTTTAAGAGATGATGAGTCAGTTCTAAAGTTTTATATAAATACTTAGTATCTAAAATGTTTTCACTAGACGGCCTTTCTACCCCATGATACTGTCTGTGTATAAACCGGAGAGTAAGACAAATGCTGTAGCATTCTCCATGTCAATACTTACTCAGCTGGGTGTCATTTCTTTTTAAAGAGAAGTCTCAACTCCTCCAGTGGCTCACAGGTACCAGCTGTTTCCTCCTGGGGCGGGGCTCACCGTTATCGTTTTCGGCTTTCTGTAATGAGAAGGGGGCAAGCTTCACCCTGGAGTGATGAATCCAACTACCCAATTCTTTTATTGCTGAAGGGGTTGCTAGAATGACTAAAAATGGGTTCAACTGACCACTGGGATTTCCTTCCCTCCGAGTTGTAATCAGAACTTGGTCTCCTGGCTTTGCATGAACATGCTGAACACTACTGTCATGGGAAGGCAGAACGCGGATGCCATGCTCTCTTAGGGGTGTCTGAAACCGATTGATGGGCGATGTGCCAGACCTACCGTTTCAGTCTGTAAGCCTATCAGTCAAAGGAAAGGGTCAGCCATACAACAGTTCCCAGAGGCTAAAAGTGAGCTTGGCCTTGCGGTATTATGTACTCTCCTGGGGTGACTGGGAGCAGAGACCCAATGTTCAGATGCTTCCTGGCAAAGTCTGGCAAGACTGCACTTTAAGATCTGATTAGTTCTACTTTTCCCGAAAAGTGTGGCTTCCAGGCAGAACGCAAAACTTATTTTATTCCCAAAGCTTTGGCCACTCTGTGTCATTTGTGAGATGCAGGAGGAACCATTATCACCTGAAGACCATGAGGTAGTCTGGACCTTGAGATGAGTTCCTTTAAGAACTTCACTACTTCTGCTTTTTCTGTACAGGTAGGGAAAGCCTCCGCCCAGCCTGTGGACGTATCCATGAAAACTCAGAGGCATACAGCCTTTGCACGATGGCACATGGGTAAAGCCTACTTGTCAACCTTCCCCTGGGTAAGAGTCCTGCGTCTGTGAGGTCTAACGCAGAGTGCCATTCAGTGACCCAGGGAACTGGGACGGCAAGCTGTAGGGGTCTGCCACCAGAGGGTGAACAGGCTCACTGCAGTAGTAACAATTCTTAGGTCCTGGACCACCTATACTCCCCAGTTAGCTGAAGTACTAGCACCACAGGGGTGCTGCAGGGAGACCAGCAACATTTTAGCAGCCTGAATTTAAAAAATTTCTTCACGGTGGGTTCAAATTCTTTCCTGGCTTCAGGTCTCACTGAGTATCATTCATGACGGGGGATCTGGAGGGATCGTTCAGTTGCACCCTTACAGGGGATGCTATCACTCTTTCCAGGGGCTAGTTGTACCAGGCCATGGGACTGATTCTGTCATTGATATGGTCTGGCACGTCACTAGAATCTTGAAGGCCCAATCTCCTTGATGGCCTGTATTTAAATTGGAGGATGGTTCCCAACTTGGTTACTGTGTCTCTTCCCCTAAGAAGAGGCTAGGCAGCTGGGCACTATTAAGAAAACACTGTGGGGGGACCAGCAGTTAGCGTAATGGCTATGTCACTGGACTCCTACGTAGTCGAACGCGGTTCGTGTCCCGGACCCGGTGGCTTAAAACTGACGCCGGCGAGTGTGCGTGCGTGCCCAAGATCCCGAGAGGAGAATGGAGAAGAGACTGCGGTGTGGCCATCCCCCCTGGGGGGTGATTTCTCACTCTCTGTCTCTCTGTCTCTGTCTGTCAGGCAAGCGCATGCGCCCTATAGCAAAAAAAAAAAAAACTCTCCAAAAAGAAAGCACTGTGAAAACGGTTCTCAAATTGGCATACTAACAGAGGGGTAAAATGACAATGTATTTGTTTTCTTCTGTTCCCATAACGACTGTGTTTTGTGAAGAGGGCTTTCCCAAAATAGAACAAAGGAAGTTGTCCCTGTATATAAAAGAAATAGAACTGCCCTACCCATGTCGTCTAGTTACCTGGGGTTCCTTGATGGTTATGCGGACTTTTCCAGACAAGGGCATAGAAGGCATCTCTAAGTCCCTTCCCTGAGTTCTCTCTCTCTCTCTCTCTCTCTCTCTCTCTCTCTCTCTCTCTCTCTCTCTCTCGGCACATAAGGGCCTTGGCTGCCTGTTCTCCCCTTTGGGATTGTGAGCAGTAAATCCTCCAGTGCCAGGACTGCTTCCAGCCTCACAGTAAAGGGGACATGGCACTGGGGTGGCTGAGTGCACTCTCTCACCCGGTGTCCAATCTGTTTTCATTTGAAGCAGGAACCCACAGTCTTCCTTCTTTCTTTGAGTAAACTCCTGGGCAGTTTTTGGGCATTGAGGGCTTTGCCAATCGCCAACTGTCATAAGCCTGGCCTGCAGTAACCTTGTGTCCAGATCATCCTTGCACAGGAGACTTCTTTTAGGCTCCCTAATTGTTCTTAACTGCCTATCCCATGGCCACACAAGTGCTGCTTTTGGGGGGGCTGAAAAAGAGAGAGAGAAAGAAAACAGTCTCTCGCTCCTAGGGGCTTAAGTTCTTACTGAGTAGTTCCACAGGCAGTTTGTAGCCCTATATGAGACTTGCCCATACCAAGAACTGTCAGTCCCACCTCAGCTGCCCCACTTTGGCACAGAACCAACAGAAATAAGGCTAAAATGACAGAGGCCAAATAAGACTAGAGGTGGTCCTCAGTTTGGGGCTGACCTCCCTGTCCTGGCTTGGCTCATGTTGGTGACCCTTAGAAATCCGTCTGTGATGCCCAGGTCCTTGGTGCATCAAACACAGAGCTGAATGATACACACTAACAGCAAAAGCGACGGGTAGTTCAAAAGCGCACTCCTGAGAGGGTGAGGGAGTGGCTCAAGGTCCCTGGCAGTTACATTCCATGGAGTTTAGAACTACTTAATAGGGGTCCTGTGGGCCCACTAATCGTCTCATCCCAGTGGCTATACCAAATGTCGCCTTAATCAGCTAATAATCTCCCACTGGGAATCTCCCCCTTACCTTACCTTGGGCAGGAAAATTTTCTGCCCTGATAGGCTCTTCCATCTAGCCCTGTAGGCAGCCACAGACCCTTTCGCCCACTCCCATTTTCTAGCTTTCTTCCTGCCTCACTCCCACCCCTCTAATCCTAAAAGGACGGGAACGTGGTTCAGTTCCCGCCCCACCAATTCTCCGTACTCAAGGTGCACCCCAGTTTCACTCCACGGCCAGGGGGAGGGAGGGATGTTTTACAACTCTCATCTTCACAATGCACCTGGGCTTCCATCTCCGAGTTCCGCGAGAGCCACGTGACAGGGACACACTCATTCATACCCGAGCTCTCGCTCCGCCCGACCCGGGTTACCCGCGCGGGGTCTCACCCCGGCCGCCGGGGAGGGCGGGCGCGCTCCCTGGAGCGGGAGCGGCGGGCGAGCTGGACGGCGGCTTCTCCCTGGGTCCGGCTCCCCGAGGGCCGGCCTCCGCCCCAGAGCCTCACCTTCGGGCGGTGCGCGCCGACCTGGCTCCTCCCTGCTCCCGGGCGGGCCGCCCCACCTGCCCCAGCGAGCCCGCCGCAGCGCGCGCCCGCCCCGCCGCCCTCGGGTCAGGCTCAGCTCGGCTCCTCCCCTTCCTCTCCTCACTTAAGACGCGGGCGCACAGGCGGCGGCGCTGGCGGCGGCGGCGGCGAGTCCCGCTGCCCGAGGCGCACCCACCCGCTCGCCCAGCGCCGACTTCCTGTTCCCGTGAGCGTCATCAGAGCGCGCCGGAGTCGTCCAGGGCGGGGCTGTAGGAAGGGAGAGAGGCCAACGGAGGAAGCCGGAGAGCGCGCGGAGGGGGAGGGGCCGAGCGGTTGCTAGGCGACTGCGTCATCGGCCGGCGCCGCGCTCCTCCCGCCCCTCTCTGGAGAGAGGCGAGAGCCCCGCACAGAGTGAGCGAGACAGCGAGCCGAGCTCCGGGTGCTGCCGCCGCCGGGAGCGTGAGCGCGAGGGAGCATCCGAGAGACCCAGCGCCGTGCCCGCCGCCGCCGTGACCGAGGCCAGCGGGAGCCGCGGCCGCCCTCCTCTCCCCCCTCACCTTCCTGACCGGCAAGTGGCTGCTGCACACGCCGGAGCCGGAGCCGGAGCCCGAGCCGGCGGCTGGGGGCAGGGAGGCGGCACCGCGGGCCGGGACTGGGAAGCTGCTCTGCGGTGAGAGGACGCTGAGGACGGGCCGGAGCGTCTACCTCGTCCCGGAGCGTGGGACGAGGCCCCCCCCCCCCCAAGGTGTAGGGAGGGGGACCCCAGCCGCCGCGACACATGCGGGAGCCGGGAGCGGGGACGGCGCCGAGCGGAGCCGGCCGGGTCCCCCACCTCGCCGCCGCCTCGGCCACCCTCCCATTTGCCCTGCAAGCACGCTCAGCTCCCACCTTCGGGCGGGGGCGGTGGTGACCTTCAATGTAAAGCGCAGCTGGGGAGGCGGGGAGAGCGGGAGCGCCGTCGTACTCCTTCCCTTTTTGGCCCCCTCGACTCCCCTGGGGTTCTCCTTCGGCGAGCAACCGTTCCAGGCTCCTCGACAGGACTCTGGGAGCTCTCCATGTTCCTCTTGGGGTTTTGGACACACACGCAAGTCGTTCTGGTGTGTTTTCAGGACACACGCCTAAGTAGGGGTATCCAGCCATCTTAGCCCCCACCTACCTGCTGGCTCTTAAACGAACTGTTTCAAGACCTTCGTGTGTGTTATGGTTCTGATTTCATGTTCTTGGTTTCGCTGAAGCTGCACATCTTTTTACATGCCTATTAAAAATTTGGGGACCAGCTGGTGGCTGTGGTTAAAGTGGCTGGATCCTACATTTCTAATGGTTCTGGTCTTGGACCTGACATTTGCAAAACACAGCAGGTGTATGTGTGTGGGCCCAAAATCCCAAAAGAGGGAGAAATGGCGGAGAGATTGTGGCATGATTATTTCCCACGGGAGCAAAAGTGCTAGCACTTAAAAGTGTATGTCACTAAATTATTTCTTCACCTCTTGATTTTTCTACTTATCAGTAGGCAAAAGAAATGCTGGTTCAGTTTTTAATGGAAAGTATTGCACTTAGTGTGAAGGCATCTGAAACCAAGCATACACAGGCACAAAATTTTGAAGTTTAGGGAGTTCATGGATCCACAAACTTTCCTGGGGAAGTTGTATATTAAAGATAATTTTTGTACAGATTTTTAAAAATTGCAATTTAATGAATTTCAGCAAGTTCAAAGCAAGTGAATTATATGGGAAAACTACCCTTTTTTAAAAAATTATTTTTTATCTTATTTATTATTTTTCAGTTTGACCAGAAAGGTGGGGTAGGGGGTGAGAAAGCAAGTTACCAGGTCCGGGACTCAGATTGCGGTTGACCATGTGGTAGTCCAGCACCTTAACCTCCACGACACCTGCTGGCCCTCAGACTACCCCTTTAAAACTGGAAGGTAGTGGGACCAGCAGGTGCTGTAATGGTCACGTCTCTGGACTCCCACAAGACCATCCACAGTTCAAGTCCTAGACCCAGTGGCTTCAGACTCAACACTGGGTGCATGTGTGCTCATGCTGTGATCCTGAGAGAATAAAGTAAAAGGAATTGCAGTGTGGGTATATCCCCCCAAGGGATGATTTCTTGCTTTCTCTCTGGAGAGCACATGTACCCTATAGCAAAAATCTCTCTTAAAAAAAAAAATAAAAAACTGGAAGGTATTACATTTCTGTTTCTGTTTAGTCTCTTGATCAAGGATCTAATTTGGTTTTTAAGTCACGAGGTGTTTTTCTTTTTTTTTTCTTTTTGGAGAGGTTTTTGCTATAGGGTGCGAGCACTCACCAGAAAGACGGAGAGAGACAGAGAGACAGAAAGTGAGAAATCTGCCCCCGGGGGGATGGTCATGCCACAGTCCCTTCTCCATTCTCCTCTCGAGATCCTGGGGACACATGCACACGTGCCTGGCGTGAGTTTAAGCCACCGGGTCCGGGACTCGAACTGTGGTCAACTACATGAGAGTCCAGCGACGTAGCCATTATGCCAACTGCTGGTCCCAAATCATGGGCTTCTAAGTCCTGGACTTACATTGCAGTGTTGTGCCTGGTGTGTTTTTGGAGTCATGCAGATTAAGATTCAGATTTTGACTCTTACTGATTCCCTCTTGGTCTGTCCTGCAAGTTATTTCTCAAAGCTTTCGCTGTGTCATATTTAAAAATAAAATTGCACTGTTCACCTTGCAGGACTACTAGAATAAAAGGAGTAAATGCCTACCACAGTGACTGATACTTGGAAATGACATTTTTCATTTGTATTTATTCCAGTTCTTAAAATAACTTGGGCAGATGGCTTTTTCTTTTTCAGTCCTTAGAGAAAAGACATTTTAAATGTTTAAACATAAGATTAACAACTTGGGTTTTCAAGTGGCTCTAGGGCTGATAGGAAAGATTGGTATTATACAGGCACATTTAAAGTTTAACAGTGTGTAAGAGCAAGTTCATGGAAAGGCACACGATACAGTCTTTACGTAGGACTTAGTCCTTTCCCGTACTTTCACATTCCTGAACACCAAAGAGCATCAGACACTTAGAGTTAGTAAATATTACTTACATGATTCCACTTACCGCTTCCTGGTGTTGTGGAGATTTCTCTTAGAGAAAATAATGTCCATGTAAGCTAAAGTGGCGTTTGATAGTAGTGCCTCGACTTTGTCTTTGATTATTAACTTCATTACCGACAATAACAGTTCTTTGCAGCCTCTCCTTTTTAGTTTAGGGACATGATAACTAGTGAGTGCAGTAAAATCACTAAAATGCTGATAGTCTTTTTTTTTTCTTTGGGACCAGCAGTTAGCGTAATGGCTATGTCGCTAGACTCCCACGTAGGCGACCACGGTTCGAGTCCCGGACCCGGTGGCTTAAATTCCCGCCGGTCGCGTGTGCGTGTGTGCCCAAGATCCTGAGAGGAGAATGGAGGAGAAGGGATTGCGGCGTGGCCATCCCCCCTGGGGGGTGACTTCTCGCTTTCTGTCTCTCTGTCTCTGTCTGGCGAGTGTACGCGCCCTATAGCAAAAAACCTCTCCAAAAAAAAAAATGCTGATAGTCTTTTTTTTTTTTTCTTTTAAGTTTGTTGTAGTCTGTGTGTGCTCAGAGAGAGAGACAGGGAAAGAGAAAGAGAGAAAGCACCCCTTAAGGGCAATGACCACTCCACAGTCCCTCCTCCGCTCTCTTCTCTGGATTCTGGGCATGCGCATATTCCCAGCGTGTTTTTCAGGAGTCTGCCATGTGTGGTCCAGCCGCGGTAGCCACCACATTACCTGGTGACCCCAAAATACTCATAGTCTTAGGGTTCACTGATGGAACTCTTGAGTCTCGCCATTGTGTAAGCTTCGATTTTCCCCTTAGGTAAGACAGTTGCTACTTTTCTACTTTTTTTTTTTTTTTTTAGTTAAATGAATAGTTGTAATCCTCCCTGTGATGATGGAAAGAATGTGGGGAAAATTAGATGAGAAGATCGAGACTAAGCTCTTCATATTGATTGATTAGATTTTTTGTTGTTTTTTCCTCTCGCACTGTTTAATGAAGACTACTGGATAAAGCCTGGGACCTAGGTGACGATGGAAGTGTCTTGTCAAGATTGCTACTTAAGAATGAAGAGCATCAAAGTCCTGGGTTTGGAACAGGACATGGGTGTTACAAAAAGGTTTTCCAGGAATGAAGACTTGGCATCTTTAGGAAGTAACGCTAAAGTCTGTAGCACCCTGGCAAACCTGCGGACCAGTAAAGCGGACGCCGTGGAGCACATGTGTGTATTGGGGGCCACGGAAAGTCCTTGGCTTAGTAATATCCCATATCCAGAGGGCCTTCACATGGCAATGAGAAAGTGCTGTCTTCACGGACCCCAGAGAAGGTGGGTCAGGCCCTGGATACTCATCACCAGAACAATGAGCCGAGCTCTGGACCCGCACAGAATAACGCTGTCCTGAGCTCCCTGAACCTTTCCGTGTGTTAGATGTGTCTGAGCCATCTCTGTTCTGCCTATAATTGCTGGCACACTTGGACGGGTTCAGTCTTACATTTCTGTAGAGGAAGACCCATATTGGAGCACTCTGGAACTCATCCAAAGGGAATTACTTTCTTAAAGAAACATTTGAGTTTTGTCTGAGATATGTGGAGGACGGACCTGTTGCTTTGCAAAGGCCAAAGTCAGACAGGTTGTGGAGCATGATTATATTGGATGCCATTGAGCTATCTGGGCTCATTTAGCAAGAAATGATGAAAAAGTGACAATAGCCAGGTAAAATACAAGCTTTGCTGTGTGTGTGTGTGTGTGTGTGTGTGTGTGTGTGTTTTATTTAACTCAAACCTTATATAAATTATTTCAATTCTCCAGTGGTATAAATGTAAAAGTGAGTCAGGATCACCTTATGTTCCTCAAGCATGGCTTTTCATGGCCCGTGACTTCAGGCTTCATGCCTTTCTCTTCTTGTGCATGTTATTACTAATTTTTTTCCTCTAAAAAAATTTTTGCAATGTAAACGTAAAGAAGAGAGCCTGCTTTGTGACTGGACTGCCTACATATAATCTAGGGACTGAAACAGAAATCTCTAAGAACAGATTAAGACATTTAAGGTAACATAGAAAAGTCGGTTTCATTTTTATGATGTAAGAAACACAACAAACACCTGTTAGAAATGTATGGTACAATTTTTTTTTTTTTTTTAGAGGTTTTTGCTATAGGGCGTGTGCGCTCGCCAGACAGACAAAAAGCGAGAAATCACCCCCCAGAGGGGATGGCCACGCCGCAATCCCTTCTCCTCCATTCTCCTCTCGGGATCTTGGGCACGCACGTACACGCGCCCAGCGTGAGTTTAAGCCATCGGGTCTGGGACGTGAACCGCGATCGACTACGTGGGAGTCCAACGACATAGCCATTACGCTAACTGCTGGTCCTGGTACAATTTTTTTTTAAGAGGTTTTTGCTATAGGGTGTGTGTGCTTGCCAGAAAGACAGAGACAGAGATAGAAAGTGAGAAATCACCCCCCAGGGGAGATAGCCACACCACAATCCCTTCTCCTCCATTCTCTCGGGATCTTGGGCACGCACGCGCCCGCCCCCGGCATGAGTCCAGGACTCAAACTGCGCTCAACTACATGGGAGTCCAGCAACATAGCCATTACGCCAACTGCTAGTCCGTACCCCCGCCCCCAAAATATCTTAAACTAGGAAAATTTAGAGTTTTAGCCACTTTCTTTGAAGATCTTAATCTTATTTCAACAATGTACAGAAATGGATTTGAGAAAATACTAGTGAATACAAAAGGTTAATGTTAATTAGATTTGGCCAATTGGATGCATTTTAAATAAACTTTTATATTTAAAATTGACTAAGAGAAAGAACACTTATGTATCCAAGTCAACTCTCTGTATCTTGATGAAATTTTATACTTCAGTTTTCATAGGTACACATTTGTAAATCTGGGCAACTGACTGCTACTCCATTTTGCTGTATGTATCTTGATGAAGAGATTCTGTTGGATAATTGAAGTGAACCCCCCCACTGGAAGGAAGCTGTGTTTACTTTAGATACTTCTGTGGACGTGGAATGGGAAAGAAATTTGTATTCAGTTGTCAGCACCACTGGATCAATTTCAGCATCACAGTGAATCAGGACGATTTCTTATAAAAAGCATAGTCTACTTCTTGTCTGAACTAATGGGATTGTAATCATAAAAAAGGTATGTAACAAGTTAATTCCTTGTAGTTTCTGGCCAGTTGGTGCTTGCACTCACCAGAGAGGCAAGTTGGGGCAGGGGAGAGGAAGAAGCAACCCCACCAGGGAACAGCTACAACATAACCCCTTCTCCATTTCTTCTCTCTGGAACCTTGGCACGTGTGCACATGCACCTGGCATAGGTCTCCAGCTGCCAGGTCCAGGACTCAAACTGTGCTATGAGCCAGCCATGTGGGATCCTGCACTCTTAACCACCAGGCTGTGAGCTCGCCTGCAGTTGGGTCAGTTTTACAGGGTGGTTAATAAGGAAGATCAGTAGCATATGTGGTATTTATGTATACGCTATGTGGTATTTATAAGTGAGCACAAAGAAAAGAGTGTCTTTGCTCTAGAAAGCCTTTCTTTTCACCTCTGCTACACTGCCCGTACTACCCAGTTTACTTTCTTTTTATTCTTTACTAGTAAATTTTATGTCTGTTTAAATCATACAGTATGGTGTTATAGGACAGACATAAATGGTGAAAGGTTACTGTAGTGTAACAGTTCAACACATCTATGATCCTCACAGTTGCCCTTTTTTTTGGTGGCAATAGCAGCTAAAATGCACTCATTTAGTACAGATCCCATACGGTAGAATGTTAGTACCCATCATTCTCATTGTAGATCAGCTCTGTAGATGTGTTTATCCTGCATACCTGCTGCTGCGTATCCTCTGTCCTTCATCTCGCCATCTTCTCCCCTTTACTGTCGTTCCCTCTGTGACCACATTTGTTCTCTCTTTATATTTGAATTTTTTTTTTTTTAAGATTTTCACCTGTCATGAGATGATGCAGTATGTCTCTGTGCCTGGCTTATTTCATTTAGCAAAATGTCCCTCTAAGCTCATCCATTGTGGAAAATGGCAAATTCCCATTCTTTCTGAAGGCTGAATCATTTTCTATTTTATGTGTGTGTATGTGTATGTGTATATATGTGTGTGTGTGTGTGTGTGTGTGTGTATATATACACATACATACACACACACATATATAAATAAAAATGTGTGTATGTGTATCACAGTTCCTTATCCATTCATCTGTCAACACACACGTAGGCTGTTTGGATAGTGTGGCTGTTTGAATACTGCTGTAGTAAATATAGGAGTGCAGGTATCTTGTGATTTTGTTTCCTCTGGGTTTATGTCCAGAAGAGGGACTGCTGGGTCACGTGGTAGTTCTATTTTAAATTTCTCTAGAAACCTGCGCCCTGTTTTCCACAATGTCTGTACCAGTCTACATTCTCGTTTCTTCACACCGTCGCCTTTTGACTTTTGATAATAGCCTGTCTAGTGGGTGTGAGTTGTGAGTGTGATCTCTCATAGTGGTTTGGATGTGCATTTTCTTGATGATTAATGACATAGCACTTTTTCATATACCTCTCGACTGCTTTATGTCATCACTGGGAAAATGTCTATTGAAGTCCTTTGTTTTTTTTGTTTGTTTGTTTTGTTTTTTTAATTTGGTATAGGGCTCACCAGAGAAAGAGAGAGGGAAAGTGAGAAAGGAAACTGCTAGGTCTGGAACTCCAACTGTGGTCGTCCATGTGGGAGTCTAGTACCTTCACCATTCCATCTGCTGGCCCTGCACCTTTATTTAGGTTATTTTTTCCATTATTTAGTCATGTGCGTCCTTTATACATTTTGGATGTAATCTCCTATCAGATATATAGTTTGCAAATATTGTTTCTCAGCCTGTAGCGTGCTGTTTCATTTTGATGGTTTCTTTTGCTGTTCAGAAGCTTTTGTCTGATGCAGTTCCATTTATTTATGTTTCTTTTGTGTCCTGAGCTTTTGGGATGATAGCTAAAAAATCATTGCCAAGGCAGGTGTTCAGGAGCTTCCACCCTTTGTTCTCTCCCAGTTGTTTTATAGTTTCAGGTCTTATTTAGGTTACCTTGTTAATTTGAGTTGCTTCTTGTTTGTGATGGAAGGGTTCAATTTTATTCTTTCCTTTGAGGAACTGTGAACGAGAAACCAGACAGGGTTATGTCCTAAGACTGGACTTATGAACATGAGATGGTTTTCAGAATACCAGGTCTGGGTCTTCAGAAAAGAAATCGGGATGGGGGTGTCCCTTTTCCAGCCTAGAAGCTGCTGGCGCAGGCCCCTCTTACCTCTAGTTTCTGCAGTTCCCACATGCACGGGAGAATCACAGCCACTGTGGAAACCAGGTGGAGGGCTACCGCTCAGGGCAGACTCCACTGTCTGCAGTGCCTCGAAGTACACTGTCTAAACTGCGTGGATATTTCCAAAAAAAATATGGAAAGCACCTCTGTAACATACTCATTTGTATGCATACTCTTGTTCAGTATGCTTCAACATAGTGTTGTAGAAAACAGACCACCGAGAAACCAAGCGACACTCAGAGGTAGGAGAACCCGGGTTGATTAAGCTGGCAGTCCCAGAGGAGCGCCTACTCCAAAGCCTGTTCCCCAACCTGCAGGAGTTACAGGGGTTATAGAGTCAGGGCCCATGGCCGTCGCAGACAAAGGAAATCGGAAAAGTAGCAAAACAGCCCTAAAACAGTTGCAATCCAGCTTGTAACATTTCCTATCAGGCAGTTTACAAAAGTGGAACAGAAATACTTCCTGTTTGCAGGCAGCTTGTAGCACACAGGATCCACGTCAACAAGATGTACCTGTTACTAGCATCTCAGATCTCCTGCTGGGAACGCGCTTCCTAGCATGCTAATGAAGCAGTTTTACTGTAGGTCATCTGGTGCTTAGTGGCAAGCATGGCTTCTCAAATGGGAAACTGCTACGAGTTGTGGCGGGCAGGATCGTTAGAACTTTTCCCTGAGAAGTCTTGTTATCAGAGTTGGTCTGGTTCCTGCTTGCTTTCTCCTGTCTTTTTTCTCAGTTCTTGTTCTCTATGAAACTTTGTTCTCTAAGTTGGCCTGGTTTCTGTCTCCCGCTTCTTATCCCTTGGCTCACTAAGACTGGGCTCATTTACATAAAGCGGTTTTTCAGGATACCTAGTTTGGGTATTCGGGGGAGAACTGGGGGGAGGGGGTGTCTTTCTAACATTAGATGAGTCGACGCTGCTGGAGCAGGACTCTCACTCCCACATTCATGGAACTGCAGGTAGATGATGACAGATGATGTTAGACCCTGTCATCTTCAGTTCCAAGTCAAAGCACAGGGCCTCTCAGCATTTGCATCAACTCCAGTAAAAATGGAAAAAGGGCTTGAAGGAGAGTGTGATGGAGAGTTCTCTTCTCTGGCTTTGTCAGCTTGCATACTATGGAAAAAGATTTTGCCAACAGCTCAAGCTGCCTTCTGAGCTGGTGCTGTATTTTCAGCTGCTGCTGGAGCTGTGACCGCAGCCGCTGAGGATGCTGCCAGAAAGCAATGTGGGCAGCATCCCTTCTTCCCCACACAGTATCTATCCAGTTCTACCGTGATGCAATCCCCACGTGGAGCCAGGACCCCTGCCCAGAGATCACTCAGCTCCAAGCACACCACGGCCTTAAGGAGAGCAGCACCCTCCAGGACAGCTTCTAGGGACCCTGCACAGTCCTCTTCCGTCTAGGAGCTGTCTGTGAGAACTGAGCTTCCTCCCACAGTCACAGACATCTCTGGGATCTCTTCGCCTGGTTTTCCTACTAGGTAAGGCCCCGGAATCTGCTCACTCACACTGGAAATACCCTATGGCAAAGTGCAAGGCCAAACCAGGCTCCTCTTCTGGCACGCCTGCAGCCTTAGGCAAGTCATGCACCCTCAGTGTGAAACAGCTCTCCTCATCCAGCTGACTGTGCTTACTCCAACTGGCCACGTATGAGGGTGGGGCTGCGGGTTTCTGTATCCAGGTTACAGGGCAGGGAAAAGAGGTGGTGAATGGTACGTGTGGAGGTCTACCGGGCGGTCCAAGGCCCATGAGAAGGACTCCAGAAGCTGCAGGAATTGCTTGAGGAGCACCTACTCTATTCTCCTGACCTGATTCCAGCTCGAAGAACGCCTTGGTAAGAGGCAGTTACTTTGGAGTTGAACTGGAAGAAAAAATTGTTTTCCTCACAAAAGATCTCCGGGTCTCTAGGAGTGCATACAAAAGCCAGCTTGAATACGCAGACTGAGAAGAAAAGAAGACCTCCACCTAATTTTCTATCTGTTGTTAGAATTTGGAGGTTGTCTACTTTGTTATTTCCAGATCCTGCAGAGGGATGATTCTAGATAGCTTAAGTTTAGAAGCAGCTCCAAATATGGAATATAATTTCCACATTTGGAACTTGTGTTTAAAACTCACACTTAACATTTCAAAAGGTTAACATTTCAACTGGCAAAGGAATTTGATGTGCTTAAAAATTTTAGCTAAACCTGTAGAGTGTCTAATTAATGGGCTATGGGCCCAGATCTTGAAATGCCTTATTTAATTTTTCTATCTGGGAGCCATGGTGTAAGAAAGACTAACATATATGTGGATTATGAAAATGTGTTCTAGCCTTCAAACCTGAGTCTGAACTACATCAGGAGACATGTCCTATACTTTTGTCCTCTTCATTGTGCTTAACACGGTACCTTGCAGAGAACTGACTGATACTTGAAAACTCCCCTGAAATAAAACCAAAGCAGTTTCCATACATACTTTTATATAGCCCATGGCCATCACCAACATAGAGAAAGAAAATGTTTCTGTTGACCCTTGGCTTTAGGAATTAATACCAGATTTGGGTGCTGGATAGTTAGATAGTTGGTACAAAACACTGTAAAGTTGTAAAGGACTTAAGCTTCAGGGACCAGCAGTTAGCGTGATGGCTATGTTGTTGGACTCCGATGTAGTCGACCGTGGTTCGCGTCCCGGACCCGGTGGCTTAAAACTCACGCCAGGCGCATGTGCGTGCGTGCCCAAGATCCCAAGAGGAGAATGGAAGAGAAGGGATTGCGGCGTGGCCATCCCCCCGGGGGGTGATTTCTCACTTTCTGTCTCTCTGTCTCTCTCTGTCTGTCTGGCGAGCGCACGTACCCTATAGTGAAAACCTCTTAAAATAAAAAAGGATATAAGCTTCACAGCAGTCTGCAGGTGTCCATATATATTGCAATGCTGGGGTATTTCAGAGCCACCCATTAGGAAAAAGCACAGAGGGCACGTGCACTCCCTAAAGAGAGACAGAATTGGAAAGTGATAAAGTAACCCCACGGACACGGTCACGCCACAATCCTTTCTCCTCCATTTCTCCCTCCTGTCAGGATTTTGGGCACGTAGGTGCATGGTACCGGCATGTTTTCCAAGCTGCTGGGTTAGGTCCAGGACTCGAACCATGTGGTCAGGCATGTGGAATCCAGCCACTGTAACCACAAGGCCACAGACTGCCCAATAATCTAATTTTAAATAAGATACTGGTAAATAAAAGGTATTTGGGGGCAAATGATCAATATGAAGAAAAGCTAAATTAAGAGCGTTCTTAAGAATAATCTAATTTTTAAAAGCTTGCTAATTCCTTAAGACAGAAAAAGACAGCAACACCCTTGACTTTAGGCTACGGTCCTCTCAGCCCTATAGCCAACCAGGATTACAGGCACACTCACCGTGTTAAGGTGAACCCTAGGGGCATAAACCGAGAGTCTTCCAATAAGGCTTCTAGCATGACACAGCAGCACCCCTCCCTGCCCATACCACTGTAGCTGGGCCTAATCTGAAATGCTTATTAATCGGATCATAGAAGATATTGCTAAAGGCATTTCCTTTATGCTTAATCAAATTTGAACAATTGTCAGGGACCAGCAGATGTCATAATGGTTATGTTGCTGGACTCCCATGTAGTCAGTCAACCACTGTTCTAGTCCCAGACCCAGAGGCTTAAAACTCAAGTCAGCACATGAGTGTGCATGCTCATAATCCCAAGAGGAGAATGGAGGAGAAGGGATTGTGGCATGGCATCCCTTCTGGGGGGTTATTTCTTACTTTCTGTCTCTGGTGAGCACATATGCCCTATAGCAAAAATCTCTTCAAATATTTTTGTGTTTGTGTGAACAATTAGCTATAATAATTGCATGTGTATCTCTTAGAGAAGGATTTTCCCCTCTAAGTCTAAATAAAAGAATAAATAGGGGAACAGGAGATGGCATAATGGTTACATTGCTGGACTTCCACATAGTCAACCACGGTTTGAGTTCCAGACCCGGTGGCTTAAACTCCACCAGGCACATGGGGTTGCATGCCCAAAGATCCTGAGAGGAGAAGGGAAGAGAAGGAACTGCAGCATGGTCATCTGCCTTGGGGCAATTTCTCACTTTCTGTCTCCATCTTTCCAGTGAGTGCACGCACCCCAAAGCAAATATCTCTCTTATAAAAAAAAAAAAAGAGAGAGAAAAGAAAAAGAATTAAGAAAGGAGCCCAATAACAGCATACATGTAATACCAACCCTTGAAGACAAGAAGCATGGTTCCCAAGCCAACTGGAATACTCGGTATGGGTGCATTTACTTATTTATTTAACTAATTTTATTTATTTATTTTTAAAGAATTCCTTAACTTTATTTATTTATTTAAATTTGACCAGAGAGGAACAGAGAGGGGGCTGGTGAGAAAGCTAGCCGCCAGATCTGGGACTCAACTGTGGTCGGCAATGTGGGAGTCCAACACCCTAAACCACCACACCACCTGCCAGTCCCTTTTTATTTTTTTTTTTATAATACATTTTCTTTTAATTTCTTTTATACATTAAATCACTATATATCACTTAGCATGTAAAGTGAATTTTCCAACATGAATATATTTTGCACCAGTCCAGTTTGGGATACAATACATGTTATCATCAACAGATAATCTGTTTCTGTGCTCCATAAATGTCTTGCCTCTCCATTTTTCTCCTTAATATCTTTCCTCACACTCTCCTCCTTCTGCCACCCTTTCTGTATCCTCTAAATCTTTCTGTTTCTGTCATAGAGTGCAGACAGTTGGCATATATACAGTGTCCTTCATAACCTGGCTTACTCCACCCAGCCCTAAATCTTTCATATTTGTCCACTTTCTATCAAAGTCAAGGTCTTGTTTATTATGACTGAGTAGTATTCCATAGAGTATATTGCCACACTTTTTCAATCCATTCTTCTGTGCGTGGACATTTGGGTTGGTTCCATGTCCTAGCAATTGTGAATAATGTCACAATAAACATAGATGTGCAAGCGCTTTTTTGACTGAATATTCTCCTTTCCTTTGGGTAGATACCCAGGAATGAGATTACTGGATCATATGATAGTTCTCTTTGTAGATTTTTGAGGAACCTCCATATTGTTCTCCACAGTGCCCGAACCAATTTACATTCCCACCAGCAGTGTAGGAGAGTTCCCCTATCACCACATCCCTGACAGCACTTACCGTTTTTTTTTGTTGTTGTTGTTTGTTTGTTTGTTTTTTAAATCTTTGCCATTTTGACTGGGGTTAGGTGGTATTTCATTGTGGTTTTGATCTGCATCTCCCTTATGATGAGGTATGTTGAGTGTTTTTTCATATGCCTTGTATCTTTTCGTATGTTTTCCTTAGAGAGTTGTTTGTTCGTTTCATTTTCCTGTCTTTTAACTGGGTTGATCTTTGGGGGGTGGGGGGTAAGCTGCTTGAGTTCCCTGTGTATTCTGATGATCAGTCCCTTATCTGAAGCATAGTTTACAAGAATATTCTCCCATTCTGAAGTTTGTTGTTTCACAGTAATTACTGTCTTTTACTGTGCAGAAACTTCTTAATCTGATATAATCCCACTTGTCTATTTCTGGGATTATTGACTGTGCTTTGGGGGTCTTAAGAACTTGTCTTTTCCTACCCCAATATCTCTCAGAGTTTCCCCAGTGTTCTCCACTAGTAGATTTTTGTTTGTTTGTTTGTTTTGTTTTGTTTTTGGAGAGGTCTTTGCTATAGGGCGTAGGCACTCACCAGAAAGGTAGAGACAGAGAGACAGAAAGCGAGATCTTGGGCATGCATGCACACGCACCCGGCGTGAGTTTAAGCCACCGGGTCCAGGACTTGAATCGCTGTTGACTACATGGGAGTCCAGCGACATAGCCATTATGCTAACTGCTGGTCCCTCACCAGTAGTTTTATAGCTTGAGATCTTAGGTTTAGATCTTTGATTCATTTTGAATTGATTTTTGTCAATTGTGACAGGTAAGGGCTTAGATTCCTCTTTCCACAGATTGATACCTTATTAGTATGCTTTCAAATGTATGCTTTCAAAATATGGCTGTCACATCAGAAAGGATGTTCTCGTGCAGTACATCATCATGGCTCTAGGAGGGAGCTCCATGACCTCCCGGAAGGAATGGCCCTGCCACTATGCCGCCTCCTCTGCTCTGCTCTCATCATGTTGAGCATATGATTTTCAAGCCGAGGATCTGAGACTTGAACCATGCAGTTGGCCATGGCTATGTGGAGACTTACCTCTGTGCCACCTGCTGGCCTGTCAGTGGATTTTCAAAAAGCAGGTGAAGCCTTGGAACCTCATGTACTGTCGGGAGAAAAGCTCACTGCTCAGAAGCAGAACTCCATGTCCCTGGGTGCCACATGCACTCTAACGGGGTACTCCAAGGCATTGAAGAAGTCTGTTGCTTGTATTTATCATAGGAGCTAATTGGGAAGCTGGGGCAGGAAGATCACAACACAGCAAAACGCTGTCAAGAGTACCTCTCTCTGTGCCTCTCTTTTTTTCTCTCACTCTCATATGGAAGATACTTAAAAGACAAAGGGTCATCTTGTGGCATGGTGGTTAAGGAACCTAGATCCCATATGGCCAACTACATGTTTTGAGACTTAAACCCAGAAGCTTAGATATGGAACCTAATTGAAATACGAAGTCTTAAAGAACAGGAAATGTCTGCCTAGTTGTTACCAGTTTTTGGAATTTAGAGGTAGTCTTATTTCCAGCTCCTGCAGTGGAATTATCCTGCAGACTTAGTAAGATAGCTTAATTGTAGAAGCAACTGCAAATACAAAATGTCCTTCCTACATTTGGTACTTGTGTTAAAAACTCACTCTTCTCAAAATGTTAACATTTCAACTGACAAAGGAATTTGGCGTGCTTAAAGCTTTTAGCTACACCTATAGAGCAAGTAAATGGCAAATAAGATCTTAATGTCTTGATAAGGCAGTAGAGCAGACAAATAGCTACTTCTCACGTGACTGGAACCTTGGCAGGAAATGTACCAATCATGAGGAAGAAAATAGAAGTTGTACAACCTGTCATATCAAACTGTCCAAATCCAAACATTAAAGTATCTTTGCCCACTTCTAAGTTTCGACTTTACCTATTACATCTGTTTTTTTTTTTTTTTTTGAGAGAGAGAGAGTTTTGCTATAGGACGTGTGCTTGCTAGAAAGACAGAAAGCGAGATATCACCCCCACTGGGGGGGGATGACCACACTGCCCCCAGTATGCATTTCAAGCCACCAGGTCCAAGACTTGAACCACGGTCAACTACATGGAAGTCCAGCAATGTAACCGGTATGCTGTCTGCTGGCCCCTGCTTTATCTTTTAAACTTCATTGAAGAGACTATGCTTGAGCCAGCTGTTGACAAAGTGGTTAAGGTAGCTGGATCCCACATAGCCAACTGCATGGTTTAAGTAGTGGGCCTGTCAGCTTTAAAAAACACACTAGGGCTGGCAGGTGGTGTGATTAAGGTGCTGGGCTCCCACATGACCAACAGTGGTTCAAGTCCTGAACCTGGCAGCTTGCTTTCTCGCTTTACCTCTCTCTCTCCCTATCTCTCTCTCGTCTAAATAAACAGATCGATAGATGATAAATAAAATTTTTAAACAGAGAAAAAAAGGAAGCACCCCCTAGGGGGAATGAGCATGCCATAAACCCTTCACCACCCTCTTCTTGGGATTTTATGCATACACATACATGTACCTACTATGTTTTTTTAACACAGTATGTTAAAATTGGACCAGCCAGGTAGTATGGTATTTAAGGCAGTTGGATTTTATATGGTTGACCACATGGTTCGAGTCCTGGATCCAGTGCCTTGAAAAACATTCTAGGTGTGTGTACGTGCATACCCAAACTCCTGAGAGGAGGATGGAGAAGGGATTGTGGTGTGGCCCTCCCCCCTGGGGGGGGTGCTTTCTTACTATTTCTCGCTCTTTCTCAAGAGAGTGCACGCACCCTATACTTCCATTAGGTTAAGCATTCTGTAAGTACAGGTACCATCAAACAAGTTTTTATTCAATAAAAATGAAGCATTTACACTGAACTGTATATGGATATCATTCAGAGAATCCTATTTGGAAAGTAAAATAAAAACATTTTACATCACATTCATAAAACAAGTCAACACAACACTAGTAAAATCAAAATATATTAAGATTTACCTTACTATCATTTTTTGCAGGTTCTGTGTAATATACCAAGTGTTGTAATATCACCCACAGTGATATAGGAACAATGAATTACAAAATCATTCTAAAGATAAAGCACACGTTGGTGTGTATTCCAACCTTAGAAAACAAAGGACATGTTTGTATAAATTCTGACATTAAAACTAAGAAGCTTATGAAATTTATCTCCTAACATGGGTATGCTTCATACATTGAACTCTCTCACTCCCCCTTTGGTCTTTGTTTTTCCCGAGACCTAGCTACAGGTCATAGCTAGGGTTCGTAAACATCTTGTGACCATTAGTTTTACCTGTTGGAATTTGCCCACATCTGGCTGTTCTGGAGGTACCTGTGCCCCTCCCACATCATATCAGAGGCATTCAAACCTAAACATACTCTGATTCTGTTCATTGAGAAGCTAACCTTTTCTTATTCAAGTGTGTGTGTAGAAAGCAGACCTGTGTCTGGAGGCAGGAAGTCTGCATTGATCTTCAGCTGGTTTATGTATGCTTTGTTCTTAATGCACGTAACCTAAGCGTGCCATCAGGGATGCACTCCCTCTGCATATGTAAGTAAATAAACTCGTGTTCCCCCCTCTGGACCTCTGGGTGTGTTCTTTACGTTACAGACAAGCCCTCACAGATTTGGAGCTGCAGCCTACAGTTGCCATAGTCGGCAGGATTCCAAGATGTCACTGGGGTAAATACCAGGTGGGTTCCCTCCTAATGCGGTATGAGCCAGCTAGTCTGTTAAGACAGCTGACAGCCACCACATGAGTACAAGGATGCCCCCAGAATGCCTGTAGGACTGCTAAAGAGTTTAAAGGTAGTTGATCGGAAGAGAAAGTGGCGTCATCGCAGCCTCGGCTGGCCACTGCTTTGTGCTTTGCACCTGGTAATGGCAGGAGGTAGCTTCTCATGTGCAGGCTCCCCCTGAAGAACTGCAGCTGGAGCGAGATGTTCGGGTCACTCAGGCTGAAGCTAGGGACTTCCTCAACCACCGCCTGAAGCAAACTACCGAACTGCTACAAGGACCAGCCTGCCAACTCACAAAAGCGAAGGGATGAAAGCTCCTGTTGGGACAAATCCGTGTTGTAGAGGCTTGGTGGATTGGACCCCCCAAAAATGGAGACCCCCTCAAGATTCTGGATCTTGTGAGGAGTATTCAGACTGGGACTCCATTGAAGTGGTTGAGGAGGTGGGCAACTCTGCCCAACTACAAGCCACTTGTAACGCAGAAAATGAAAACATCTCAGCAACTCCCAGCAAGGGCAGAGCCACATGAGCTCCCACCACCTCAAAGACTGCAGCATGCTATGGCCTGGCCCTGTACATCAGTGGAACTTGGGAGCTAGCTGCTCCGTTCACACAAAATGAGCGAGAGCATGTGATGGGGTGACTGATTTATGTGAGGAGCACAGGAGCAGATGGCATTCTCCTTCCCAGGGAGGAGTTGAGAAAGATGCCCTTCCACAACTAACCACCTGGTGCTTAGGCAGTGCATTCCTGGTGCTGTTTCAGAGACGAAAATGGTTCCTTACTAACGTGTGGTGGCTTATCTGGCCCAATGAAGGGGACATGACCTTCCTCTTACCCTAAATAGAACACCCTGGAGGAATTGCAGGAGTTCATCCATGAGCAGAACCATTATCTCTGTCTTATCTCTAGGATGAGCAGTACCATATACCAACCTGCCCAAGTGGTTGCTAATCTGGAGAGACTAGAGCCATCCAACAGAGAATGGGAATCCAGAAGGTGAAGGGTGATACTGAAGGGCCACAGAAGGGAAATGGTAACGGTGATGCAGGACCCACTAAGGTCACCTGCAAACACATGGTAGGTTTGATAAAGGCCAGTGTGGATCCCTCCAAACACGTTTATCAAGGCTTGATAGCTACTGAGCCATGCGGAATTCCAGGCAGGACGGCCCTTCCCATCGTGGAGTGGGATACATTGTCCCCCAAGGTAAGTTCGGCTGCTCAGTGACCCTCGCTAAGTGGTGAGTCTATCTGCATCAACACAGTAAATTCTATCTACCAGCCCTGTAAGCCATGAACTGCGATGACTTTTAGGGCCTGTGACGTTCATAAATACCAGCGCTCCTCCAATAGAGGCCCCCACTCTCACCCCATCTCCCATAAAGGAGGGAATGCCTTCAGTGTCAGACAGTGCTCGATATTTGGAAGGCTCCTGCTGGAGGAGGAGCCGCATAGACCATCCATAGACCTCTCCCTACCAGTGGCGAGCTGTCCATGGACACTATCTGGATGGAAGACGGTGAAGGACAAAACAGTGGGCAGAATTGAGCTGTATGGATTGTGATCCCTAAGGAAAAGGAGCCCCTAGCTAGGTTGAATTTGACTTCAAAGGACTTACATCATAAGTACCACAGGGGCACCAACGGCAGTGGAACATCATGAATGAATATTTGAGGGAGCAAGACTAAAACTGTCGGGACCAGCAGGTGGTATAATGGAGTCCCTGGACTCCCACATGGCCAACCGCAGTTCAGGTCCTGGACCCCGTGACTTGAAACTCACACTGGGCATATGTGTGTGTGTGTGCTCCAAATCCTGAGAGGAGAATGGAGAAGGGTTGCAGTGTAGCCATCCCTCCTGGGGGGTGGTTTCTCACTTTTTGTCTCTGTGTCTCTGGCAAGTGCACATGCCTTATAGCAAAAATCTCTAAATAATAATAATAAGATGATCCCAGAACCAGCAGTTAGTGTAATGGCTCTGTTGCTGGACTCCTACATAGTCTACCACGGTTCAAATCCCAGACCCGGTGGCTTAAAACTCAGGTTGGGCGCATGTGCATGCATATCAAAGATACAGAGAGGAGAATGGAGGAGAAGGAATTGCTGCATGGTCCCCCCACCCGGGGGGGGGGGTGATTTCTCGCTTTCTGTCTCTCTCTCTGGTGAGCCCACGTGCCTTATAGCAAAAACCTCTCAAAAAAAAAAAAAAAAAAAAAAAAAAACATGATCCCTGTTTATCACATCTGGACTCTTCCCCCTTCAAGTCCTGGCAATGCTGAGGCTGATGCATCCAGCAGCCAGAAGAAACTTCTGCTGAAGACACTGTAGAGATGTGAGACATGCCAGGCAAAAGACCGGGAAGTGACGAAGGCCCGCAGAGCTCCTTTAAAGTCGACATTGTGACAGCTTGTAGTGAATGAGTGTGCAGAATGCTGGCTGCCTGGAACAGACATATCAAAAGGAAAAGGGAACCCCTGGCTCGGTGGCTGATAGGTTATATCAAACCCCTGCCCTGCTTCAAAGGGGCTTGTTTGGCTTTGACTTGTGTGGACAGCACCACAGGTATTCTAAGCGTTCCTAGTTGGCAGCCACTCAGCACACCGCAGTACAGGGATGGGTGCAACTGTGTGCCGCGGTGGGATGCCAGGAGTCAGAAAGTGAGCAAGGAGCACACCCTCAGCGGTACAGTGGGCTGAACACGTGCACGTGGACTGGCTTTTTCACTTACAATCCCACAGGAGCTGGCCTCATGAAACACCGCAGTGGGATGCTAAAGAAAACCGAAGGCAGATCAACACTCTCACACCTGTGGGAGGCCACAGGCTGGCCACCCCAACTCCCATAGGCTGCAGATTCTACCCAGAAAACTGCGTTAAGGCCTTGTTGTGGCGGAGAGAGTAACAGATTGCCAGGCCCGCAGGGCATGCAGCCCGGAGATAATGTTCTTCATTGCCCTGGGATGTTCAGCCCGAATCCTGTAGTCTGAGACCTGTTGCTGCTGTGTCAGCCCGTGGAGGAAGGGAGTAAGACATAAAATATCCATCCCCAGGTTGGCTAGATGGACTGCTACGGTAAAGTGCCATAACCCTGGCCCCAATGCCATTACTAAGGACACTCTGATAGGGCACTTAAGACCCCTCCTCTCACTTGATAGCTACTGAGCCATGCGGGATTCCAGGCAGGACGCCCTTCCCATCGTGGAGTGGGATACATTGTTCCCAAAGCTAAGTTCGGCTGCTCAGTGACCCTCGCTAAGTGGTGAGTCTATCTGCATCAACGCAGCAAAGTCTATCTACCAGCCCTGTAAGCCATGAACTGCGATGACTTTTAGGGCCTCTGACGTTCATAAATACCAGTGCTCCTCCAATAGAGGCCCCCACTCTCACCCTATCTGCCCTAAAGGAGGGAATGCCTTCAGTGCCAAAATGGGTTAGAGTGTCCCCAGGCTCAGTTGGGTATGGTATACTCGGCCAGGGAGACCTCCTCAGAGTATTACTTCACTGTCTCAAGATCGAAGTTCTGTCTGTATAACCTGACAAAGATTAGCCTTTGCCTGTGCCATCCTCATCCCGGGGCAGGGAACGTGTCCTGCAATGAGCCGGTACCCTCACATGGGACACAGCGCATGTCGGGTGCTTGGAGTTCCCACTGCTGGCCGCACCTGACATGCCATGGAGAATGCACCTTGCTGGTCACTCAGTGGGTTTTTCTTCTGACTGATCTGGTTCCCTTAGCTCTTTCTGGGGGGAAAATCACCATTGGCGTCATTGCTGTCGTTTTCCTGTTACTGTGACACTCGTGCCCTCCGCTGTATTTGTGGGATATGGATGCAGTGCCTGGCTCACGCGCCCACTCCAGGAAACGAGTGGACGGTCAGTGACTCGAAGAACGTGAGGGTGGGGTGAGAGGCAGTGTAGGGTGGTGTGTGGGTGTGCTCCGTACACTGAACACCCAGCCCTGCTTTTGTCCCTGTTTTCCCTGAGACCTCGTTGAGAGCCATAATGGGGGCTCATAAAACCTTGTGACCATTGCTTTGACCGTTGGAATTTGCCAACTGCCAGGCCGTTCCTGCGCTGTGTGCACCCCTCCCATGTCAACATCGCAGCGTTAGAGGTACTAACCCTACATACCCGGCAGACCGTGCTAGCTAATAAGGTAAGCTCTTACTGTGATCCTCAAGCTGTGCACGTAGCAGCCAGGCCCGTCCTGGAGGCAGAAAGTCTGCGCTGATCTATGGAGTGCGTATGCTTTGTTCACTGTGTTCCCTGCTGGCAGGCGCGGGGCGCTCACCACCTGGCTCAGCCTGCATCCGCTCTGCACGTGTGAGTGAGTGAACTCATGTTTCCCACTGCTGGGTCTTCAGGCCCATTGCAGGCAAGGCCTCAGATCTGAGGGTCCTGCCTTACACTCCAGTTTGCATTTATTTGATTGCTAGTGGGGTTCAATATTTCTTTAATGATTACGACTATTTTTAATTTTTCTTCAAAATAGTGTATTTGTGGAAAGAAGCTGCATATTTTTTCTAATGGGGCTGCACATTTTTCCTTACGATGACCCTCCGGCAAATTAGAAAAAAGAAAAAGAGGGACTTTTTGCAAAACTTGAGTTGGTTAAGAGCTAATTTCCAATGTAAAATCAACGAAGTTAAATAAAATATTTTAATTCAAGAAGCTAGTTAAGAGCTGAAATTTTTCAGTACATGGTTTTCAAGACAGGTTATTTGATCCGATTAAGTCCTGTGTCTGAACAGGTCAGATTTCAGGAATTAAATTACCTTACTTCACAGACGTGATAAATACTTGAAACACTGTGCTCTTTTTTTTTTTTTTTTGGAGAGGTGGTTCCTATAGGGTGTGTGCGCTTAACAGAAAAACAGAGAGACAGAAAGTGAGAAATCACCCTCCAGAGGGAATGGCCACGCCACAATCCCTTCTCCTCCATTCTCCTCTCAGGATCTCGGGCACGCACGCACACATGCCTGGCGTGAGTTTAAACCACCAGGTCCGGGACTTGAACCACGGTTGGCTATGTGGGAGTCCAGTGACATAGCCATTACGCCAACTGCTGGTCCCAACACAGTGCTCTTTTAAGCAAGGATATCAGTCTGTGCTGTTTTTTCGGCCTGGTCCCACCTAGACCTATAGCATGCTTTGAGGAACCACAGACAAGAAACCAAACAAGACAATGTTCTAAAACGCCTCATGTACAGGTCTGCATATCCAAGGTAGAAATAGGAGCAGGGTGTTTCTTTTCCAGCCTTAGATGGGAAGAAGCTGCCGGTGTAGGAAGAACCATGGTTACCTCCAGTATCTGCAGTCTCCCCACACACGGGAACCGAAACCACTATGGACACCAGGTCGGGGACCACCGCTACTCCACTGTATCCAGTCCAGAGTGAAAGCATTAGTCCTGTTTGCACATAAATCTGCTTTGATTAAAATGGAAAAAGAACTTGAAGGAGATTCTGATGGAGAAGTCTGTTCTCTGACTTTTCTTTTATCAACTCACATACTGCGGAGAAAGGTGTTGGGTGAGTTTATAACCAGACCATACGAGAACCAGAGGCCCTAAGTATAATACTTAGCCTTAACTGAGTTAATCCTAATACATTAAACCTTATGAAAACCTGCATTGAACTGGGATCTCCTATTGAGTTTTACAGAAACTTCCCTCAGAACAGATGGAGTCAGTATTTAACTGATGGAAGTCACCATAACCATAGTCTTGCCAAGTCCCTACAGAGACAGGGAGGGGCAGAGGTGCCACTAGCCCCTCCCATATCACTGTCTGTAAAGCTGTGATCTACTCAAAGGAACACTCAGCTTCTAGACCAGGAACTAGGAATTCATTGACTCGCTTGCCCTGATAACCACCGCTTCTCTTTAAGCCCCTTGCAGACAGTGGGAACCAGTCTTTCCGCCCTGCCCTGCTGCTTGGACTGACAGCAACTGACCCACAATCAGACCCCAGTTCCTGATGGTCTTATAGAAAACAAAGACCAGGGCTCCTCCATCTGGCCCCACGACAGTGAATAACTTGTCCTTTGTTTGTAAAGGTACCCTGCATCGGCCTCTTCCCTAGTGTAAGCTTTGTCGCTTGTCCAGGGCTGTGGAGAAGGGACAGTCTGCTGTCCACCCGGTATCGGCCTCACGGAATAAATCCCTTTACTCACCACATTCTGTCTCTCGGTGCGGCAGGTGGCACAGGCCTGGTCTTGAGCCCACCTGTATAAACCTCCCCGCGCGTTCTACAATAGTACCGACCTTATCATGAGCTCCACTGCCTCCTGGCCAGTGCTGTGTTTTCTTTTTTAATAGACCATAGTTTAGTTCATTTTTAACACCCACCATGCCACGAATTCATAGGGAATAGGTTCCAGAAGCTTAGGCTCCTTTCCATTGGTTCTCACACAGTGGCTTCTTTGGGTGGAGCAGGCTGGCGCTTCAAGAGAACCCAGGTCCCTTTCTCTTTGGCTTCCTACTTTTTCTGGTCATTTTCTTCACACGTTTTAAGAAGCTGTCTCTGCTCTTAGAATGCTTAATATGCTCAATACACACATGAATTATCTTGGCAAAAATCTTGCCCTTGTCTCAAGATACAACAATGCCAATAGCAGGCTGGAAAGCATTGTAGACTCCAGTTTTGCCATGGTGACATTTGTGGGCATTCTTTTCTTTTTTTTTTTTGAGAGGTTTTTTGCTATAGGGCACGTGCGCTCGCCAAACAGAGAGAGACAGAGAAACAGAAAGCGAGAAATCACTCCCCAGGAGGGGATGGCCATGCCACAATCCCTTCTCCTCCATCCTCCTCCTGGGATCTTGGGCATGCACGCATATGCGCCTGGCGTGAGTTTAAGCCACCAGGTCTGGGACTTGAATCGTGGTCGACTACATGGGAGTCCAGTAACATAGCCATTACTCTATCTGCTGGTCCCTGGGCATTCCTTTTTGAACAGTGCCCATTCCCTCAATGTCCACAATATCCTCTTCCTTGTATACAGATTGGCATGTATGTTGCCAAAGGAATGACTCCCTGCTATCTAAAAGGCTGAGAGAACACGGACCAGGCGCCTCTCCTCTGTCCCTTTGTGCTTGTCATGTTGGTGACGACTGGGAGGTGGTGGTTCTGGCCAAAAGGAAGCAGTGCAGTTTTCTGCTGCTGGTGCTGTAAATGCAGCCACTCGGGATGCTACTGGGAGCAGTGTGGGCGGCAGCCTTTCTTGCCCAACCGTATCTACCCGGTTCTCCCGTGGTGGAATCTCCAGGCAGAGCATCTGCCCTCCCCTGAGGATTGCCCTAAACTCAAGCGTAGCATGACCTCGAGAGCGAGCCCACCAGGACAGCCACCAGGGACCCTGCACAGTCCTATTCTGCCCAGCTGTGGCCTGCCCGCCCTCCCTTTCCTTCGGGGACAGCTTATTCCCTCTCACCTTTCCAGGTGTCTCTGCTACCACGCAAGTCCCCAGGATCTGTTCAGTATCTCCCACCAGCCATGCCCTACAGCGAAGCCTGAGGCCTAACCAGACCTTTGGCTCTTGGCGCTGCTGTACCTGAAGTCTGGGGCGAGTCATCCATCTGGGTCTGCAGCAGCTCCCTCATCCGGCTCACTGTGCACCCTCTGATTGGTCAGACGGGAGTGGGGCTACAGGACTGTGTGTCCAGGTTACTGGGAAGGTAGAGGAGGCCACGAATGGCTGATGTTTGGGACTCCGCCTGCTGGTCCGGGCCCATGGGATGGGCTCTGGAAGCAGCAGGAGTCGGTCAAGAAGCACCTGGGGACCAGCAGTTAGCGTAATGGCTATGTCACTGGACTCCCACGTAGTCGACCGTGGTTCGAGTCCCGGACCCGGTGGCTTAAAACTCTCGCCAGGCGCGTGTGCGTGCGTGCCCAAGATCCCGAGAGGAGAATGGAGGAGAAGGGATTGCAGCGTGACCATCCCCCCTGGGGGGTGATTTCTTGCTTTCTGTCTCTCTGTCTCTCTCTGTCTGGCGAGCGCATGCACCCTATAACGAAAACCTCTCCAAAAAAAAGAAACCTCACACTTAGAAGTTTCCAAAGGTTAACCTTTCAGCTGATAAAGGGATTTGGCATGCTTAACGGTTCTAGCTAACCCTCTGGAGTAATGAGGGTAGGCGCCATACGCAGAGCTTTTTACCCCATTGCTTCACCTTGCTGCTTTTGGGAATTACGTCCCATTTGTTAAAATAAGTCAGCACAACGCTTGCAGGCGGGCTTGCGCGTCATGTCCCAGGCATTGCAGTTTGTTAAGGATCTCAAGATGGAATCAAGCGAGAGTTAGGACATGTCCTAACTCCAGTCCCTGGTGTCCTTATACGAGACACTAGAGGGGACAGGAACACACAGGAGAGACCCGTGGAGGCAGACCCTGAGGTTGAAGGCAGGCTTTAGCCAGGAAGGGGCAAACAAGCAGAAAGCAGGCCGGCATTCGGGAAGGCATGGCCCTGCCGGCACCGTCGTGAACTTTGCCTCCAGAACTCGGAATACAGTTTTGTTTTAAGTCACCCGCTCTCACAACCCTAGGAAATTAATGCCACAGCCTTTAAAGACTCATTTTTCTCTTTCTTTGCAGGAGTGAGTTTTAAAGCAAAGATTTTTTTGGGGGGGGGAGAGGTTTTTGCTCTAGGGCGCGTGCGCTCGCCAGGGAGACAGAGAGAGACAGAGGCAGAAAGCAAGAAATCACCCCCCAGGGGGGATGGTCACGCCGCAATCCCTTCTCCTCCATTCTCCTCTTGGGATCTTGGGCATGCACACACACGCGCCCGGCGTGAGTTTAAGCCACCAGGTCCGGGACTCGAATCATGGTCGACTACATGGGAGTCCAGCGACATAGCCATTACGCTAACTGCTGGTCCCAAGATTCTTTTTTTTTTTTTTTTTTTTTTGAGAGGTTTTTGCTATAGGGTGCGTGTGCTCACCAGAAAGACAGAGAGACAGAGAGACAAAAAGTGAGAAATCACCCCCCAGGGGGGATGGCCACGCCGCAATCCTTTCTCCTCCATTCTCCTCTCGGGATCCTGGGCATGCACGCACACACACCTGGCGTGAGTTTAAGCCACCGGGTCCAGGACTCAAACCACGGTCAAATGCATGGGAGTCCAGCAACATAGCCATTACGCCATCTGCTGGTCCCTAAGCGAAAGATTCTTTGTAGATTTTTTTTTTACTTGTCAGAGGGTTTGTGTATGAGAGAGAGCCCCCCAGTGGGATGTGGTCATGCCACTGTCTTTTAGCCGCCATCCCTCCATCCTACCAGGACACCAAGTGTGCACACACGGGCCCCACATGGCCTCGAACCGCAGTGGCCATGTGAGCCCTGGCTCCCTGTGCACAGCCCTTCCCTGTGGACTCTGTGACTGAGTAACACGCCCCGCTTCCCCCTCCTGGCCAGTGCGCAGGCTCCGTCTGGTCCTGGCTTCTCACCCTGTACTGCTGACCCTGCTTTCTGCTTCTGTTCACCCTGTCCTAGTGCCCTGCCCAGCACCAGCGCGAGTGTGTGTGCACACAGGGGGGTGCCTCGTCCCCGTCCTCCCCATGCAATCCCTGAGGAGACTGGAGTGAATTCACAGATCTCTTGGGAGTCAGTCAGCCCAGGTCTTCACTCTTCGCCTCCCACCTGCCGGCCCTGCTGTCGGGGTGTATAGCTGCCCATCTCAGACAGCCTTCTTGACTGCAGTGCTGTTCCCTTCTCCGGTCAGCCTTCTCTGACCCCTGCTGCCCGCCCCGGAGCTGTGGTGCTCCCCTACTAAATTCGAGGCTGAAAGTGGACTCCACTGCCCTTGCTGAAACAGCTAACTTCCCAACTTCAGCAACCAGGAAAGTCCACGCGGATGTGTTGGGCACCAGGGAGGGCCGGGCCCTGGCGCGGAGGATCTCCTGTGTGGGTGTCATGTGTGCGCCGGGGAGAGAGGAGAAATCGCTGAACTCATTTCCAGCTCTCTGTTCCTCCCAAGTGCTGGTCCTCTCTTCTCTAAACCCCACCAGGACACAACCACCCCAGGACAGGGTATTTTGTTCAGAAGCTTAGAGTTTCTCAGCTAATAAGAAAACAAAGAAAAAGATACTTTCCCAGCCTTTCCTGCAACTTTTTTTGTATTTTTTTTTAATGCCAGAGGCTGCACATACCTGAGAGAGAGAGAGAGAGAGAGAGAGAGAGAGAGAGCGCACCCCCCCACACACACACAGGGCGTGGTCACACAATCCCTCTAGTTCTCCATCCTGTCAGGATGCCTAGTGTACAAGTTGCTGGCTGAGACTCAAACCCTGTTTGGCCATGTGGGATCTGGCTTCCTCTGCGCAATGTTTAACCACTCCATTGTGTTTTGGGGCTGGAGGTATTTTTTTTTTTTAATGACAGGATGTATGCATAAGTGAGAGAGAGAACCTTGACAGTCTCGTCTCACTGTGATCACGGTATCTTGGGCTCTGGAACGCATGCTCAGTGGGTTTTCAGGCCTCCCGGGGACCTGGACCACAGTCTACCATGTGGCCTCCAGCCTTGCAGGGCACTCACATTACCACTGCGCCATGGTGGCTGGGCCACTGAGCACCCCCACCTCTTTTCCCCTTTTGGGCAATAGTACAAAGGGAACAGGAGAACCCACCTGTGCAGCAGAGACCCTGGAGAGCCTCCTGTCTGGGCCTTTCCTCTCTCTCCAGGCCCTGCCCCGCCCCACCTCCTCCAGTTCCCACAGCCAGTCTGCATGGTTGAGTGCGTTCATCACTGGAGCACCTCCCCTCAGGAGTTCCAGGCTGTGGGGAGACCCAGAGGGCCTGAGGAGCTGCTGGTGCTTGGGAGGCCTGGGATGGCAACTCCAGGTATGTTGAATGTGTGAGAACTGGTATGGCCATCCTGACAAATGGCCTGCTGCCAGCTCTGCCTCCCTGGTGGCCAGCACTGAACGAGTTAACCGGGCCGAGGCCCACTTTCTGCGCGTGTTCAAGGATAGCTATATTTGCCTGCCTGCCTCACAGCATTGTAACTGGCAGTTGGCAGTAACGAATATCGAATATCGCTGCTCGGTGCTTTCAGATGCAGAATTTAGAAGGCTTTACTTACCCCTTATATTTACCAGGACTCCCTGTGTGACCTTGGGCAAATTGTTTCACCTCGCTGTGCCTGTTTCCTTATCTGTAAAATGAGGACCCACCAGGGACCAGCAGATGGTGTAATGGTTACAGCGCTGGACTCTCATGTAACTGACCGGGTTTGAATCCCTGACCAGGCGGCTTAAAAAACTCATGCCGGGGGAACCAGCAGTTAGTGTAATGGCTATGTCGCTGGACTCCAACGTAGTCGACCATGGTTCGTGTCCCGGACCCGGTGGCTTAAAACTCACGCTGGGCGCGTGTGTGTGCATGCCCAAGATCCTGAGAGGAGAAGGGATTGCGGCGTGACCATCCCCCCTGGGGGGTGATTTCTCGCTTTCTATCTCTCTGTCTCTCTCTGTCTGTCTGGAGAGCGCACGCGCCCTATAGCAAAAAAACCTCTCCAAAAAAAAAATCTCACGCCAGGCTCGTGTGCATTCATGCCCAAGATCCCGAGAGGAGAATGGAGGAGTAGGGATTGGCAGCGTGGCCATCCCCCCTGGGGGGTGATTTCTTGCTTTCTGTCTGTCTCCCCGGTGAGCCCACGTGCCCAACAGCAAAACTCTCTCTTTAAAAAAAAGAAAAGAGGGAACCAGCAGTTAGCGTAATGGCTATGTCGCTGGACTCCCACGTAGTCGACCGCGGTTCGCGTCTCGGACCCGGTGGCTTACAACTCACGCCGGGCGCGTGTGCGTGCGTGCCCAAGATCCCGAGAGGAGAATGGAGGAGAAGGGATTGCGGCATGACCATCCCCCCTGGGGGGTGATTTCTCGCTTTCTGTCTCTATGTCTCTCTCTGTCTGTCTGGCGAGCGCACGCGCCCTATAGCGAAAAACCTCGTGGCCAACTGTGCATTTTCAGTCCTGGATCCAGTGGCTTGAAAAACACACCCGGTTGGGGCCTGCAGGTGGCATGGTGATTAAGGCGCTAGACTCCCACAGCGCCGACCGTGATTCGAGTCCTGGACCTGGAGGCTTACTTTCCTACTTTCCCTTTCTTTCTGGTCTAATGGGGCCGGCAAGTGGCATGGTGGTTAAAGGCGCTGGACTCCCACGTAGCCGACCACGGTTCAAGTCTCGGACCTGGTGGCTTGCTTTCTCACTTCCCCTCTCTCTCTGTCTCTCTCTGATCAAACTGGAAAATAATAATGATAATAATAATAAATAACGTTAAAAAATAATGATGATGATAAATGAAATAAAATTATTCTTAAAAAAGAAAGAAAAGAAGGGAACAGCAGTTAGTGTAATGGCTATGTCGCTGGACTCCCATGTAGTCGACCGCGGTTCACGTCCCGGACCCGGTGGCTTAAAGCTCACACCAGGCGCATGTGTGTGCGTGCCCAAGATCCTGAGAGGAGAATGGAGGAGAAGGGATTATGGCGTGGCCATCCCCCGGGGGGGGGGGGGTTGATTTCTCGCTTTCTGTCTCTCTGTCTGTCTGGCGAGCGCACACACCATATAGCAAAAACCTCTCCAAAAAAAAAAGAAAAACACACTCGGTGGCTTGAAAAACACACACTGGGTGCATGTGTGTGCCCAAAATCCCAAGAGGAGAATGGAAGAGAAAGGATTGCTGTGTGGCCATACCCTCTGAGGGTGCTTTGTCTCTTTCATGAGTACATGTGTCCTATAGCAAATTCAAAATAATTTTTTGAAAGCCTCTGAAAATTAGAAACACTAGACTCAGTCGTTCTGATACAGTGGTAACACAAGTGCCCTGCAGAGCCCGAAGCCCTGTGATTGACTATAGGTTCGAATCCCCATGTCAGCCTGAAAACGTGCTGGGAACATGCAGGTGCCCAGGCTCTGGAGGGCTGAGGAAGGGGTCGTGGTATGATAAGATCCTATGAGGGCCTGATTCTCTGTCTCACGTGATGCATGCAAACTATCATACAAAACAAAAGCAAAGTACCTTGAGAACAATTTTTTGATTTATTACATAAGCACAAACTGCCCTTTAGGATGGGAAATCCTCCCATATGGGCATGGAAGCCGCAAGATAATCAGCCAGACTTCGGGAGGTATTCAAAGGACGGCGGGCCACGTGTCCTGGGAGGACCCCCCAGAAGGCTGGAGGCTTGTCCACATATGGGTACCTGTAAGGGAGGGTTACGCCCAGCTGCTTTCTGTCTTCACTGATGCCAGGATAAAAGAAAATGGACGTCTGGAGTAGGGATTTAGATAGAGGTTTTGGATAGTGAGGGTTTTTTTTAAATTATCTATTTATCTATCTATCTATTTATTTATTTATTTTTAATTTGACCAGAAAGGGACAGAGAGAGTGAGGGAAAGCAAGAAAGCAAACTGCTGGACTGCAGGTCCAGGACTCGAACCATGGTCTGCCATGTGGGAGTCCAGCGCCCTTAACCACCACGCCACCTGCCATCTCCCACTAGTAAGGATTTTTGCGAATTGACCGCACGACTCATTCTGCATGAGGTTTCTTCCATGAAGCCCCACAGACCTCCCGTGTAGTCAGGACAGGAGGATCAGCACACACGTCCATGTCAGGGGATTCTCCTGACACACCAGACGTTCCGGACCTGCCATGGCCAGACCCACACTTTCCTTGATGGAATCTGTATTTCAAAGCCTTTGCCAAGTGATAATCCATGGGTATTCCATATGCAAATTAGCATTCCCATTTATTTTACTTATGTATTTACTTTTACTTGCCCAGGGCATGTGTGCAGGCCAGAGGGCGAGAGAGAGAGCACCCCCCATGTGGGATGGTCACGCCACTATCACTACTCTCTCCCCCTCCTTTGGAGATTTTGGGTATGCACGTGTATGTACGCAGCTTGTTGTCCAAGCTCCTGGGTCTGGGACTCAAACCGTGCAGTCACCTCTGCAGGAATCAGTCACCCTAACCACTTGGCCACAGGTTGTCCCCGCATTCCCATTTACTAAAGGGTTGTTGCACTGAGATTAGAACCTCCGACTTTGGAGTCAAAAATCCTGTGTTCGGATCCCGACAGTGCCCGTTCTCAGCTGCGGCTCCCTGGCTATGTAATGAATGGCGCTGCCTTCGTTCCCATCTGTATAAAGGAGGTAACAGCGGGTCCTACTCAGGAGTGACCCTGAGCGTGCCTGGGGGAGCAAACACCCCCAAGTGGGTTATGCTCTTGGTGCTTGCTAAGAGGAGCCTGGGAGATCTAGAGCTCAGGGACCTGCCTGTTCTGTCAGCTCAGTGTTTCCTCCGAGCCGGCTTCCGGTCCGGGCTCCTTGCACCCCCATCACCTTCTCCGCTCTCCCTCCTCCTCCATCTTCAGTCCATTCTCACCTGAGAGCCCGTCTCCCTCCTTGCTCCCCTTGCCTTCTCTGAACTCTCTCCAACTCCATTACTTCTTCCTTGAAGGGAAGTGACCTGGAATTGCTCGGTGTGACCCCAGGGCAGGAAGGCGGCCTGCATAATGGACGGAGGCCCTCCTGGCTGCAGGAACCTGCTGCCTGAGGTCAGGGCATTTCCTCTGCAGGCCCTGGCCAGCGAGCAGAGACCGCCGTGCGTCGCTAGAGGGCGCTGTGGGAGCGCGTTTGTCCCGCGGGAGCCTGACCGCGCTCAGAGAGCAAACCCCAGGTCAGGCCTGGAGAGATGGCCCTGGGAGCTGGAGGCCACAGCTGGGCTTCTGTCACGGTCCTCAGAGGAAACCGCTGCTGGTCTCTTGTCTCGCACCCAGGGGAAGCCACTCCTGCTGTTCCCTGAGGGGCAGGAGCTCCGGGGAGGGGTGGGTTAGACCTGCTGTGGCTTGGCCAGCTCCCAGACCTCAGCCAGGCCCTCTGGCCCGTTTCCACTGGGCGAACCCCCAACTGCACCTTCCACTCAAAACATGTGAGTGATAGAATCCACTTCCTGGCCCCTTCTTGCCCTTTGCCCTCACACCCAAGGGGGCTTCTCTCCCCAGTCCTTATTGGTGATTAAAATTCAACCTGCAGGGGCTGGCTGGTGGTATGGTGGCTAAGGCGCTGGAATCCCACTATGTTTGACTCCGGTCCAAGTCCTGGACCTGGCAGCCTTGTTTCTCTCTCTCTCTCTCTCTCTCCAGTCAAACTGAAGAATAATAATTTTTAAAATAAAAAATTAATTATTAAAAACATTTTAATTTGCAATTTAAAGGTATTCATTCTAATCCTGTTGCTTTACTTTCTTAAGTTTACCCTTTTTTCTTTTCCTTTTTTCCCCTACAGATCACTTGAGCTCACTGGACAAAGAGAGGGAAAGTGAGAAATCGTCCTTCAAGGGGGATGGTCATGCCGCAATCCCTTCTCCTCCATTCTCCTCTCGGGATTTTGGGCACGCACACACACACACGCACGCATGCACGCGTGCCCATAGTGTTTTGTTTTTGTTTTTGTTTTTCATATCTAGTACTAGAACTCCGCAGTCGAGCATGTGGACTCCAGCTGCCTTAACTGCCACACCTAAAGCTGGCCCCTCATAGCTTTACTTCTTTGTTGGTTTTTAATGTATCTTCTCCTATAAAATAACCACAGTGGAGTTATCACCCACTCACAGAGTAGGGGATTAAATAAGGCCTCTGCAGCAGCCATCGGGGGACCCCCAGAGATCCCCAGAACCTCTCCAGCTCTGGCAAGCCTCCGGATCCCTCACTGTCTGCCTGTGGCCACAGGACTAACCCCGCCGTGTCCCTTCTCCCCGCTGAGATGTGGGACTCCCAGCTCAGCTCTCATCCCTGGGGTAATCTAATCCCCAGGGAACTTGGCCCACCCCTTTGCTCACCTCATCTGTCACCCTCCCCTCATCCCCTCCCGTCCCACCTGCCCTCAGGAACTTGGGTATCAGCAAAACCCTGCTTTCCCTCTGCCCCCCTCTGAGTTCTCTGTCTCCCCCTAACTGTCCCCTGGACTCACAGCTCTCCCACAGGACCCGGGGTGGGGAGGGCCCCTCTCCCTCCTCATTGCTGCCCCCAGAGCACCCCCCCCCATACCCGCCCAGCTGCGATGGTCTCATCAACTCTGTCACTTAGCCCCCACCTTCATTAATTGCCAGGGGCCAGCGGCCCTTGAGAGTGTGGGCGAGAAGAGAAGCCGTAAGGTGTGGCCTCGCTGCATCTCCTTCCTGCCGTTTCTCCGTCCTGTCAGGGTGTAGCCCACTGACCAGGACCTCGAATCGGGCTGGGAGGCCCCGTGGGATCCAGTTCGCAGTGCAGTGTTTAGCCCCTGCACCCCGGAGCTGGGCCTCTAGTAATTCCTCAGCTACTTTTGGACTTTAATACCTACTACTTCCGCTCCAGGACCGCCCGTCAGCAGTCACACAGTCCCGGCTCCGGACTCTCCTCTAAGGCCTTGCCCCACCTCGCCGCTCCCACGTCCATACTCCAGGCCGGCACCGTGCAAGAGCACTTTCTTTCTTTTTTTTTTTTTTTGAGAGGTTTTTGCTATAGGGCGCGTGTGCTCGCCAGACAGACAGAGAGAGACAGAGAGATAGAAAGCAAGAAATCACCCCCCAGGGGGGATGGCCATGCCGCAATCCCTTCTCCTCCATTCTCCTCTCGGGATCTTGGGCACGCACGCACACGCGCCTGGCGTGAGTTTAAGCCACCGGGTCTGGGACTCGAACCGCGGTCGACTACGTGGGAGTCCAGTGACATAGCCATTACGCTAACTGCTGGTCCCCTGCAAGAACACTTTCTGCGGTGTTCAATGGTGTGGCCTTCTCACAAGGCATGAGGGCCCTGAGCACCACACTGGGGCAGGTGTGTGGGGGGGAGCTGGCGTTGGGATGTGGCGTGTGAGCCATCCGGATGGAAGCACCTGGTGTGCGTGCTCTGTTCTCTCCTCTGCGGGTGGACGGAGCTCCTAGCGAAGCCCTCTCCACTCCGCAGTGCCTTGGGGGCCATCCCCTCCCACTAGTGCCGGCAGTCTCCCCCCCTTCTTCCCTAGCTGTCCCTCTGCACAAGGCCAGCCTTGGCGCCCGCACGTGTACTGGCTTCTCCCACCGGGACACATGCCTCTCTCGGCCCAGCTCCCATCTGCATTCCTCTCATGCCCTCAGAGCAAAACTGTTCAAAAGAACTGTCTGCCCCACAGGCCCCAACCTCTCTCCTCCTGCTATTGCTGGAGTCTCACGCTGAAATCGCTCTTAAGTGGGTAACGGCGTCGTCCTCCGTGTGGCTGACTCCAGAGGTCGCGCCCCAGCCTCCATCAACTCGAGCCGTCAGCAGCATTTTACAAACTTGCTCCGTCATCTTCTCCTTGAAAGGCTTTCTCCACGTGGTTTCCAGGAAGCATGCTTACCCGGCTCTTTTCCCGCCTGGCAGCTGCTCCGTTTTGTCCTTCCATAATTACTTGTTTCATACATACGTGTAATAGGGGGCACTTGTGCACACCAGAGAGGGACCAGGAGGGAAAGTTCCCTCCAGCAGGGCATGGCCACCCCAAATCCCTCGTCTCCCACGTCTCCGTCCTGCTGAGATCCGTGGTACACGCACACGCACACCTGGCGGTTTTCAAACCGTGGCTGATCGTTTTGGATATGGCTCCCTAGGCTGTAGGGCTGGCCTGGTTCTTCTTTTAAAAATGTACTCATGTATTTAATGTACAAGAGAGAGACGGAGAGACAGAGTGCTCTGAACAGGGTCCTGACGCAAGCAAGTGCCTGAGCAAGCAAGTGCCCAGGGGACCCAGGGAGATGTGGGCTTGAACCAGGAGCCTTCCCACGTGGCATTGTCTTGTAGGGCATCACATTTTACGGCTGTGCCACTGTCTGGCCCCCTTGTGCCCCCTCGTGTCCCCCTCATTTAAGATTTCCTTTCTCAACTCTGTTAGGTCAGACTTAGGATCAGCGGTGGAGTCAGAGGTGGCAAAGACAGAACAACCAGAGTCAGGCTTGGGATGTAGCAAAGCCAGCAAAATTCATTCTGTGAAAAGCTCTCGGGTGATGTCTGTGGTCTGAACAGAGGCCGGGGAGTCACACCCAGAGGATTGCTGCTCATTCTCTAATAGGGGCCCTTGTCCACGAGTGAGCGGTAGCCACAGCGTTATGGCGTCCTGTCCTAGCCAATGGGAGACGATGTTTCTGTCCCACTGGTGGTGGGCGTGTCAAATGCGGAGGGCGGGGAAGCCCGTTGGTGGCCTGGCCAGATGCTGTAGGCGGGAAACTTCTGCCATGTTTCTCTTCCCTTCCCCCAGACCCTACAAACTCTTCAACCCCTAAATATTGGAATGCCCAGGGGCTTAGTCTGCTGCCCCCGACTGCTTTCCTGAAGGACAGCAGGTATTTCTAAGGGGCAACTAAGCATCTCAAATTTAACATTAAAAACAAAACCATCACAACTTAAAGGTCTTTTTATTGAAATTTGCCAGAGGGCATGTGCACTTGCTAGAGAGAGAGACAGAGAGGAAGGGGGAAAGAGAGAGAAGAGAAAGTGAAAAGTACCCTCTCCCCAAGGGGAATGGTCATACCACAGTCCCTTACTCCTCCATCAATCCCTCCTGCTGGGGTCTTAGGTGGGCCTGCTGTGTTTAAGACACTGGTGGGAGGGAACCAGCAGTTAGCGTAATGGCTATGTCGCTGGACTCCCACGTAGTCGACCGCGGTTCGCGTCCCGGACCCGGTGGCTTAAAACTCACGCCGGGGCGCGTGTGCGTGCGTGCCCAAGATCCCGAGAGGAGAATGGAGGAGAAGGGATTGCGGCATGGCCATCCCCCCTGGGGGGTGATTTCTCGCTTTCTGTCTCTCTGTCTCTCTCTGTCTGGCGAGCGCACACGCCCTATAGCAAAAAAACCTCTCCAAAAAAAAAAAAAAAAAGACACTGGTGGGGACTTGAACTGCTGGTTGGCCACATGGAATCCAACCACCTTAACCACCATACCACTGGCTAGCCCCTAGTTTAAAGATCTTAATTGGCCATATTTGTGATTCTTAAATGGGGTAACGGTTCATTCTATAAAACAGAAAATGTATTCCAAAGAGACCAGCAGTTGGCGTAATGGCTATGTCGCGGGACTCCCATGTAGTCAACTGCAGTTCGAGTTCTGGACCCGGTGGCTTAAAGTCACGCCGGGCGCGTGTGCATGCATGCCCAAGACCCCGAGAGGAGAATGGAGGAGAAGGGATTGCGGCGTGGCCATTCCCCCTAGGGGGTGATTTCTCACTTTCTGTCTCTGTCTCTCTCTGTCTTTCTGGCAAGTGCACGCGCCCTATAGCAAAAACCTCTCAAAAAAAAAAAAAAAAAAAAAAAAAAGGAAAGAAAATGTATCCCGAAGAGTTAAAATGAAGAGGGTCAGTTTTATAAACAGAGAAAGGCTGAAGCAAGGATTAACAAATACAAAAAGCAAATGATTATTTCAAAGGTACTTTCCTTGTAAGGTGGGGGTGGAGAGACCACAGCAGGGAAATAACTGATTGGTCAGGTTACTGGTTACTGTGTTGTTGTGGTGTTTTTTTTTTTTTTTAATTTGCTATAGGGCCTGTGTGCTTGCTGGAGAGTGAGAGAGAGAAATCACCCCCAAGGAAGATGGCCATGCCACAATCCCTTCTCCTCCATTCTCCTCTCAGAATTTTGGGCATGCACATATACATGCCTGGTGTGTTTTTCAAGCCGTAGGGTCTGGGACTCCAACCGCACAATCAGCCATGCGGGATCCACACACTCCAGTTACTTCTTTTGTGTAAACATTAAAACCTAGGCAACTTCATTATCGTGCCAATTAAAACTGGCTTAATTAGGAAAACTGGGCTTTTATCTCTCAGGCCTGCTTTCGAAGGTCAGATAACAACTCCGCTTTGGCTGGGCGACCTGGAGACCGGAGTGACTCCATCCAGATTTTTAGCCTGGTTTGTGCTTCATCTAAGACATCAGCTTCCCATGTCATTTACTTATCACGGTCCCTAAATTAAATTCCTGACCCCTTCCTTGCTCTTCCCACAGCCTTCCCCTGCTCAGTTAAAGGCAATTGCAGTTTTCCAGCCGCTCAGTGCAAACCCTTAATTTACCCTGTTCTCCTCCCTCTCCTCTCATGCTCTATATGTGATCCATTAGGAAAGTTTATTGACCTACCTTCACACTGTGATTAGAAACTATTCCTGCCTCGGGCCAGCAGGTGGCGAGGAAGTTAAGGTGCTGGACTCCCAGATGGCTGATGGTGGTTTGAGTCCCAGACCTGGTGGCTTACTTTCTCTGTCTCTCTCTGGTAAACACACATGCCCTATCCAATTTAAATACTACTAATAAATAAAATTAGATAAATAATTATTTAAAATATATATGTTATGTATATATAAAAGGAACGATTCTTCTCCCACCCTCTCCATGACTACTAGAGCGTCTAGAAAGCCATGACAACAGCGAGGACTTTGTTTCATTTCTTCCTGTTGCTGACTGCCTGGGTCAGTGTCTGAGAAAGGCTCGAATTCGTTTTTAAGAAACGTATCTCAGGACGCAGTGGGTGAGTCCAAAGGAGGCAAAAGAGATGGCACCCCCAACAGAGTTCTGACCTTGTGATACGCCCCCAGCCTGCCTTGGATCAGGGGCGCCTATGTGTCCTGTGTTCTTAGGGAGGTCTCTAAATGTAAACACAGACTCTTTCTGAGACAGGAGGGCACAGGGGCAAAGGTCATCCCTAACTGAGTCAGGGGACATTCCTACTACCTAAAACCTGGCAGACAAGAATTGGCTGAGAGACTAGGTCTGAACCAGTTGGAACCAAGATGGCGACTGGAGTGCCCACTGCCTAACCTTCAGACTCACTGTGTTCCGGAAAAACAGACACCTCTTAGCAACAAAAACGCAGCACTCCAGAGAGAAACGGAGAACACTTTATTAGCCAGCGGGAGAGTTGAGCACGTCTTTTATGGGTGAATTGGGTGGAGAGACCACAGCAGGGAAATAACTGATTGGTCAGTTATGGGGCGGTTTCAGCACACTTGGAGAGTCCTATCGGGGAGAGCGGGCTCAGTGTCCGCCCGAATACAGAGCCGGCAGAGAAGCAGGTTTTTCGGCCTGCTCACGGCCTCCAGCCTCGCCACAGTTCAGGAGGGAGGAGCAGCTAACTGCGGGGAACAGAAAGCCCTGGGCTGCTTCCAGGTTACGCACAAGTCCCTCTACATCAGCAGTCATCAGACTTGGGTGGTTCCACATCAATTGTACCTGCCTCTTACGGTACTAGCACGCTAGGTGACACTCCTGCCTGTGCAGGACAGTTTGGAATAACCGTGCCAGTGACCCGGAACGATCCTAAAAGGCCCCCAAAATGAGAGAGACAGTGGTTGCAGGAGAACCACTGCCCTTTCCTGGAAAAGGTATGAATCGACTCCCCCTTACTTAGCCTGGCATTAAGCCAGGCCGTACAAGCCGGGTGCCCACTGAAGTTGGGGGGCTGCCTCTGGGGGGCCCTCTGTCTTTCCTTTCAGGTAACAGTTCTCAGCTTCCTTTCAAAACTTGCAACGAAGAAAGCTGTGGGCAGCAGCAGCTCCTCCTGGGCCCGACCCCCGATCCTGTCCACCCTAGGGAGGAAGGAAACCGTCCCCCCTCTCCCCTCACGGGGCCGCTCCCCTGAACACGCCTGCATTCATGCTCCCTCTGTGGCTCGCACTTGAATTCTTTCTTCATGAAGCCAAGGACCCTCACACCTGGGTAGAGACCCCTGGGCTGAGTCTCCTGGGCAGCACTCCGGGTGGGTTGGCCTCCCAGCGGTCCATGGCTTACCAGACCGTCCAGGCCCGGCAGGGGGGTATGAAATGCCCGTTTTCTAGTCCGGTCGGCTTGGCTGATATAACCCCTTTTCTGTTTATTTGATTGTCAGAGAAGCAACAGAACTTTTCAGCCATTTGCTGCCATTTTTACCTATCTGCCAGCAGAGCGCTGACCTAGTCATTTGCCAAATGGCCGGGCTGATGTTTGCTCCTGGAAGAAAACACGCTTCTCTCCTGATGTCTGTAGTCTTGGCGTGTCTGGCTTGCATCTGAGGCCAAGGGCCTGATCTCTTAAGAACGTTCATGTGTGTCAGAGCCAAGGTGCTGGGGTTCTTTTGTCCAAACAGGTGGACTGTTCCCAGAAAGACTGAAAACGCACTGGTCAGGGGAAACTGGCATGATTGGGCATCGTTTTATTTTGCTTTCTTGGCGCTGGGTAATACTACGAACCACCTTTGAGATTTTCAGCTTCCAGCTGTGTTAGCGTTTGGTCTGTACACAAGTCATTTCTGGCTCACAAATCCGTTTATGTAGTACAATGAGTCAGTCTTACTTTATTTAAATTAATTGTTTTTTCACCAGAAAGAGAAAAGGGATAACAAAAAAGAGAGAGAAAGAGACAGGGAGGCTCGATAGCGTCTTGTCGCTCTGCCACCTGTCACCCCACCCGCACAGCCTTCCAGCTGGGATGGCCAGCACGCCCCTGTGTTCAGGCCCACCCGGGATCTGAACTCTGGCCTTCCCACGTGGCCCCAGTACTACACAGCAGCACCCCCACCTCCCACGTGTCTGGGCCTATGTGGTTACTTTTAAATATTTGACCACAGGTCAAATATAAGGTATGTCACAATGAATAAACGCACACGCTTCTGCAAGGCACAGACGTGACGTCTCGGGTCTGTCCACCCCGCGTGGTGATGCGCTTCACAAACCGGCTATGCCAGAAGCAGTCCTGACAGGAGTGCTGAGGCCCGCGGCCCACGTTCGGTTCTGGTTTCAAGGTCGGGAACTGTCATTGTATCTGCTCTGCTACCCAGCTGTTTTTCCCATTTCTTTTTTCCTTGGCACCAGACTAGGCCTGTCGGCTCGAAATTATGGAAACGTTTGACCCTGGATTTCACCGTGTTCCACCAGCTCATCCACGGATTCCAAGCAGGTCGCCCCAAGTCCCCCTTCATGTCAGGCGGGCTACTGTGTGTTTCCACAATGGGACATAATAATAAAATTGGTACCTGGGTTGTGCCTAGACATTAGCAGATTACCTCCGGCAGGTAGGGAGGCCTTCTGGAGAGCCTGGCGAGGGCCCGAGGGGCCCTGGCACTGTTTTTAAAAAATTATTTAATTTAATTTAATTTGTTTATTTATTTGAATTTGACCATTGAGGGACAGAGCGAGAGACAGAGAGAAGGAAAGTGAAAAAGCAAGCCGCCATGTCCAGGACTTGAACCATGGTGGGCCATGTGGGAGTCCAGCAGCTTTAACCACCACGCCACCTGCCAGCCCCGACCCTTGCACTTTTGAGTTCCTGTTTCCGGTGAGAGGAGCTGCTGATCAAAGCTAAGGAATGGGAGCGTGTTCCCCAGCGCCACACTCACGGGATGGCACTCCCCGCCAGAGTGGCAGGGCTCCCGCTCCCACCCTGCTCTCCCCACTCACCCAACCCTCCCCTCACAGATGGCTGCCATGCCGGTCACTCCCGTCTCCCTCCCCCACTGCCGCCTCTCAAAAATTAAAGAAATGATAGATTTTGCGAAAAATTATTTTCTTTACTCTTCCTCGAAAGTGAGGGAGAGAGAGATGAAAAGCACAGGGAATCCGTAAGCTCTGCAGGCTCGGCTTTCTTTGACATGTCTCCTGGGGCCAGCATGTGGCTTAGTGCTTAAGGTGCTAGACTCCCATGTGGTTGGCCATGGTTCAAGTCCCAGACTCAGTGGCTTGAAATTCACACCAGGCTCATGTGTGTGTGCCCAAAATCCTAAGAAAAGAATGGAGAAGGGACTGCAGTGTGGCTGAACCCTTAGGGACTAATTTCCCATTTTCTCTCTCTCTGTGTCTGACACACATACACGCCCTATCACAGAAATCACTAAGAAAATAAAAGAAAGGTCTCATCTCATTCTTCTGAGATGGGTCTACTGGACCCACTGTGGCCAGCTCCTGTGTCTGTGCCCTGGGGTCCTGGCCATCGCAGGCACTCATGTGCCCGGGACCTCTGTCTGTCATGAAGTAATAAATAAACTTTTTTAAAAAAATGAATAAATGGGAGACCAGCAGGTGGCATCATAGTTAGGGTGCTACACTCCCACATGGCCAAGCATAGTTTGAGTCCTGGACCTGGCAGTTTGAAATTCACACTGGGTGCCTGTGCGTGCATACCCAAAACCCCAGGAGGAGAATGGACGAGAAGGGATTGTGGCATGGCCATCCCCGCCCCCCCGGGGAAGGGGGAGGTGGTATCTCACTTTCCTTCTCACTGTCTCTGTCTCTCTCCAGCAAACACATGGAAAAAAACTTGAAAAAAAAAGAAATAATATATTATGCAAAAAATTGTTTTATTTTTTCCGAGAGAGAGAGAGAGAGAGAGATTAGACATACAGGGAGCCTGCAGCTCTGCAGTCACCAGCGGCTCTGTCTGCCTGGCTGTCACCGTTGCTCGGGGACTCGGGCGTGTCTCCGTCATTGCCCCGTGAAGCGCTGGCAGACGCCCTGCCGCAGCGCGCTCCGCACCACGCGCCCCCGCACCACCCGCTCGCCCATGACGCTGCGGCTGGGCAGCAACGCGGCTCCATTTCCAGGGTCTCCCGTCCCTCCCAGAGAACCCCAGTGGGACTCAGGGGACAACCTTCAGCTACGGGACCCCTTGGGGAGTGGCTGCTGCAGGGACAAGGTTTAGCAAACATACATCAACTATTATCTTTTGGATGTTTTTGTCTTGTTTATAGTTTTTAGGATTTGGCCATAGGGTGCGTGCACTTGACAGAAAGAAACAGAGAGGGAACCTGAGAGATCACCCCTCGGGGGATGGCCACAACGCAATCCCTCCTCCTCCGTTCTCCTCTCAGGATTTTGGGCACGCACGCGCATGCCCAGCGTGATTTTCAGGCCACCAGGCCCGAGACTTGAACCTCCATGAGCCACATGGGAATCCAGCGCCTTCGCCACACCACCTGCCAGCCCCACGGCAATGATCTTTTTAGAGAAGGAAAACATGAGAGTCCGATTTTTTAACGTCTTGGAAACAACAGGTGTTTGTTTTTCTCTCTTTTTTAAAATTTATTATCATTGTTATTATATTTTCCAGTTTGATCAGAGAGTGACAGACAGAGGGAGAGAGAGGGAAAGCGAGAAAGCAAGCCACCGGGTCCAAGACTTGAACTGTGGTCATCCGTGTGGGAGTCCAGCACCTTTGACCATCACGCCACTTGCTTAAGCATAGTCTGCAGAAGGCTGGGGCAGAAGAACAGCCGTCCCAGCGCAGACAGATGGTCAGCCCAGGGCTCCCGGCAGCCGCCACAGAGGGCGCCGCGGAGCAGGCAGCCTCCGAGACTGGGTGAAAGCCCTGATGAAAACAGCGCTCCCAGGAGACCCACAGGGTGGGCCGCATCCTGTCTTCCCCCAAGAGACATTTTAAAAACACGGCCAAGTAAAAACGAGCTGGGCAGCAAGTCAAACCACTAGATATAGTGTTAGGATTTTCTGCAGTTTCCCTGCTCGGTTGGAAAGTCATTAAATGACATTGTTTGGAAAGAAACAAAAGAAAACGTGAGGGGTCTTCCAAAAGCTCATGGAAAATGTGTATTTTGAAAAATCTATGTATAGATTTTTTTATATATATACATATTTTAAAAAGTCCTCTCATGAAAGTGAATTTTTTTTTCTCTTAAGGTAGGGAAAACCTTTCTTTCTTATTTTTTTTTTAATTTTTTAAATTTCCTTCCTTCCTTCCTTCCTTCCTTCCTTCCTTCCTTCCTTCCTTCCTTCCTTCCTTCCTTCTCTCTCTCTCTCTCTCTCTCTCTCTCTCTCTCTCTCTCGGGCACATATGTTGGCCAGAAAGATAGAGACAGAAAGCTAGAAATCACACCCCCCGGGGGGATGGCCATGCTGCAGTCCCTTCTCCTCCAGTCTCTTATAGGGATTTTGGACACATACACAAACGCCAAGCGTGAATTTTAAGCCACTAGATCTGGGACTCGAACTGAGGTCAACTATGTGGGAGTCCAGAGACGTAACCATTATGCCATCTGCTGGTCCCGAGGTCAGGAAAGCCTTTCTAAGCATGGCCTTAAATACAGAACATGAGGCCCCGCCTGGTGGTGCTGTGGTAGTGAACAGAACTGCAGTGCTGGAGCCCACATGGACGGCCCCGGTTTGGATCTTAGAATCGGGCTGAAAACACACCAGCCGTGTCCAAGATCCCGAAGAGCTGAAGTGCTGGGAAGGGACCAGCAAGTGGTGTAATGGTTATGTCGCTGGACTCCCACACAGTCGGCCATGGTTCGAGTCCTAGACCGGACAACTTAAAACAGGCCTGGTGCATGTGCGTGTGTGCCCCAGATGCCGAGAGGAGAATGGAAGAGAAGACATTGTCGTGTGACCAACCTCCGGGGGTGCGATTTCTCCCTTTCTGTCTCTCTGGTGACCACATAGCAGAAATCTCTCTTTTAAAAAATTAGGAAAAAAAAAAAAGAAATGCCTGGAGATAGGGAGTTGGGTATAACAAGACCGTCAAGGGTTCTCTTTCTCGTGTGCACACGTGAACACATGAGCTCTCTATCATAAATAAAATAAAGAAATAGAACATAGGGAAATGATCAAGGAATATGACAAAGTAAAAATGAAAAGTGCCCATGTAGTTTTATCTTATTTTTAAAATTAATTTATTTTTAGAGGTTTTGCCATAGGGTGTTTGCACTTACCGGAAAGAGAGAGACAGAGATAGTGAGAGGAAAAGTGAGAAATCACCCCCCAGGGGGATTGGTCACACAGTAGCCCCTTCTTTTTTTCTTTTGATTATTTGACTTTATCTATTTAAATTTGATCAGAGAGGGGATAAGGAGAGAGAAAGTGAGAAAGCAAGCCCCCAGGCCCGGGACTTGAACCTCAGTCAGCCATGTGGGAGTCCAGCGCCCTTAGTCACCACACCACCTGCTGACCCCACAGTAGCTCCTTCTCCTCCATTCTCCTCCTGGGATTTTGGGAACATATGTATAGTCACTGGGTCCAAGATTCAAACTGTGGTTGGCCACGTGGGAGTCCAGTGACGTAACCACTATGCCATGGGCTGACCCCTCCTATATAGTTTTCTTTTTTTTCTTTTCTTTTCTTTTTTTTTTTTTTTTTTTGAGAGGTTTTTACTATAGGGCGCGTGTGCTCGCCAGACAGACAGAGAGAGACAGAGACAGAAAGCGAGAAATCACCCCCCAGGGGGGATGGCAACGCTGCAATCCCTTCTCCTCCATTCTCCTCTCGGGATCTTGGGCACTCACGCACACGCGCCTGGAGTGAGTTTTAAGCCACCGGGTCCGGGACACGAACTGAGGTCAACTACACGGGAGTCCAGCGACATAGCCATTACGCCAACTGCTGGTCCCTATAGTTTTAAAACCATTATAAACAATTCGAAAAGGCTTAAATGACAATCTTAAATAATGTTCAACACACATAGCAGACGAAAGATTTAAATCTCTTTTTTTTTCAAAGAATGTTTTAGGGCCAGCTCTGTGGTGTAGCAATAACACGCTGCTCAAGAGATGCCAGATTGCACATGGCAATAGCAGTTCGAATCCCAGACCCGGTCAGCCAGAAACATGCCAGGCACAGGTGCGAGTGCCCAAGTTCAGACAAGCTGGAGGACTTCAGGAAGAACGTCGCAGTGTGAGCAGACCCTGTGAAGGCTGCTCCTCTCTCTCTTTCCCTCTCACTCTCACGAGTGCATGCTTTGTCATGAATAAAGAATAAAACATTTTAGAGAATTTTTAAGACATTTGTTTTATCCATGATAAAGAGAAGGGTACCCTTAAGCCCTTGACATGGTCTTGTCACACCATGACCCCCTTTACCTAGCCCTCAGCTCATCAGGATCTTAAGCAGACACACATGTGCCCCCACATTTTCAGGTTAACCCCAGATCCTAATGCGCAGTTGGCCACATGGCTCCCAGCACGGCGGCTCAGTTACCACCAGGCTGGGCCTTACATCTTAAAATCAGGAATCACAAATAAAATAAAAAAGAATAGCTTGATATGCAAACAGGGACCAGCAGTTGGTATAATGGCTATGTTGCTGGACTCCCATGTAGTCGACCACAGTTCGAGTCCCGGACACAGCGTCTTAAAACTCACACTGGGCACATGTGTGTGCGTGCCCAAGATCCCAAGAGGAGAATGGAGGAGAAGGGATTGCGGCGTGGCCATCCCCCCTGGGGGGTGATTTCTTACTTTCTGTCTCTCTGTCTCTTTCTGGTGAGTGCACGTGCTCTTTAGCAAAAATCCCTCAAAAAAAAAAAAAAAAAAAAAAAGAAAAGAAAAGAAAAAGAAAAGAAAAATATGCAAACAAATGAACTATTTATAAAAGATAAGTACAAATAGCTAGTAATTTTAGGAAAAAATGATAAAACTAACAAGCAAGAAATGCATATTAAAACAATTATGAGTAACTTTTTTAGGGTTTTGCTATAGGGTGAGTATGCACAGCAGAGAGAGAGAATAGAAACAGAGAGAGGAAAAGTGAGAAATCAGAGAGAGGAAAAGTGAGAAATCATCCCTCAGGGGACATGGCCATGCTGTAATCCCTTCTCCATTGTCCTCTTGGGACTTTGGGCACCCCACATACAAGCAACCGGGTCCAGGACTCGAACTATGATTAGCCATGTGGGAATCCAGCTGCTTTTACTACCACACCACCAAATGGCCCCATGAGTAAACATTTTCACTGAAGAAATTACAAAGAAAACATAACTAGCTTTGGTAAACGTTCATTAAAAAGTAGTACTTCCACATTTTGAAACACATTTTGGCAATACGTATCAAAAGCTTTAAAAGTAAATTTTCTATTTGACTTAGGAAGTCTTGTCAGGAAATAATTAGACATGTTTATGAAAGGATTTATTTAAGAATGTTTGGGCAAGCAGGTGTCACGGAGGTTAAGGTGCTGGATCCCACATGGCTGACTACTTGGTTCAAGCCCAGGACCTGGTGGCTTGAGAATCGTGCCAGTGATGGTATCTACACTGGAAGGGGCTGACTGCATAGACAGCATCTAGAAGGGGTGAGAAATAGGGGGTGGGAGGAGAGGGTCGGGGGAGAAACAAAACATTCACGAAACGCAAAAATGGAAGTTACCCGTTGGTGATCACATATGTGGTAATGTCTTTAACTTGACTAATATGCACCATACTCATGCTGAGGAAAACCATGTCATATACACTATAAAGATGTACAGTGATGAAACGTAAATTTAAACATTAATTAAATACATTGCAAAATACATCTAAACGTCGAGAAATGGACACAATATATTTAGTGAAATAAAAAAAAAAAAAAAACAGATTCCCAAAGAATATCCATAATACTGATAACAATTTTGTAAACAAATAATACATACAGGCAAAGAAAAAAAGACTGGTGACAGACAAAAAATTTTTAAGAATTATTTAATTTTATTTATTATCATCATTTCTTAATTTGACTAGAGAAAGAGAGAGAGAAAGTGAGACACCAAGCCACCAGGTCCAAGTCTCAAACCATGGCCGGCCATGTGGGAGTCCAGTGCCCCAACCACCATGCCACCTGCTGGCTCCCAACAGACCAAATATTAACAGTGTTTAGTTCTGAGTGGTAGCATTTGAGCTAAATATTTTTTAATCGTGAGGGGGCATGTAGGCTCACCAAAGAGAGATAGAGAGATAGAGAGAAGGAAAAGGAGAAAACAGCAGGTAGGGTGGTGGTTAAGTGTGGACTCCCCTATGGCTGACAATAGTTCAACCCTGGACCTGGCAGTTTGAAAATCACGCTGGATACATGTGCATGTGTGCCCAAAATCCCAGGAAAAGAATGGAAGTGAAGAGACTGCAGTGTGGCCCTACCCCGGGGGGGGGGGGGGGGGGGGGTGATTTCTCACTTTCTCTCCAGTGAACACACGTGCCCTGTGGCAAAAACCTAAAAAAGGAAAGGAGAAACCCCTCACACACACATAACGAGGCCAGAATCTCTTCTCTGTCTCCCCATCCTGTTATGATCTGGGGCATATATATGTGTCTTGGCATGTTTTTCAAGCCACTGGGACTGGGATTCAAACCATGGTCAGCCATGTGGATTTCAGCTTCCTTAACCACTAGGATAAGGAGCCAGTCCAGGGCTGATTTTTACTTTTTATTTGTCCTTTTTCAATAATTTATAGATTTCCACCATAACAATATTTTTGCTTTTAATCAGAAATTTAAATGTAGGATTTTTTTTTTTTAACTTGCCAGAAGGTGCATGTGCACTCTCCAGGGAAAGACAGAGAGAGTGAGAGAGAGACAGAAGACAGAGAAAACTGGTCACACCACAGTCCCTTCTTCCCCATTCTCCTCTTGGGACTTTGGGCATGCACACATAGCTGGTGTGCTTTTCTCTCTTTCTTTCTTTTTTATTTTGGAGAGGTTTTTGCTATAGGGTGCGTGTGCTTGCCAGAAAGACAGAGAGAGAGAGGCAGAAAGTGAGAAATCACCCCCTGGGTGGATGGCCATGCCACAATCCCTTCTCCATTCTCCTCTCGGGATCTTGGGCACACACACACACACGCCCAGTGTGAGTTTAAGCCACTGGGTCCAGGACTTGAACCGTGGTCAACTACATGGGAGTCCAGTGACATAGCCATTACACCAACTGCTGGTCCCAGCCTGTGCGTTTTTCAAGCTGCCAGATCCAGGATTCAGACATTGGAGTCGGCCATGTGGGTTTCAGTTACCTTAGCTACCATGCCACCAGCTGGCCCTAGGCATCTGTTTCTATTTATTTATTTTATTTTTTTGGAGAGGTTTTTGCTATAGGGTGCGTGTGCTCTCCAGAAAGACAGAGAGAGACAGAGAGACAGAAAGTGAGAAATCACACCCCCCCCAGGGGGGATGGCCACGCCGCAATCCCTTCTCCATTCTCCTCTCAGGATCTTGGGCACGCACGCACACGCACCAGACGTGAGTTTAAGCCGCCGGGTCCGGGACTTGAACCATGGTCAACTACATGAGAGTCTAGCGACATAGCCATTATACTAACTGCTGGTCCCGACATCTGTTTTTAAATAAGCATAACTTAACAGCAGACAGTTCTGTTGCGTGCTCCTTGCCTGACAATGGTAGAATGAGGTGGGACACTCGTTTGTTAAGTCTCATTTTCTCCACACTTTAGTTGATGTCTGCCTCTTCATTTCCCTGGTCCAAAGCTGAGCTCCACTTTGGTCCTGGAGAAGCAGATAGAGCTGGTGGGAATCTGGGTCTTGTGACGAATCTGAAAGTTCTCAGAATCAAGATGGAGTCATTTGTGCCAACATGTGTTAAACCCTGGCTAAGCCAAGCTAGGGAAGCCCGTGGGTGGGCTGGTTCCCACACAAGCGTGTCTGATAACGAGAATCGAGACCCACAGTGCCCACCCTCGGAGGGTCTTGCACAAAGACCACTGCAGCCTGACACAAGGGCTACTTCCACGGGGACATCTGCCCAGAAACTGCCTGTCCAACCTGAGGTCGACACCTGTCCCACCTGGACCACCGCCACCTTGTCACTGATCCTGATAGCCGAGGGTAACTGTCCCAGAACACTGGACATCACTTTTCTTCATTCTTCTTTTAGAAACCCTCGTCTTCCCTTACCCATGACATGGCTACAGTTTGCTATGGAAATCATTTTATGCATTACAATGTTTATTCCCAAATATCATTTTTCTTCTTCTGCTTTTTTTTTTTTTTAATTTGCCAGAGGGCATGTAAACTTGCCAGAGACAAAAAGACAGAGCGGAGAGAGAGAAAGCCCCTCCCAGTGGGGTGCGATCACACCGCAATGCCTTCTCCGCTTCTCCACCCTGTGGGGACTTAGGACTTGGTGTGTTTTTCAAGCCGGTGTGGCCAGGACTAGTCGGCCCTGTGGGGTCCAGCTCCCTTAACCAGCAGACCGTGGGCTGGCCTCACTTTGCTTTTAGAGCCGTTCTCTCCCTTACTTAGAGGCCGACGGTCTCCTGCATGGGAGCGGCTCCAGGGGGGAACTGGGATGAGCGGCCTGCTGCGGGAGCTGTGACCACCGGGGCCCCTGCCGGAGCAGGCCTGCAGTTAGATTCGGCTCGAATGTCATAAAGGGCTCGTCGTCCTCCATGATGAACAGCAAAACTGGTCTGACAGGTAGCACTCGTCCCCACCTCCAGATGTGGCAATCCAGGCGAGGACTGAGTGACGTGGTGCCCCACTTGGAGAATTGCCCCAGCACAGTTCACACCAGAGGGGAGGAGGGGAAGGGGCCTGAGACCCTGAGAGGTTGAAGGAAGCCCCAGTACTGGGGTGTGTGACTAGAACAGGTTTTTTTTTTCTCTCGGGCTGGAAGTAAGAGAGAAGTGAGGTGTGTGCAGACCTCTGAGTCACGGTGGGCTGGCTCAGGCTTCCCTCCGGCTTTCTGGGTGCTTCTGGCGCTGCTGTGCCGTGCCGTGCCGTGCCGTGGGTGGGTCGCATTTGCTGACTGTGGGAACGGTAAATGTAAATGAGCGATTAGGAGGATGAGGGGATGGGCGGGCAGGTGGGGGAACCCGGGGCTCAAGGGTGACCTGCTTGAACTCCCCGATCCTTCCCTTCCTTGAAGTTCCCGAGGCAGGGGTGCACCCCTCCCCCTCACGATCTGTCCCACTCTCAACCTGGAAGCTGAGCTGAGGTGACGTGTGATGGCTGTGGGTTACCGCGGTGTCCTCCGTGTGAAGTCACCCCGGAGAAGGACAACTAGCATGGTTTCCAACCAAGCCCAAAGTGGGGAGCCCTGGGAGAGATCCGGGCAGCGTCCACCCCCGAGGGGCGCTGCTGACTGTCGGGGCTGTGCTGCCCGGGCTGGGAGGCCAGTTTCTTGAGATCCTCAGGTTTGGTCAAAAGTTCATGTTCAAGTCAGGACACAGCAACACGCCCTGGGCAGGACACTGACTCACTCCCTGGAGCCCCAGGGTGAAGCTCCGGGCTGGACTGGGGGCCCCAGGAGAGCTGCAGAAGGCAGCTGCCTGGGCTGTGTCCCCCCGCAGGCACAGATGGGCGCCCAACGCTGTGTGGGGAGCAGGCAGCTGTTGGGGAGCCTGCACGCTGCCCCTGCCGCCCATTGGCCCGGCCTCAGCCTTGGACAGCCCACCCCAGGAGTTCCTTCCCTCTCAACACCTACTCTTATCTTTTTTTTTGGAGAGGTTTTCACTATAGGGCGTGTGCGCTCGCCAGACAGACAGAGAGAGACAGAGAGACAGAAAGCAAGAAATCACCCCCCAGGGGGGATGGTCACGCCGCAATCCCTTCTCCTCCATTCTCCTCTTGGGATCTTGGGCACGCACGCACACGTGCCCGGCGTGAGTTTTAAGCCACCGGGTCTGGGACGCGAACCATGGTTGACTACGTGGGAGTCCAGCGACATAGCCATTACGCTAACTGCTGGTTCCCAACACCTACTCTTATCTTAACAAATGACAGAAACCTAGGGCCGGCCTGCTGGTAAGGCAGCTGGATCCCACATGGCTAACTAAGTGGTTCGAGTCCTGGATCTGTTGGCTGAGAAATACACCAGGCGTGTGTGTGTGTGTGTGTGTGTGTGCGCGCGCGCCCAAAATCCAGACAAGAAGGGAGAAGTAGGGAAGGGACTGCAGTGTGACCATGCCCCATGGAGTGGTGCTTTCTCTTCTCCCCTTCTCTCTCTTTTTCTAGCTAGTGCACATGCCTGGGGGGGGGGGGGGGGAGGGGAGCCCTAAATGGCTCTAACCTTGAACTACAACACTCATTTTTCTCTTTTACTTCCAAAATTCTGGGGAAAAAAAGACATCTGCACTCAATATTCTCCCAACGACTCATAACTCTCTCATTCCCAATCCCTTAGTCCACGACCTCCGAGACGCCATGGCCTTCCGACCCAGGTCACTACGTCTGCTGGTTCTCAGCCTCCCTGACTCTTGCTAGCATGTGACACTGATGGCCCCCAATGCTGTGGTCTATCCCGGCCTGGGTCAGCCCCAGACCTTGGGCATGTGTGTGCCTAGCATGCTCAGGGAGGCCTCCAGACATGAACCGGGGACCTTCCCATGTGGGTCGTGCAGTTTTAACTGCTGCTCCACCACCCAGCCCATTTCCTTTTCTTCTTCTTTGGCATTTGAGTTCCTTATTTCCTAGCCTGGGACCACCGGACCAAGTCTCTCCTCCGCTTGCAGAACGCAGACATTTTTGGGCGGACAGCGCCACACAGTGGTCACAAGTCTGCACTTCAGGGCTGGCTACAGGGCCCTGCAGGCTGTAAGCACTGGAAAGAGGCCGGCCTACCTGCCTGGTTCTGCCGTCCTCAGTCCCCTTATCCATCCGCGCATCTCCTGCCGTGGGCTGCATTCCCGCCATTCCACCGCAAACCGCAAACACCTGCATTGCTGCCCGCCATCTGTCAATGCAGGAGGCCTGTCTCCTCCAGGAACCCGAGGAGTCCACAGAGAGGGACCCCATCCTCTTCACTCCGTAGCCGCAGTGAGCAGCACGGCGTGGGCGCTGAGGCCTGTGGTCTGTGTGCTTGGGTGTGGAGCAAATGAAGGCGCTCAACCCAGGTCGCCTCGTGTGGGTCTGCAGGAGGCCCCTGCTTTCAAAGCTGCAGATCCATGCCTCGCACTGCCTCTGAACCCCAGCAGACAGGACAGCCCCTGGCACAGCCACCAGTCCTGGGCACTCGCCCCGCTCCTTCCCTGCCTGCCTTTTCTGCTTCCGGAACCGGGACAGGCTGAGGCTCTCAGGCCAAGCCTGATGCAGCGCCTCCTAGCTGTTCTTTTCCCTCTCCGCCTACCCACTCTGATCATCCAAGCACACGACTTCCAGTGCCTCTGGGTCCTGTCTCCGCTGTATCGCCACAAGTACAGCCCAGGTGGTGGCAGACTCAAGGCGGCCCTCCGGTCTCCTCCCCATCTTCTGGTCCTGTTCCTCCGGGGGAGACAAAGTAGCCTCCTTCCCCAAAGACTCCACGGGCAGTCCCACCTCTGTGACTTTCCCTCTTTCTTTTTTCTTTTTTTCCTAAGAGTTTTGTTGTTGTTATAGGACTCCTGTGCTTGCTGAAGAGACAGAGAGAGAGAGACAGAGAGACAGAAAGCAAGAAGTCACCCCCCCCCCCCAAGGGGGGATGGCCATGCCGCAGTCCCTTCTCCTCCATCCTCTTGGGATTTGAGGCATGCATGCACACACCTGGTGTGAGTTTCAAGCCACGGGGTCTGGGACTCAAACTACAGTGGACCACAAAAGAATTCAACTCCTTAATCATGATGCCACCTGCTGGTCCCCTTTCTTTTCAATTGCCATAAGGTGCATGCAATCGCCAGAGGGGGAAAAGCACTCCCTAGGGGATGGCCATGTTACAATCCCTTCTCCTTCATTCTTTCCTTGGGATTTCTGGGCATGCACACACACACCTAGTGTGTTTTTCAAGCTGCCAGGTCTGGACTCGAACCACTCAGTTAGCCATGTGGGATCTGGCTGCCTTAAGCATCACTCCACGGGGGCCAGCCCCACCTTTGTGCCTTCACTTTTGTTATTTATTCTGCTTGGAATATCCTCTCCCACCTTTCGCCCTAATGTTACCAAACTCAAATCAGGTTCACTCGCCCAGGCGCTACGGAACCAAGCCATAGGCACATGGTGTGATGAAGGGAAGTACAGCTTTATTGCAAAGCGCAAAGCGAGGAGAGCGGGCAGCTCATGCTGAAAAGACCCGTGTCCCCAAGATGTTCCCCACATGCGTTTTTTTAAGGGCAAAATTAGGGGCAGAGGTCCCAGGCACAGGATCAGTTCAGTGATTGGTTCAAGAGGGCGTGATCATCTCGTGGACTTTCTTGATTGGTGAGGCCTTAGATAATCAAATTCCTCTTCAGGTGTCTGGAACTGTTCAGCCTGGAGTCTCTGAGCTCACAACCAGCAGTTTCCAGCCTACAAAACATCTTCCATGTTGAAATGAAAACCTTCTTTTCTTTTTTTTTTTTTGGGGGGGGGGGGAAGGTTTTTGCTATAGGGCGCGTGCGCTCGCCAGACAGACAGAGAGAGACAGAGAGACCATCCCCAAGGGGGATGGTCACGCCGCAATTCCTTCTCCATTCTCCTCTCGGGATCTTGGGCACGCACGCACACGCGCCTGGCATGAGTTTTAACCCACCGGGTCCAGGACGCAAACTGCGGTCGACTACATGGGAGTCCAGCGACATAGCCATTACGCTAACTGCTGGTTCCCAAAACCTTCTTTTCTTTAAGTGAGAGTTTTAGAGGTCAAATGGCCCTCACTCCTGGTCCATGTTGGCCATGATCATAACCAAAGTCTGAAGACTTACTCCTTACTCTGGGCCATTACAATGCAGATGGACTTTATATTTCAGGAACCCTAGAAAATACAGTAGGGGATCCTTGCTCGGTTTCACTAACAAGCCCCAACCTATCACTCGGGTAAGTGCCCTGCCCTAGCCGTCCTCGGTGTACTCGGGCAGGGACGGGGCTCCTCTCCGATGTCCGAGGCTCAGCCTCGCGGATGGGGAAGTTGCGACCTGGAATTGGCCTCAGGTTTCCTCTTTTACAGGGCAGAAAATGGGGGAGGAGGAACGGGAACGCAAAGCCAGGTGTCTGGGGGTGTTAATCGGCTAAAGAGGTGCAGCCGACCGGTGTCGGGTAATTCCTCTCATCTCCTGGGGGCAAAATCTCATAAACACGCGTGACTTCCTTTAGCCCGACAGCGTGGGGCAGCGTCAGCATGGGGAAGCACAGAAAGATGGCCGTTGGCTACAGGCAGATGGAGCTTTGCTATGTGAGTGCTTCTCAATAACCCTGCCAGAGTAGCAGGATTCTTGAGCTCCGAAGGTCACACCACGTTTTCTCAGATTGCTGCTCTCCACACCAAGGTGTTTGGTTCAAGCCTCCCAACGTGGGTTACTACAGAGACCTCCGGCTGTGTCCTGTATCCATGGTGCCCTGCTACTTGGAGGAGTCAACATCCATTTGTTCGATTGAACAAATCACTTTATCAAAACTTTGCACCCAGGGAACCAGCAGTTAGCGTAATGGCTATGTCGCTGAACTCCCACATAGTCGACCGCGGTTCGAGTCCCGGGCCCGGTGGCTTAAACTCACACTAGGCATGTGTGCGTACGTGCCCAGGATCCCGGGAGGAGAAGAGATTGTGGTGTGGCCATCCCCCCTGGGGGGTGATTTCTCGCTTCCTGTCTCTCTGTCTCTCTGGTGAGCGCACACGCCCTATAACAGAAACCTCTCCAAAAAAAAAAAAAAAGCTTTGCACCCAGAGATTTCACAGCTACCAGCTAGCTCGTTTCTACCCCCGGCAGGTCTGCGATCATTGGCCCCCGGGGACAGAAGTTTCCCTTAGAATTAAAACCGAGCATAATATGTATTTTTCATAATATGTATTTCCCATGAACCATTTTTTTTTTTTTTTTTTTTTTTTTTTTTTTTGCTAAAGGGCGCTTGTGCTCACCAGTAAGACAGAGAGAGACAGAAAGACAGAAAGCGAGAAATCACCCCCCAGGGGGGATGGCCACACCACAATCCCTTCTCCTCCTGGGATCCTGGGCACGCACGCACACGTGCCTAGTGTGAGTTTAAGCCATCGGGCCCGGGACTCGAACCGTGGTCGACTACATGGGAGTCCAGCGACATAGCCATTACACTAGTCATGTATGCTTTCTGGACGAAGAGGGGCCTCATTCCCAAACTGGGTCTGAAACAGGCCTTGCTCTTCCGGGAGGCGAGGGACACGTGGCCCCTCCAGCTGAGCCATGCCTGGCTCGCTCTCTCTGAAGCCGAGGTTGGGTGACTTTGCTCACAAGGACAGTGGCCTTGTGGTACTTAGTACTTTAATTTTTTTTTTTTTTTAATTTTTCAGTCTTGTCATAGGGCACGTGCACTTGCCATAGAGAGACAGAGGAAGAGTGACAGTGAGAAATCACCCCCTGGGGGAGTGGCCATGCCGCAATCCCTCGTCCTCCATCCCCCTCAGGATTTTGGATGTGTACGTACATGTGCCTGGCGTGTTTTTCAAGCCTCCTGTCTAGAGCTGGAACCAAGGCCAGCCATGTGGGACCCAGCGCCTTAGCCACTGAGCCACTGGCTGGCCCAGCACTTAGCACTTTCTCAGGAGGAGGGAGAGTGGGGAGGGCAGGCTGGCTCAGGGCCTTCCTAAGGTCGGTGCTGACCCCATGGCCGACAGGATGACCTCCCGTCACTTTCACTGAGAGTCTACATGAGCTATGAAATGCCTCCTGGTGACCTTGCTCAGCGTTGGTGACCACCCTGCCTATGTGACCACGGATGGGGGATGTTGTTAGTAAAGGGCCACCCTGATGGAGCCCCTGCCAGTCCGAGTTAACCGGTCACACGAGCTGTGTCCCACGCGTCCCCGTGACTAAGCAGCAGTAGCCATTTCCTCCCGAGTGACGCCTGTGGGAAGCCTGCCTTTGTCTATGGGGCCGAGCTTGCCCACCCCCAGGAAGAGATGCAGCGGGGAGGCCGCCCTGGCAGGGGGGCTGCACGGGGACTGTCATCTCTGCCTCTTCTCCTCCAGGTCCTGCTGGAAGCCGGCCCCACCTGGCCCCGTGTTTCAGGCTAAGGCATACTTTACCCACAGTTATAGGCCGCGAGTTGGATGAATGTGAACAGTAGCGTAATCATCAGCCCAGTTAAGATATAAACAGGGCCGGGGACCAGCAGATGGCATAATGGTTACGTCACTGGACCCCCATATAGTCGACCGCAGTTCGAGTCCCAGACTCAGTGGCTTAAAACTCACGTTGGGCATGTGTATGTTGGTGTCCATGATCCTAAGAGGAGAATGGAGGAGAAAGGATTATGGCATGGCCATCCTCCCCTAGGGGGTGATCTCTGTCTTTCTGGCGAGTACATGTGCCCTATAGCAAAAAATCTCTCTCTAAAAAAAAAAAAGGAAAAGAACAGGGCTGGCTCTGTGCAGAGGATACTGGAACCCACAAGGCTGACCAGTGTTCGAGTCCTGGTCCTGGGGGCAGCACACCAGGCATGTGTGCACGTACCCAGCATCCTGAGGGGTGGAGAGTTGGAGGAAAGGGGATTATGCCATGACCAGCCCCGTTGGGGGTGCTCTCCTTCTTGCTCTCTCATGAAGGAAAACATATGTCAGAACGTCCTAATATACAGAACACTGTAAAAATGTTTACAATCTGCCATAGAGGACCTCTTCCTGTTTGGACCCTGACAAGGATTTACTTCACAGTAGGAAGGAAGATGCGGTGGCGGTGAGCAGAAATCTTCCACCAGCACGTGTGAGGGGGTCTCAAAAAGTCTGCAGGGACATGGAAATAAAATATGAGCTTAGGGACCAGCAGATGGCATAATGGTTACGTCGCTGGACTCACACGTCATCAGCTGTGGTTTGAATCTCGGACCTGGTAGCTAAAAACTCATGCCAGGTGCGTGTGCATGCGTGCCCCAAATCCTCTCCTTTTCTGCCTCTCTGTCTCTCTCTTTCTCTGGCGAGCACCTGTGCCCTATAGCAAAAATCTCTCTCTTTAAAAAAAAAAAAGTGAGTTTATTTTGATAAAAATAAAATAAAATAACAACTTGGGATCCATGCATACTTTTTCATAAAATGCAGTCCCATAAACTTCCTGAGGCCTCCTGATACATTCCAAAAGACCCCCTCAAAGAGGAGCGCATCTGGGCCGAGACGACTCAGGGGAAGCGTCTTCAGTGCACAGCCCTGGTAGCACAGCCACGTGGCTGGGGTGCCCTCGTAGACGGGGCTCCCACCCGGCCCCCAGTGAGTCATTCTGCTGCTGCCAGCCTCCCGCAGTCAGGCTAACGGGCAGGCAGGGCTCAGAAGAAGGGCCCGAATGCCAAGGCCAGCTTGGCCGGCCAACAGGAGAGAGTTTCATGACTCTTGCTCTCTCTGAGAGCTCTTGAGAAAATAATCATCCTTTCAAGCAGCCAGCTTCCAGGCCAGCCCCAGCAGCCCTGGGAGGGGTGAGGCCTTTGTTCTCCTCAGGGTGACTGTCTGGGTGAAGTGCTGAGGACTTGGGACCTGGGCCAGAAGCCGCGTCCACTCTGAAGATGTAGAGGCCTTTACGCTGACTTAGATGCGCTTGTTTCAGACATGACTCTCTGCTCGGTTGAACCGTCTGCCCCCCGTCCTTTCCATAAACTCAGATGAAAAAGGACCTATTCCTTCCCTGTCTGACTCCAGTCACGTTAGAGGTCACAGGTGGCTCTTTTCTTGGGACACAGGAATAGCCACCCACTGCCTATAGCAGGGCGTGTGGTGTGGCCCAGGACAGTGGATGTGACTGAGTGAGTTTGCCTGAACCCAGGGCATGACCTGGACAAAGACTCCACCTAAGGAGGCCTGCCCTTGAGGCCACCTGCTCCTGAGGAACCATGGCCCGACATGGCCCGGCTGTGAGCCGCCTCTGTTCCAAGGTCTTAGCTGATTCACCTGGGCAGAGAGTTACAAGAGAATTTACCGCTTGATGGAGGACTTCAAACCTCTGCTATTAATTTTCAACGTTGTTCGGGCCCTGTGGCAACGTATGAGTTTTGTTCATCGATTATAGATGAACAAAACTAACTAAATCTAAATATTTATTGGGGTATCTTTGCTGTTGCTATGAATCATTTCTACTTTTGGGTTGGGCGCACCCCCTTCTTCAGCCTCCCGTGCAGAGCCCAGGAGTCCCGAGAAATTCGTTGTGATGCATGTTGAGTCTTTGGATGTCTTTGAGCTGCACCTTACTGCAGCAGACATGCAGACCCCGGGGAGGTTCGGCAGGGTCTTGCTCTCGCCTTGAACTGGACACAGGTGGGAGACATTTTTCTTTTCCTTTCTGCTCACAAAGAATTTTTATTTTCTGGCCTAGACGAAAACACAGAGCTAAATATTTATTTCTTGACTAATAATTCTTTTTTTTCTTTTAAATAATTATTTTATTTAACTTTATTTATTTTAATTTGACCAGAGAGAGACTGAGTGAGAGCTGAAGGAGAGAGAGAGAGAGAGAGAGAGAGAGAGAGGGAGAGAGAGAGAGATAGAGAGAGAGAGAGAAAGTGAGAAAGCAAGCTGCCAGGTCCGGGACTCCAACCATGGTCGGCCATGTCAGAGTCCATCACCCTTAACCACCATGCCTCCTGCTGGCCCCAGAGCTAAACATTTAATTAGGAGAATAAATACTGGGGACATCTGAAGGACTTAATGTGAAGAGAGAAAAAGGAGAAACTTAGAGGTGAGTGAAGAAAGCTTTCTTTCTTTCTTTTTATGTTGAGTGGCTTATAGAGAACACTGGCTCACCAGAGAGAGGCAGACAGAAACAGAGAAAGTGGGAAATCACCCTGGGTTGGGGGGATGGCCACACCACAACCCCTTCTCCTCCAGTCTTCCTCTTTATTTATTTATTTTTATTTTTTTCTTTTATTTTTCTTTCTCAGATTAATTAAATTCACATTTTACATAAAGTCCCCATTATGATGTATACAATATACATATACATATATAGTTTTCAACAGAGAACTCTACCTTTTTGGTGTTAAATGGTTCTTCCCTTTGCCCCCCACGCCCACTCTCTACCACCCACTCCCCACCACCCACTCCCCTCCCTTACAGCCTCTGGTATCTACATTTATCCTTTCCGCTATCATATCTTCAGATCTTTCTCCTTCTGCCAGAGTGCTGATATTTTTTTTTTATTGCACATCTTTACAGTGTACAGCATGGTTTTTCCCAGCATGAGTACAGTGCACATTAGTCAAGACAATGATATCACCATGTACATCATCATCAACAGACCACTCCTCATCTTTGTGTCTATTAAGTGTGATGTTTGTTCCCTGAATCCCTCCCTTCCGCCCTCCATTACCTCCATTACCTCATTCCCATTACCTCTCCCATACTGTCTCCAGCATCCGCAGTTGCCATCCCCGCCACTATACCCTCCAGTTCCTTCACTTTTTTTTTTTTCCAATTATCAACTCATAAAGTTTTTTACAATAGGGAACATAGATTCTACTCAGGGTTGGGTTAAGGGTGGGTCTCGTGCAGTTCCGCAATTGTAGGTGAGTCTTCATGGGATACAGTTTCAGGAAAGTGGTTCTGGTAAGCAGAGATGGCCATCAGCCGATGCGGCACAGCATCCATCCTGTGATTACCGGGAATGGTGTTGTGGGGATCTGCAGCGTGAGTCATCCTCAGGCATCTGGCTTCCTTAAGAATGGCAGAATAGTTCTTGTTTTTCCCCAAGGTAATGCAGGGCTGGTAACCATCATCTTCTCACTGTCCATAGGCAGAGAAAATCCTCCCATACAATATATTTCTCAATTGGTTCAAGACAACCAAAGTCCCTCTCTGTTGCCCACAGTTGCAAGTTCTTAATCCTTGTTCTTGGCCTCAGTTTGTTGCCCGCGACCAGCGGCCACGCACAGGCCCGGTGGCCACGCTCAGACCTGGCGGCCACTCGCAGGCCTGGGGGCCACGTGCAGGCCTGGGGGCCTGCGAGTGGCCCCCGGGTCTGAGTGTGGCTGCCGGGCCTGGGCTTGCGCCTGTACGCGGCCGCCGGGCCTGAGCGTGGTCTCTGGGCCTGCGCGTGGCCACCAGGCCTGCGAGTGGCTGCCGGGTCTGAGCGTGGCCGCTGGGCCTGCGCGTGGCCGCCGGGCCTGTGCCCGCGCGTGGCCACCGGGCCTGAGTGCGGCCGCCGGGCCTGCATGTGGTCGCCAGGCCGGCGGCCGTGCGCAGGCCCTGCAGCCACGCACAGGCGCAGGCCCAGCGGCGACACTCAGACCCGGCGGCCACGCGCAGGCCCAGCGGCCACGCTCAGACCCGGCAGCCACTCGCAGGCCTGGTGGCCACGCGCAGGCCCAGAGACCACGCTCAGGCCCGGCGGCCGCGTACAGGCGCAAGCCCAGGCCCGGCAGCCACACTCAGACCCGGGGGCCACTCGCAGGCCCGGGGGCCACGCGCAGGCCCAGCGGCCACGCACAGGCCCCACGGCCATGCTCAGGCCTGGCGACCATGCGCAGGCCCACCGGCCACGCACGGGCCCACCGGCCACACACCAGCCCCGAGCGCGTGACTGTGCCCAGGACCCCGCGCCACCTCCCGCTTGCCCGCCCGGCCAGAGAAAGGAAGGACGGCGACCTTGGCCGGTCCGCGCTGCTGGCCCGCGTCGGCGCCGAGCGCGGGATACACCCAGCGCCGGAGAGGCAGCAGAGGCCAGGCGGTCCGGGGCGCGGCACGTGGAGCAGAGGAGAGCCCCGCGCCCGCCGCCACGCGCAGGCGCAGGCGGGTGCCTGTTGCTGCCGCGCGCACGCAGGCGCAAGCAGGCCTATTTATTTATTTATTTTGAGAGGCTTTTGCTACAGGACACGTGCGCTCACCAGAAAGACAGAGAGAGAGAGAGAGAGAGAGACAGAAAGCAAGAAATCACCCCCCAGGGGGGATGGCCACGCCGCAATCCCTTCTCCTCCATTCTCCTCTCGGGATCTTGGGCACACACACACGCGCGCCCAGCATGAGTTTAAGCTGCCAGGTCCGGGACTTGAACCATAGTCGACTACGTGGGAGTCCAGCGACATAGCCATTACGCTAACTGCTGGTTCCTCCACCAGTCTTCTTGAAGAATTCTGGGCACACAAATACATGTGCATGCATGGTGTGTTGCTCAAGCTGCTGGGTCCAGGATTCGAACCACACAGTTGATCATGTGGGATCCAGTTGCCTCGATCACCATGCCACTGGCTGGTCCAAGAAAGCTTTCTTACATGAAATTATATGCATATATATCATTCTAGAAAAGCAGAAATAGAGGAGATAACAGTGACCTTGATGGGCCACTGGTGTGAAGTAACACAACCCTCTGCGACCCTGGACTCACACGGGAAGGTCTTGGCTTGTCCCCCAGGTCTCCCACCCAGGCCAGGTGCAGGCAGGTGCCTGTGAGCTGGGAAGCCGAGGCTGGGTGTGGATCCAGGCATCAACACCCTCTTGGGGGTGTCTGTCTCTCTGTCTCTGTATCTCTCTCTCTCTCATAAAAGAAATAAGTAAGTAAACTTAAAAAAAAAAGTCACCCACAATGAATCCTTGCTAACATTTTAATGTCTACACTTCTGGAATGTGTGTGTTGTGATGTGTCTAAGTGTGTTTTTGTATGCATGTGTGCGTGCTTACTTTTTTTTTTTTTTTTTTTTACAAAATATGGTATGGTGTGCATGTTTATAACTGGTTTATTTTTTATTTGATTGGCATGTGCTCTTGCCAGAAGACAGAGAGAGAGGGAGCGAGAGAAAGCACCCCCCCCCCCCCCCCAGTGGGGCAATCACATGTGGGAAATTCCTGGTTCAAGTCTGGGACTTCCCTGAGGACACCAGGCACGTGTGTGAGCCGGGGTTGGCTGTGGGCTTGGGTGGACTGTGGCACTGGGACTCCGTTAGGGGTGTTATCTCTCCTGTTCTCTCTCTCCATCTCTCTCACTCATGAAATAAATAAATTAACTTTAATTTTTTTTTTTTTAAAGATTGCTGGGTCAGCAGATGGAGTAGTGGTTATGTCTCTGGACTCTCAAGATGGCCAACCATGGTTTGAGTCCTCAACCCGGTGGTTTGAAAATCACACTGGACATGTGTGCGGGCATGCCCAACATCCCAGGAGGAGAATGGAAGAGAAGGAATTGTGGCATGGCCATCCCTCCTGGGGGTGATTTCTTACTTTTCTTCTCACTGTCTCTGTCTCTCTCTCTGGTGAGCACACACACCCTATGGCAAAAACCTCTAAGAACAAAGATTGGTATATCTGGAATATACTCTAGTTTCACCATGCACTGTAGGGCCGTTGGCAAGTCACTCCCCTCTCTAAACCTCCATTTTGTCATCTGGAAAATGGGAAGATACCTCTCCTCTGACCTCGAATGATTATTTCATAAACCAAATGCGTTCAGGAAGGTAAAAGATCCTCCGATGTGTATTATATAAATGGAAATATGCTTATTGTTTCCTGTCCTTGGGCGGGGCAGTGTACAAAGCATCCCTAGGAGATGAAAAATGGTTCTCTCGTTCTTGGTCATTAAGATTCCATGGGGCCAGCCCCTGCCCTGGGGGTTATAGTGCTTGGATCCCACATGGCCGGCTGCCTGGTTCAAGTCCTGGACTTGGTGGCTTAAGAAACATGCCCATCTCGGGAACCAGCAGTTAGCGTAATGGCTATGTCGCTGGACTCCCACGTAGTCGACCGCAGTTCGCGTCCTGGCCCCGGTGGCTTAAAACTCACGCCGGGCGCGTGTGCGTGCGTGCCCAAGATCCTGAGAGGAGAATGGAGGAGAAGGGATTGTGGAGTGACCATCCCCCCTGGGGGGGGTGATTTCTCGCTTTCTGTTTCTATGTCTCTCTCTGTCTGTCTGGCGAGCGCACGCGCCCTAGAGCAAAAAACCTCTCCAAAAAAAAAAAAAAATCAAAAAAAAGAAAAAAGAAAAAAAATACATGCCCATCACATGTGCATGTGTGCCCAAAACCTGAAAGGAGAAAGGATTGTGGAGGTGGTGTTCCTCTCTCTCTCTCTCTCTCTCTCTCTCACTCTCTCTCTCTCTCTCTCTCTTTCTCTCTCCCTCCAGGGAGTACATGTATCCTCTGGCAAACTGAAAAAAAAAAAAAATCAGGCAACCTTTTCAGAAACTCTCATTGAATAATTTAACAGCATCAGGGCAATTTTCCCGTGTAAACCACAGTCGCTGTGCAGGTACTGTCAGCGTCTCAGAGATGTGACCGGGACAACCCCCAATGCAAACGAACATTTCTGGCAGAGCAAAAAGCACTTGTGCATGCGGGTGATGTGAATGGTTTGCTCTCCTTTTTCAGTGACAAGGAAATGGAGAACGGCGGCCAGCCACCCGTGGGTGTGCCTCGTCTACCGGAGGTGTGATACCAACTTGTCCCCCGGGTCTCTATGCGGGTGGGACAGCTCTGCGGCCCTTCACCTCTGCTCCAAGGCCTCACTGGGTGCCCCTAGTCGTCTCATTTCTGTCTCTGAACCCTTCCCAGTTCTTCAGCTGCGGCCTCCTGGGACGTCCAGCCCTCTTGGGTTCTGGAGCCTGCACTGTGCACAGAACCCCGGGCATCAGGGAGGCTGATGGGAGGCACGGACGGCGCCTGCGCTCCACCTGCAGCACACAGAGCTCCAGGCAGAGCGCCGCTGTTCGGTTCCACTCTAACTTCCTTCCATGCATGTCTTATTTTTAAAAATAATTATTTAGTTTTATTTATTCATTCATTTATTTTTATTTGACCAGAGAGAGACAGAGAGAGAGAGAGAGAGAGAGAGAGAGAGAGAGAGAGAGAGAGGGAAAGTGAGAAAGCAAGTCACCAAGTCTCCCATGTGGGAGTGTCCAGCGCCTTAACCACCACACCACCTGTTGGTCCCCATGCATGTCTTATTTTTCATTTCTTTTGGCATGGCATCTTTTATTTGTGCCTTATATCTTTTCTATTCTTCCAACTTCTATAATTTCTCTAACACAAAGTAAATCTGGCATATTTATGTATACACAATTATTTAGAATACGTGTGCATAAAAAGACTGGAAGGAGAAACACTAGAATCTTAAAAGTAATACAAGTTCTCTGGGAAATGAAACCACACACAATCTCATGGTTTTTTTTTTTTTTTTTTCTTGCTTGGCTGAGTAGTTAAATTTTCCTGTGACTGACACATCAATTGTTTCATTTAATTTTATCCTTTTGAGACAGATTTTTGCTGTAGGGCACGTGCGCTCACCAGAGAGACACAGAGACAGAAAGTGAGAAATCACCCTCCAGGGGGAATGGCCACACCGCAATCCCTTCTCCTCCACTCCTCTCTTGGGGTTTTGGGCACACAAGCACACACACACCTGGAGTGGGTTTCAAGCTGTCAGGTCTGGGACTCAAACTGCAATTGCCCACAAGGGAGTCTAGCCCCTCTAGCACTGTGCCACCTGCGTGGTCCCCAGTTGTTTTGACATGGAGAGGCCCATAATTCGCGAATAACCCAAGGCCCATAATTGCTGAAACTTCCCATTCCTCTGCGAACTCACTGTCCCTCCTTTGAACAATAAAAGTAACCTGAGACCTTGAGAAGTTAGGCTCCCTGCTTTCCCTTTTTATGGCAAATCCTGGGCCCCTTCACCTGATAGGATACCCCTGGCCTGCTAAGACTCCCCCTTCCCCAGCTCCCCCATAAAAGACTGTGCCCAACTCCCTGTGGGGCCAGAGATTCAGTGTTAACTCCAACGTGCCCGCCAACATAGTAAAGAGTTCTCCTTTCTCTCCTGCGTGCTGCTTATTATTTCTTGGCATCTGTTTATCGGTGTCTGTTTTTCTGCAACCATCTCATTTTTAAGATGGCAAAACATAAAGTGAGAAAATTTACTTTCTGCACGCTCCCAGGACAACAAAGAAAATAATAGGAATTGTTATGGGAGCTGAATCCTAAATGTTGGACTGTATGGTTCAAATCCTGAACCTGGCAACTTGAAAAACACATTGGGTGAATGGGTTTCGTGCTGAGAGAATGGAGAAATGGAGGAGAAGGGGTTGCAGCGTGACCCACTGGGGGTGCTTTCTCCCTTTTCCCCTGTCTCTGTCTCTCTCTGGTGAGCACATAAACTCTGTAGCAATTAAAACCAAAAATAAAAAGAAAACAGGAAATGCTTATGTTACGAAAGTTCTCATTGCCCCACCCAAGGGTTTCTATCCCAAAAGGATACAAAGTCTGATTGACCCAGGGTCTGCCCAGGACCATCGTGTTAGCACTGAAGTAGGTGACCCATGACAGCAGCCACCTCGTTCCGCCTCTCCACTCACTTCTCAGTGCCACTCTGACTGCGTGGTCCTTGCAATGGCACGTCCCCTGCCTCTCGCTATCACATGCAGGAGGTTCAGCTCAGGCAGGCTCTGAGCGCTGAGGACACTCTGTGTCTGCTGGTTCAAGGGTGCTTAATGGCCGTCAGAGGCAAACGTGCAGAGGCGCTGAGCTGGGCTCTGCCGGGGAGGCAAGGGAGAGCAGGGCCTTTGGGACATCCAGAAGAGGTGGAGGGGCTGTGACAGAGTCGCAGCGTGGAGTTAGCGACAGGGCTGGGGCTGGGGCTGGGGCGACGGTAAGCAGTTGTCTGGGCTTCTTTCCCTTTGGGGACTTTTTGGTAATCATAGCTCTCCTTTTTATTTTATTTTATTTATTATTTTTAATATTATCGTTTTGTTTTTATTTTTAGAGAGTTTTTTTTGTTTTGTTTTGTTTTTGCTATAGGGTGCATGCACTCTCTGGAGAGACAGAAAGTGGGAAACCAACCCCCAGGGGAATGGCCACGCTGGAATCCCTTTTCCTCCATTGTCCTCTCAGAACTCTGGGCACGAACACAAATGTGCCCAGTGTGAGTTTTCTTTCCTTTTTTTTTTTTTTTTTTTTTTTTTTGAGAGGTTTTTGCTATAGGGTGCGTGCGCTCGCCAGAAAGAGAGAGAGAGACATAGAGACAAAAAATGAGAAATCACCCCCCAGGGGGGATGGCCACGCCGCAATCCCTTCTCCATTCTCCTCTCGGGATCTTGGGCACACAGGCACACACGCCCGGTGTGAGTTTAAGCCACCGGGTCCGGGACTCGAACCGCGATCAGCTACATGGGAGTCCAGAGATATAGCCATTACGCTAACTGCTGGTCCCTCCCAGTGTGAGTTTTAAGCCACTGCATCTGGGACTTGAACTGCGGTTGACTACATGGTAGTCCAGTGATGTGACCATTATGCACTTTGCTGGTCCCATACCTCTCCTTTTTATTTTAAATATATTATATTTATCTTATTCAGGAATCTAAGGATCTGTGTTCACAAATGCTACTTCTTTTTTTTTTTTTTTTAGATTTTTTTTCCATAGGGCACCTGCACTTGCCAGAGAGACAGGGAGATAGAGAGATGGAGAGAGAGGGAAAGTGAGAAATCACCCCATTGACAGCCATGCCACAATCCCTTCTCCCTCATTCTCTTCTTGGAATTTTTGGCATGCATGCACATGCACACACACCCAGTATGTTTTCCTTTTTCTTTTTTTTTTAAATTTTTAAAATAATTATTTATTAAATTTTATTTATTCATTCACTTATTTTTAATTTGAGAGAGAGAAAGAGGGGAAGTGAGAAAGCAAGCCACCAGGTCCGAGACTCGAACCATGGTCAGCCATGTGGGAGTATCCAGTGCCTTCACTACCATGCCACCTGCTGGTCTCCCTACCCAGTGTCTTTTTCAAGCTGTTGTGTCCAGGATTCAAACCACAGAGTTGGCCATGTGGGATCCATTGCCCGCTGGTCCTACACATGTTTCATTCTTTTATTTATATATATAATTATTTATTATTACTGTTTTGGTTTTTAAAATTGATATAGGGCACACGTGTTCACCAGAGAGAGTCAGAGAGAGAGAGAGACAGCGAGAAAGCAAGCTGTCAGGTCCAGGACTCGAACCAGGGTTGGCCACATGGTAGTCCAGTGCCTTAACCGCCATGCCACCACTTGCCTAAGATGCTTTATTCTTTTAGGTATTTATTTCTATCATAAGAGACATGGAGAGAAAGACACACAGGCACTCCCAACAGGGTCCTCACACCACAGTCCATCCTGTCTCAGGGGCCCAGGTCCGTGGCACGGGTACCTCCACGCGCCCGTAATGCTCAGAAAAGTTCCGGGTGCAAACTCGGGACCTTTCCCATGGAGATGCAGTGCCGTCACCACCTGGTCCCATGGTTCACTGTTTTTATTTTTTAGAGGTTTTTGCCTTAGGGTGCATGCAGTCACCAGAGAGAGAGACAGAGACAGAGACAGAGACAATGAAAGGTAAAGTGAGAAATCACCCCAGGGGGAGGGCCACACCACAATCCCTTCTCCTCCATTCTCCTCCCGGGATCTTGGGCACTCGCGCACATGTATCTGGTGTGAGTTTCAAGCCACCAGGTTTGGGACTCAAACCGTGGTCAGCCATGTGGTTGTCTAGTGACGTAACTGCTACGCCATCTGCTGGCCCCCAGTGGTTCACTCTTAATCAGTGGTGTTCAATCCTGGCTGCACTCAGAAATCACCCGAGAACCTTCTGAACTGCTCTGACCCTACCCTAGACCACTGACATCAGAACGTTTGGGAGGGAGCCCCAGGCCCAGCCCCCAGTGCAGTGGGTAGGCACCGTGCACAGGGAGCTGGATCCCACATGGCCGGCCATAGACGAGTCCCAGCCCCAGTGGGTGACAAACACAGCAGGTGAGTGCACATGTGCCCCAAATCCTGCCAGGACAGGGAGACTAAGGAGAAGGGTTGTGGCGTGACCCCATGGGGGCGCATGCGCTCTCCCCCACCCTGTCTCTCTTTCTCTCTGGTGAGTGCGTGCACCCTTTGGCCATAAAAAGAGGGAAACAAGAATGTGTGTGTGTGTGTGTGTGTGTGTGTGTGTGTGTGTGCATGTGTGTGTGTGTACACGCCCGCTCACAATTGAAAATAAAGAGTCAGATAAGGATTTCTTAAACACTCCCAAAGACTCTAACTGACCTGGTTTAAGGTAGTGTCTGGTATATCCACATTATTTAAATGTTCTGAGTCAGCAGATGGCATGGAGATTAAGGCGGCTGGGTCCCATATGACCTACTGCCTGATTGGAGTCTGGGATCCGGTGACTTGAAAAACACGTTGAGTGTGTATGTGTGCGTGCCCCAAATCTCAAGAGTTCAGGACCAGCAGTTAGCATAATGACTATGTCACTGAACTCCCATGTAGTCGACCATGGTTTGAGTCCTGGACCTGGTGGCTTATACTCACGCCGGGTGCGTGTACGTGTGTGCCCAAGATCTCGAGAGGAGAATGGAAGAAAAGGGATTGCGGCGTGGCCATCCCCCCGGGGGGTGATTTCTCGCTTTCTGTCTCTCTGTCTCTGTCTCTCTGGCGAGTGCATGTGCCCTATAGCAAAAACCTCTCCAAAAAAAAATCTCAGAAGTTCTCCTGAGTAGGGATTGTGGCATGGCCATGCCCCTGGGAGGTGCTTTCTCGCTTTCCCTCTTTCTCTCTGTCTCTCCCTGGCTAGGGCACACACCGTATAGCAAAAACAAATTTATATATATCCATCTATCTATCTATCTATCTATACGCACACACACATAATTTTATATATATATATATATATATATATATATATATATATATACACACACACACACACAAACAAATGTTTAATTTACATATATACACACATATACACACTATATAATTGTATATATATGACTGTATATATCATCATATATATACACACACTATATATAATTGTCTATATATAGTATATATATATGTATGTACATATGTGTGTATATATGTATCTGGAATATATATGTGTATGTGTGTGTGTATATGTGTGTGTGCACGTGTGTGTGTGTGTGTGTGTGTGTGTGTATACACATATGATTCTAAAATGTAGCCAGAGTAAGAACCGCTGACTTTAGCCCTGGCCAGGCAACCACCCAGGTGGTCAGTGGGGAAGTGAAAGCGAGTGGGGAGTGGGGAGGGGTGCAAGGGACCTCCCCGTCAGGTGCGAAGGCGGTAACCCCAGAATCGATCCAGCTGCTGGTTTCATTGTACCCTTTGGCCTATTGATTTTTGTCAGTTTTCCAATTCTTCATATTTAAAAAAGTCTCCTTTTCTTTTGGACTGGCAAATCGGCTGCTGGAATCTGTAGGAGGACTTGTTCAAACAGATTACGGAGCCCGCCCAAGGTTTCTGATTCAGTAACCCGGGGTGGGGCCCGACATTTGCATTTTGAGCAAGTCGCCTGGTTGTACCGGTGCTTCTGGTAAAGAACCATACCCGAGAGCTGCAGGTCTCCTCGTCATCTTCTCCTTTACAAACATTTTTTTCAGAATCGAAATGGAGTCACTCGTATCAACCCTGATTAAACCAAGTTGAGAGGGCCTTGGAGGAGATGTCTTCTCAAACTCCACACCTGATAACAAGGACGTTACGTAGAGCACTTTGCCAGAACATGGCCTTGCACAAAGACCACCGCGACCCAACACCGGGACTACTTCTGCCTGGGACTGCCTGGCTGACACTCGTCATTTATTTATTTATTTTTGAGAGGTTTTTGCTATAGGACACGTGTGTTCACCAGAAAGACAGACAGACAGAGAGACAGAGAGACAGAAAGTGAAAAAATCACCCCCCAGGGGGGATGGCCATGCCACAATCCCTTCCCCCCATTCTCCTCTCGAGATCTTGGGCATGCACGCACACGCGCCCGGTGTGAGTTTAAGCTACCGGGTCCAGGACTCGAACCGCAGTCGACTACGTGGGGGTCCAGTGACATAGCCATTACGCTGACTGCTGGTCCATGCAACTCACAGTTCCTACTGCAGCCGCCATGCTGGATCTCCTGAAGTACTCTTCCTACCCAGCTGAAACGTCCTGTCTTTGGACCATCTCCCCAAACTGCAAATCCATCACGAGCAGAATTTGTATTTGCCTTTTTAGTCATATGAAGGACACTCTTAGCTGCCCACTCAGTAATACTTCTGTAGTTCCCCTCTTTCCTGCTAATCAAACCTCTATTTTATTGAGGTTTTGTGTGGTCATATGCTTCGCCAGGCCTCAGGAGTCTCAGGGTGTGACCTTTTTATTTATTTATTTGTTTTTGCTAGAGGGCACATTCACTCACCAGAGAGAGAGAAGAGGGAACAAGCAGCCACCCCCTGTGGGGCAGGTCACACCACAGTCCCTTCTCCTCCCTTCTCCATCTCACTGGGATTTTTTTTCAAGCCACTAAGGCTGCCAGGATTCAGTCCGCCATGTGGGATCAGGTTCCCCTAACCACTGGACTGCAGGGCCAGCCCGTCAGGGTGTGACTCTTGATCAGGCTAAATCAATGACGGCAATTTCACTTCCTCTGCCAGTGACCAGCTTGAAGAATAGCAATTAAATATGAAGGGCATTCAGCTGGTGGTCTCTGGGATAGTTTTGTTTGTTTTTTTAATAATGGGACTCAAGAACATTCTCTTTTTGTCTGTTTATTTATTTAAGTTCATTTATTTCTTTCACGAGCAAAGAGACAAAGAGACAGCAGCCCATCAGAGCGCTCCACCCCAAGGCCTGGGGCTGAGTCTCCTCCTTCTCCTTCTTCTTTCTCTTTTTTCTTAGGTTTTTTTTTTTTTTTTTTTCCCCATAGGGTATGAGAGACAGAGAGAGGGAAAGCGAGGGGGCAATGGGCATGCCACACTCCTTTCTCTGGTCTCCTGCTCGTTCCACCCAGCCCAGGTTTCTCTCTCATCAGCCTGTCCTTCTGTCTCCACGCTAGTGAACTCTGTCTTGTCACCACTGGCCAGAAGGTCACAAAGCCTCCAGCCCAGATCCCAGAGGGCAGTCAGCTTACCTTCTTCTTTTTTGTGTGTGAGGTTTTTGCTAGAGGGCATGTGCAGTCGCCAGAAAGACAGAGAGAGACAGAGAGACAGAAAGTGAGAAATCACCCCCCAGGGGGGATGGTCACGCCGCAATCCCTTCTCCTCCATTCTCCTCTCGGGATCTTGGGCACGCACGCACACATGCCCGGGTGAGTTTAAGCCACCGGATCTGGGACTCGAACCTCAGGCGACTACATGGGAGTCCAGTGACATAGCCTTTACGCTACCTGCTGGTCTGGAGCTTACCTTATTCTGATTATGTTAGAGTGAGCAGGTCTGTGGCCCAGTGTACAGCAAATACGTCCATGACACCGGGTCTGAAGCAAGCTCTGGCTGCAGCATTTTCGTTTTCGCCCTGCAGCTAGGATCAACGCAGGTCGGTCAGCCTTCCCGGAGAACGCCCTGCAAGCAACCTTACAGAACAAGTTAGCGCTGGGGTTTCTGATCCGGCCAGTTCTGGCTGCTCACGTCACGCCGTGAGAACAGGAGCCACTACGTGTGGGCCACTGGGCAGATTTGGTCGCGTGCCACCTTTAACCCAACCCATGGCCACCTCAGGACAATAAAATACCCTGATGCATCTTCCCTGAAAACTGAAAAAGAAAGTTAGGAATAAAAGACATCATGACTGACTTGTGTATAGGGTGACTTAGAAAATAACTCTGGAAAGAAATCGTCATAGTGGGGTGGCGGGTGGCACTTTCATTTCCTACCCCCTACTTAGCTGCATTTTCTAATTTTCCTACAGTGAGTGTGTTAACTAAAAAATATTAAACTGTTATGTTAAAATAGACTGTCCATGGGACCAGCAGGTGGCGTGGTGGTTGAGGTGCTGGACACTCCCACATAGCCGACCACAGTTCAAGTCCTGGACCCGGTGGCTTGCTGTTTCACTTCCTCTCTCTCTCTCTGGTAAAATTAAAATAAATGAATGAATAAAATTAAATAAATAATTTTAAAAAAATAGACCGTCCATGGGACCAGCAGGCGGCATGTTGGTTGAGGCACTAGACATTCCCATTTGGCCCAGTTCGAGTCCCAGACCTAATGGCTTGCTTTCTCACTTTCTCTCTCTTCTGTGTCTCTGGTAAAATTGAAATAGGTGAATGAAGGAATAAAAATAAATGAACAATTCTTAAAAAAAAAAAAAAAAAAAAAAAAACAACCAGAAAACAGACTGTCCGTAATTCAAAGGGAGAGGTGGTCGCTCACTGGGTGTACTACAACCCGGCGTGCGGTAACCGAGCGCTTCCTTGCAGTGCCTGCTCTGGTAGGGCCTGCACGCAGAGCTGGCGACTGTGAGGCAGGAGAGCCCCGTGCGCACGCACGGCCTCGGTGCATGGGGATGTGGAATTGCAGTCGCAGACCTGTCGGGTGGGAGTCAGCTGACGGCTACTCTCCCCATATCTGTGCTGTGGTTTCTCTTAAGCACTTAAATAGCTACCCAAAGGGACTGTGTGTGCCGGACGCTGTTTCTAACAGCTTCTTCCTTGCTTTTATTTTTATTTATTTATTTATTTATTTATTTATTGGGGGGGGGATTTTTGCCATAGGGTAACATGTGCTCACTGGAGAGACAGCGAGAGATGGAGAGAGGAAAGTGAGAAAGCATCCCTTGGAGATGGCCACGTGACAATCACCTCTCCTCCCTCCTCCCGGGGTTCTGGGCACACACACACGTCCATGCAGCCGGCCTGCGTTCCAAGCCTCTTGGTTGAACTGCGTCGACCCTGCGGGAGTGCAGCCCCTTAACCACTACGCCACCTGCTGGTCCCCTGTTTTTATTTTTTATTGCCAGAGGGGATGTGTACTCTCCGGACAGAGAGATGGAGGGAGAAGGACCGCCCAGTGGGGCGTGGTCGCGCTGCGGTTCCTTCTCTCCCGTTACTCCATCTGGTCAGGATGTGGGGCATGTATGGGGACACATAAGGGCACGTTTTCCAAGCCGCTAGGCCTGGGATTAGAACCATGGCTGGCTACGTGGGCACCGACTCCTTTACCATTAGGCCATGGGGCTGGCCCTCAACTGCTCAATTTTCGGCAAGTTGTGTCATCCAAATCATCGCAAAGCAGACCTCAATAAAAACCTATCAACAGCAAGTACAATGCTTTATTTTAAAAATTACTTACTTAACTTTCATTTTTTAAAAATAATGATTTATTTAATTTTATTTATTCATTAATTTATTTTCATTTGACCAGAGAAAGACAGACACGCAGAGAGAAGGAAAGTGAGACAGCAAGCCACCAGGTCTGGGACTCAAATTGTGGTCGGCCACATGGGAGTGTCCAGCGCCTTAACCACCATGCCACCTGCTGGTCCCTTCCTTACCTTCTTTCTTTCTCCCTTCTCCATTCTCCTCTCGGGATTTGGACATGTATGCACATGCACCTGGTGTGAATTTGAAGCTGCTGGGCCGGGGACTCAAACCGCTGTCCACTACATGGGAGTCCAGTCACATAGCCATTATGCCATCTGCTGGTCCCTAATAAATAATCCTTAAAAAAAAATAATAATAAAAAAAGATGCCTGCCTTGCCAACCTATAAAGTTGGTGATGAGGAGCAGATGTACGTGAAAACAGATCAGAAACGGGGAAGCCATGGGACCAGCAGTTGGCATAATGGCTATGTCGCTAGACTCCCATGTAGTCAACTGAGGTTCGAGTCCCGGACCCGGTGGCTTAAACTCACGCTGGGCACGTGTGCGTGCCCAAGATCCCGAGAGGAGAATGGAGGAGAAGGGATTGCAGCATGGCCATCCCCCTGGGGGTGATTTCTCGCTTTCTGTCTCTCTGTCTCTCTCTGTCTGTCTGGCGAGCGCACACGCCCTATAGCAAAAACCTCTCCAAAATAAAGATGAAGAAAGAAAAAAATGGGGAGGCCCGTGCAGTGTGGGGCACCCACACCCCAGTAATCCCATTCGCCTTTGTTTAGTGCAGGTTTCTCAAGCCCAACCTATGGTGGCAGGGCTGGGTAAGCTTTTACGGTGGGGGCTGGTCCAAGGACTACATCTAGACCCAGCAGCACCTCTGAGCTGTGGCCACTGAAAATGCTCCCAAAATGCCCCTGCTGGAGAGCCACTGGCACAGTATGAGGAGAGGGAGCCCCTCTGTCACCAGGATCAAGGAGTCCACACCACGATCCACCGCAGTCTCGGCTGCTCCTGGTGTGTTCAGGGAGGTCCGAGGGTGGGGACCCAGCACCTTCTCCCTGAGGGTCGCCTTTGTCACCACTGTGCCACCCACCAGTCCCAAGCGTGAGCTTTCAGAGCTGTGTCCTCAAAGCTGTCCTTCCTGTCCTTGCTGTCACTGAGCCTCCATTGTGTTTTCTGGTCATCAGATAGACACGCTTTTTGAATTCCCTGTTGGTACCTTCCCTCACTCCCAGCCAACATTTTATAGAAATCTTTCGCACATATCCGTGCACAGGAGCTTGGTCCAGCAGCTCCTCTGGGTTCTGTCCCCGGAATCTCCTACCACAAAGCATCGGTTCCTGACGCTGAATACGAAAATGCATCCTCTTTGTTTTCTTTTTTTTTTTTTGGGGAGAGGTTTTAGTTACAGGGCAAATATGCTCACCAGAAAGACAGAGAGACAGAAAGCGAGAAATCACACCCCCAGGGGGATGGCCACGACACGATCCCTTCTCCTCCATTCTCCTCCTGGGATCTTGGGCATGCACGCACTCACACCCGGAGTGAGTTTAAGCCACCGGGTCCGGGACTCGAACCGCGGGCGACTACATGGGAATCCAGCGACATAGCCGTTATGCCAACTGCTGGTCCCACATCCTCTTTTCTAATTCAACCTCCCATCTCTGTTTACGGCACAATGCTATTTATTATTTTTCTAAGGTTTTGCTATGGCGTGTGTGCATTTGCCAGAGAGACAGAGAGAGACAAAGAGAGGGAAAGTGGGAAATCACACCCTAGGGGAGATGGCCATGCTACCACACACACGCCTGGTGGGATTATTTAAGTCAGTTGGTCTGGGACTCGAACTGTGGTTGGCCATATGGAAGTCCAGCACCTTAACCACCACGCCACCTGCTGGTTCAGTAGTCCTACTTTTTATTTTTATTTTTGGAGAGGTTTTTGCCGTAGGGTGCGTGCGCTCGCCAGACAGAGAGAGACAGAAAGCGAGAAATCACCCCCCGGGGGGATGGCCACACCACAATCCCTTCTCCTCCATTCTCCTCTCGGGATCTTGGTCATGCATGCACACACGCCCACCCGGCGTGAGTTTTAAGCCACCGGGTCTGGGACGTGAACCGCGGTCGACTACATGGGAGTCTAGCGACATAGCCATTACGCTAACTGCTGGTCCCCAATAGTCTTACTTTTGACTTAAACTGTTAACTGTGTGGTTTGAGTCCTGGCGTGCGTGTGTGTTTGTGTGTGTGTGTGCGTGTGCACGTGTGTGCTCAAAATCCCAAGAGGAGAATGGAGGAGAAGGGATGTTGGTGTGGCATTTCCCCTCCCCCCAGGGAAGAGCTCGCTCGCTCTCTCTCTCTCTCTGTCTCTCTCCGGTGAGGGCCTGTGCCCTACAGGGAAAAAAAGGAAGTAAAAGAGAAGGTTTTATTAGCGTCTACAGGTATCTAAAATGGGACCTCCTGCTGCCAAAGCCCTGTAGTGGCGGGCCTGCCGAAGCTGCCCACAGCCTGCAAGGTCCACAGGGACAGCCTTGCAAACCTTCAAGTCCTCACGCAGAACCCAGAGGCCCAAGCCTTCACCCTGACGGATGCAAATGTGTTTTGCAAAAGACCCTGAGGAGAGAAGACAGGTTTATGCCACGTAACGGGCCACCTCTCAGCGGAGGAGGGCCTGGCAGGGAGCATCACTGGCTCACCCCAGCTTGTTCTCCTCGCCAAGGTTCAGGACTAAACTCCCCCTCCCTGGCAGAGAGATCGGGATAATTATTTTGTTTCTGATTCAGCAATTTGTGGGCATTTACCAACACAGGTGTCCTGGTGAAAAGAAGAGGTTTTTTTTTTTTTTTTAATCCTATTTGAATAAGGGCCATTTTTAGATATTTTCCTGAACGGTTTTGCTCAGTCAGCGTGTATTAATCGGTTCTAGGCTTCCCTGTGGGGCAGAGCTGTTAGTAAAAGGAATCGTAAACTTAACTGGAGTGAATACTTCCAGACGCACACGGTCGATTCGTGCAGAAAGAGACCGCCTAGAATAAATGGTGTAATCGGCATGGGACGTGATCGAGGCCGTGAGCACAGCTCGGAAGTTGCAATATTAGCAATATTCTTTTTTTTTTTTTGTGGAGAGGTTTTTTGCTATAGGGCGCGTGCGCTCGCCAGACAGACAGAGAAAGACGTAGAGACAGAAAGCGAGAAATCACCCCCCAGGGGGGATGGCCACGCTGCAATCCCTTCTCCTCCATTCTCCTCTCGGGATCTTGGGCACGCACGCACACGCGCCCGGCGTGAGTTTTAAGCCACCTGGTCCGGGACGCGAACCGCGGTCGACTACGTGGGAGTCCAGCGACATAGCCATTATGCTAACTGCTGGTTCCCTATATTAGCAATATTCTTACCCAGCAATGAACACCCCTGTGACCTGGGGTTCAGGACTCAGGAACCCGGGAGAGCTCAGCATGACCTGCAGGCTCTGGGCCGGTCCCTGCAGGAGGAGAGGAGGTGACAGTGGGTGTAGAGTGGGAACAGTCCTATCTTCCCAAGGGCTCTCCAGTATGGCCCCACAATCATGTCTCAGTTTCACAATTTACCAAAAGCAGCTATTTTCATCTCTTTCTCCATTCAGGTTTGTGACGCATGAATGAAGATCCAAGGATGTCTTAATCCGCTATTGTTGCACTCATGCTGTGTAACAAATAATCCCAACACCTCCATAGAGTATACTCATAAACACTGATTTTATTTTCGTGCTCATGGAGCTACAAGTCAGGTGAGTTCGGGTCGATCTAGGCTGGACCAGGCTAGATGCCAGGTTTCTGAGTTTTTGTTTTGTTTTGTTATAAGTTTATTGATTTCTTCTGAGAAAAGAGAGAGAGAAGATACCACAGAGTCTTCACGCCAAGATCCGCCCCCAGCCTCAGCCAGCCTGGATCACGGACATGCACCTGGGCTGGGAACTCAGGCCCTCCCTGTGGTCTAGCTGTGTTACTGCTGCATCACTGTCTGCCCCCCGTTTCTGATCTTGTTCAGGTCTGCTTCACGCTATGGGGCTCATGTTCTCAGGTCACAGAAACGCAAGGTCACGGGAGCACAAGAAGGCAGGCCCAGGTCTGTGGTGGCTCCTAGGGATCTCGGCCCATACCTAGGCACACTAACTGTCTCTGCCATCCATGTCTCTTTAGTCAGAGCCTACCCTGGTATTGATCAGGCAGGGAGATACTCTGCTGACCCAGTGGAAGAAAACACCAAGTCACGAGGGCATGTTGTTTACCAAAAGCAGCTATTTTCATCTCTTTCTCCATTCAGGTTTGTGACGCATGAATGACTCAAGGATGTCTTAAGACTCAAGGATGTCTTAATCTGCTATTGTTGCGCTAATGCTGTGTAACAAATAATCCCAATTGTGACTCAGAGAGCAGAGGACCTGGCACCGTGAGCCCATCCACTGCGAGGGATCACTGTTTCTTCCCAAGGGGAGAGCGTGACAGTGTGAGATAAGCAAGCGACCCTGGCCATGCAGCATGATCATTGCCAACCTGCGGGTGCTGAAGTGCCATCACTGCACCAGAGTTTGGTGTCGCCGTATGCTGTGCTGACATGATCACCAAGACTCCGTCCTGGCTCCTGACAAGCCCTGTGCCTGCTGCTTCTCAGACAAGGAAGAACCACCTCATGCTGCTGCTGCTGCTGCTTCTTCTTCTTCTTCTTCTTCTTCTTCTTCTTCTTCTTTTTAAAGAATTATTTATTTATTTATTATTATTATTTTTCAATTTGACCAGAGAGAGACAGAAAGCAAGCCACCAGTTCTGGGACTCGAACCATGGTCGGCCACGTGGGAGTCCAGTGCCTTTAACACCATGCCACCTGCTGACCCTACCTTGTGCTTCTTTTTGGTGTGTTTAGCTATTTAGTTCCTTCCTCTTCCTGTCCCAGCTTCCCAACTAGGAAGCCCAGCACATTTATGGCTGCTCCATGCCAACTCGGTAATACCAGCCACCTGGCAGTTCTGCAAGTCACCACACTCCATTCTCATCTTGTCAGGGCCGTTACATTGCTGCAAATGCACTTCTGGGTCCCAGTGGCGATGGGAAGGCTTAAGTCCCTGGCTGGGTTGTGTGTAACGGGTCCATGTCTTTAAAAAATGAGGTCTACCTCTCCCCTGGAAATCTTGAGATGAACCTACCCCAAAAGGAGTCTGATAGACTCACAAATACGAATGCTGGGCTTTAGAGATGACCTAGTCAGTCCCAGTGATTTTTTTTTGCTTACTTGTTTGTTGTTTCTTTTAAGAGTTTTGCCATAGGGTGCATGCATCCACCGGAGAGGGACAGAGAGAGAGAAAGTGAGAAATCACCAGGGGGATGGCCACGCTGCAACCCCTCCTCCTCCTGGGATTTTGGGCACATATGCACATGCTCCTGGCATCCGGATCCAGGACTTGAACTTCAGTCAGCCACGTGGGAGTTCAGTGCCTTCACCACTACCCCACCTGCTGGCCCCTCCTCAATGTTTTACAGAATAGGCCAACAGGGTAGAGAGACTCCAGTCAGTGAAAGAACGGAGATGGCACCGCCGTGGGCTTCAGACCCTCAGTGCGTCATCACGCCTGGCCTTCCCGGAGGAGGGAGGTTTGTGGCGTTGTTACTGAAACGATCATGTGTGGGACAGCAGATAGAATCCCACAAACATGGTACGTGATTGGAGTCCCTAAACCTTCTTCGTTCACACACCTACTTAGATGCATCCAAACAAGCAAATTAGACTACCTGGGCTAGGAGAAGGAGACCACAGCTGAAATACAAAGATAAACAAAGTTGGGACCAGCAGTTAGCGTAATGGCTATGTTGCTGGACTCCCATGTAGTCGACCGTGGTTCGAGTCCTGGACCCGGTGGCTTAAACTCATGCTGGGCGCATGTGCGTGTGTGCCCAAGATCCCGAGAGAAGAGTGGAGGAGAAGGGATTGCGGCGTGGCCATTCTCCCTGAGGGCTGATTTCTCACTTTCTGTCTCTGTTTCTCTCTGTCTTTCTGGCCAGTGCACACGCCCTATAGCAAAAACCTCTCAAAAAAAAACAAAAACAAAGTTAATTTTTAGCTTTGAACCTTCTAAGAACCCAAGGGCTAGACTTGCCTTTCAGAGACAATCCTTCCTACCAACTCTGTTTTTAAATTGCTGGGGGGCACGTTAGCTATGAGAGAAAGAGAGAAGGTCCCCCCAATGGGGCATGGTCACACCACAATCCCTTTCTTCCAACCCTTCATTCCACTGGGACCTGGGGCACATGTGCACATGTGTCTGGTATGTTTCTCAAGCCGTGGGACCAGGATTTGAACCGCAGTTGGCCACAGGGAATCTGACTCCAGGCATGCTGACTTTAACCGCTGCCCTACAGGACTGGCCCCTCCTACCATACCAGGTCTTCAGCATTCACAGAGCCATTCTTTTTTTTTTTTTTTTTTTTTTTTTTTTGAGAGGTTTTCACTATAGGGCGCGTGAGCTCGCAAGACAGACAGAGAGAGACAGAGAGACAGAAAGCGAGAAATCACCCCCCGGGGGGGATGGTCACGCCGCAATCCCTTCTCCTCCATTCTCCTCTCGTGATCTTGGGCACGCACGCACACGCGCCCAGCGTGAGTTTTAAGCCACCGGGTCCGGGACGCGAACCGCGGTCGACTACGTGGGAGTCCAGCGACATAGCCGTTACGCTAACTGCTGGTTCCCACAGAGCCATTCTTGAGAAAAGCAGAGGGGTGGGGCGAGTGTGGAAGGCGGCACCCTGAAACAACTGACGTTCATCCCAATCAATTGGGAAATGGCTGAACTGACTGTACTTTGTAAGTGACCGTATTCAGTTTAACACTCCCAGAAGAACCGGAATTCAAAACTGATGGTGTAATAGAAAAACGGAGTAAGTTCCTATTTTTCCAATCCTGAGTTTGTGGCCTGTGGGTTTTCTGCCTGCAGTGTTAAGATCATACCACCTGGGAATACTGCTAGCTAATAAGCACGGGGAAGATGTGAGAGGATTTAAAAATGGAATAATTGGGGTCAGCAGATGGTGTGGTGGTTGGAGTGCTGGACTCCTACATGGCTGACTGCAGTTCGAGCCCCAGACCTGGCTACTTGCTTTCTCTCTCTTCTCTCTGTCTCTATCTCTGTCTCTCTCTGGTGAGCACATGTGCCCTATGGCAAATTAAATAATAATAATGAAATTAAATCGTTCTTTAAAAATAGAATAATTTTGGTTTGTCTTTTTAGTGTTTTTAGTTGTTTTCACTACAAATGTCTTGTTTTGGGAACCAGTCGTTGGTGTAATGGTTACGTCACTGAACTCCCATGTAGTCGACCATGGTTTGAGTCCCAGACCCTGCGGCTTAAACTCATGCTGGGTGTGTGTGCGTGCGTGCCCAAGATCCCGAGAGGAGAACGGAGGAGAAGGGATTGTGGCGTGGCCATCCCCCCCTGGGGGGTGACTTCTGGCTTTCTGTCTCTCTGTCTCTCTCTATCTTTCTGGTGATTGCATGTACCCTATAGCAAAAACATCTCCAAAAAGAAAACATAAGCAAAAGCAAAAACAAATATCTTGTTTTGTTAATAACAAGAAGATGTCATTTGAATTGAAAAGGAATCCCTTCTGGGCCAGGCCACTGGTTAAGGGAACCAGCTCCCACCTGGCTGACCTGATTCCAATTCTGGCCCTGACAGCTTGGAACCACTCCAGACGCGTGGTGTTCAGGGTGGGAGGTGGGGGCCGGGGGTATGCATCCCAAATCCCGACAGAGTGGAGAAAAGGAGGAGAAGGGATTGCAGTGAGCCGTGCGCCCCGGGGGCAGTGCGCTCTCCCTCTCACTCGACAAGTGCATGTGCCTTTTAGCAATTAAGACAAACAAATCCCCTCTTCTCCTCTCCTCCCTCACTGGACCAGCACCCTCTCAGGTCTGCCCACGGTGAACTAACCCCGCGTGCATAACCTGGCTGAATCTCTCCTCATTCAGATGCGTTCGATCCCTGAATCCTTTGTACCTGTGCATCTGCTAGAGTCATTGGTGTTGAGGCTTTAATTAGCTAAGAGACCATCAATTGTGAATTTGAGAACTCAAATTAGGGACCAGCAGTTGGCATAATGGCTATGTCGGTGGACTCCCATGTAGCTGACCACAGTTCGAGTCCTGGACCTGGTTGCTTAAACTCACGCCGAGCGTGCGTGCGTGCCCAAGATCCCGAGAAGAGAACGGAGGAGAAGAGATTGCGGCATGGCCATCCCCCCTGGGGAGCGATTTCTCGCTTTCTGTCTCTCTTTCTGGCGAGCGCATGCGCCCTATAGCAAAATCCTCTAAAAAAAAAAACCAAAACAAAACAAAAAACAAAAACTCAAATTAAACAGAAAAACAAATCAAAGTAAAAAGTATCGGGCTCATGAGCCTGCACGTACCACCTTGGATTGACCCCCGGCGCAGACACTGCGGAAGCACTAATGCATGTACTACTCGCAAAATATTTGACGAGACTGAGGAGGGGCTGGCATGGAGACACGGTTCGATTAAAAGTGAAACAACGGTGGAAGGAAGTTTAGTTCTTTTAACGGGGCGGGAGGGTCACGGAGGAGTGAGACGGGGCAGCCAAGCGGGGTCACAGAGAGGCAGTGAGATCTGGCGTCTCTCATGGGCACAGCGGGAAGACAGGCACCAGCCTGCTAGGAGAGGAGACTGCCGAGGTGGCTCCCTGGTGGAGGTGTCTCCTGAACCAAGTCCTGAAAGATGAAGAGAGAAATGTCCCTAGAAGTGGTAAAGACACCTGGGTGAACGCATTGCACAGCTAAACTTGACTTTTAGTTCTGGACTTCCTGTCAGTCGAGGCAAAAAGGGGAAATGTGATGCGCTATTTATGTCTCACTTTTTGAGAAAAGAGACAGACCTTTCCAAGAGCTGAAAATAAAACTGTAATACAGTAATTCTCAGATTTTATCATGTATAAAAATCTTACCAAACATCATTAAAAATGCAGAGTTCTCGGGGGCCAGATGGTGGTGCGACAGTAAAACGTGAGGTTCTTCAAGGCTATCCCTCATGGGAAGTTCTCGGTTCAAGTCTGGAGACCTCCCTGAGTGTACCAGGCACACGTTGGCCCATAGGCCAAGGCTAGCTAAAGACGGGTCAGTGGTGGTGTCAGGACACTGCTGGGGGTACTGAATCTCTCTCTTGCTCATGGAAGACATGAATTACTAAAATTTGTGTAAAAGTGCAGCGTTCTGGGGCTGGCCCTGCAGCACAGTGGTTTAATGCTGTTCAGAGGAGCCAGATCCCATGTGACCGACCAGGGTTTGAGTCCTGGCCCTGGTGGCTTACACACCACAATTGTGCACACACGACCAGGAGCCTAACAGGACGGAGACTTGGAGGAAGGGGCACTGTGGCGTGGCTGGGCCCTGCTGGGGGGTGCTTTCTCTCTTCTCTCTCTCACGAATGCACATATGCCTATATATATATTGGATCATGGAAAAGTCATGACATAGTTTTCTGTTTTTCTACCCAAAAATGTGTCCTGACTTTTCTGACCACCCAATACATATCTACATTTTTTCCAAAGAATTATTTTATTTAGTTTTATTCATCATTGTTATTATTTTTTAATCTGACTAGTGAGAGAGAGAAAATGAGAAAGCGAGTCCCGGGTCTGAGACACGAACTGTGGTCAGCCATGTGGAAGTCCTGTGCCTCAACCCCCATGCCACCTGCCGGCCCCATGTCTACATTTTTTTGTCGCAGAGCTCTGGATCTTGGTTCCAGAGACTCACTCAGTGGTTCTGAGCCAGGTCAAGGACTCTGCTTTTTTTTTTTTTCCTCCAAAGGTTTTTTTCCAGAAGGTGCATGCACTCACCAGAGAGAGTCAGAGAGAATAGAGGGAAAGTGAGAAATCACCCCCCCAGGGGGTGATTTAGGACCACACCATAATCCCTTGTCTTCCATTCTTCTGGGATTGTGGACACTTGTACACACACACCCAGTGTGATTTTCACACCACCAGGTCTGGGACTCAAACCTCAGTTAGCCATGTGGGAATCCGGTGCCTTAACCACCATACAATCTGCTGGCCCCAGGACTCTGCATTTCCAGTGATGCTTTCTTCTTTTTTTATTCACTTACTCTTTCATTCGTTTGTTGGAAAAAAGAAAAACAAAAAACGAAAAACAGAAAAAGAAAAACGCAGTGCTGGAGCTAGCCTGAAGAACGAGACAGAGGCCTGTCCTCGGGGGCTGCCGGTCACAGTGGGGGGCCGCGGGCTCTTACAGCTGGTTAGTGGGGTCTCCCTCTTGTAGGCACTGCCCAGTAATCTCTCACCGAGCTCTGCACCTTGTCCTGATGTCACCTGCCTCTCCAGCACCTGCACAGAGTCCCGCTCAGTCTGTGGTGACCAGGCCGTCCGCTGGGGCCCTGGGGACCCTGTCACGAAGGTCTGGTCTGACGCCTTTGTGGAAGGCCTGGGATTCTCCAGACCCCGTAGCCGCCGCTCTGAAGGGCCCGCTGAAGAGTGTGTGGCAGGGCGGGTAGCCAGGACAGGGGACAGAGATCCCAGTACAGACGAGCTGGCCGGGGCAGGCCTGGCTGTGGAGGCCCAAGCTGCTGCAGCACCAAGGCCGTAAGCACACTGCAGCCCCTCTCCTGGCTGGGCCCCCTGCACGCCCTGGGTCCGTCTACCCCTCTGCGCCAGCCCCTGCCCTGTCCAGCTGTCCCTGAGCTCCCTGTGTCCCTCACCTGAGCCTTCTCCGCTGGCTTCAGTGTGTACCAGGCCTCACTGTATGTTACTGATCATGCCTGAGGGCCCCCCTTGTAACCAAACACCAGGAAGCCATCGACTGCCACCAGCTGGTGTTAGACAGGGAAGAAGTCCCAGAGAGAGTGTGTGTCAGTGTGGGTGTGAGTTTGTGTGAGCATGTGTGTCTGTTTACGTGAGCATGCACGCGGTGTGGGCCAGGAGACTGAGCATACTGAGGACAGTGGCCGAATCACCTACGAAAACACCCCGATCCACACTCCACAACAAGCAGCCGAGGCCATCAACCCCCCTTCCCAGCCAGGCCGGGCAGCCAGAGGAGCAGGGAGTCAGCCGCTGTCTGGCAGCGTCCCTCATCTTCACCTCGCCCTTCAATTTATTCAGCAGGAGAAGCTGGACTCCCATGTAGTTGACTGTGGTTCGGGTCCCAAACCCAGCGGCTTAAAACTCACTCCAGGTGCGGGTGTGTGCATGCCCAAAATTCTGAGAGGAGACTGGAGGAGAAGGGATTGCAGCATGGCCATCCCCGCTGAGGGGTGATTTCTCATGTTCTGTCTCTCTGTGTCCATCTGTCTGTCCAGCGAGCATACACACCCTATAGCAAAAATCCCTTAAAAAAACATAAACAAAAAGAGAGCGAGAGGGACCAGCAGTTAGCATAATGGCTATGTCACCAGACTCCCACGTAGTCGACTGCAGTTTGCGTCCCGGATCCAGTGGCTTAAAACTCACACAGGGCGCGTTTGCGTGCGTGCCCAAGATTCCGAGAGGAGAATGGAGGAGAAGGGATTGTGGCGTGGCCATCTCCCCTGGGGGGTGATTTCTCGCTTTCTGTCTCTCTATCTCTCTCTGTCTGTCTGGCGAGCGCACGCGCCCTATAGCAAAAACCTCTCCAAAAAAAAGAAGAAAAAAAGAGAGCGAGAGCCCCAGGACGGGCAGCCTGAACCTCTGGCTCTCCTGAGACAATGAGGCCTTAAGGCATGGCCGGACATCACGCTCTCTTCCTACTGTGGACAGCCTGTGGCAGGCTCCTCCGTGTGGCTCCCCTACCCAGGCCTGCCTCTCCCTCAGGCTTAGAGCTGAAACCCTGACTTCCTGCCACCCCCTGGTGTAACAGGATTAATCTGAGGCCCAGTGGCCACTTGTTAAAATTACAGGGTGGTAAAATTGGAACACAGGGAGATAGCCCTTCCCCTACTGCGGTCTCCCTGGGGTTTTCACCGAGGTGCTACCATTTTCTGACCAATGATGGTAATTTTCTTCCCCTTAAGACCAGCTTAATCATGCCAAGGGTCTTGGAGAGCACACAGGTCGAAAGAAAATAACACGGCTGGGCCGATCTCCGCACAGCCCGCGTGCTCCGATCGCCGCTCCAGCTGATTCGAGTCCCGCTGCTCAGGAGCCAGCGTAGCCCACGTGGGCCTGTGGGGCTGTTTGGGGTGTGCCAGGGGTGCAGGACTGCAAAACGAGACGGTCTGCCACCCCGCAGAAGCCTCCACAGCAGGCTGTTGTTTAAGCTGAGGACACGGGGCCAGCAGATGGAGTAGCGGTTATGTCACTGGATTCTCACACGGTCAACTGCGTTCGAGTCCCAGATCCGGTGGCTTGAAACCCACCCAGGTGCATGTGTGCCTGCCCAAGACCCCAGGAGGAGAACAGAGAAGGGATTGCAGTGTGGCCATCCCCCAGAGGGGTTATTTAATATTTCCCTCTCACTGTCTGTCTCTCTCTCTCTCTCTTTTTTTTTTTTTTTTGAGAGGTTTTCGCTATAGGGCACGTGCGCTCGCCAGACAGACAGAGAGAGACAGAGAGACAGAAAACGAGAAATCACCCCCCAGGGGGAATGGCCACGCCGCAATCCCTTCACCTCCATTCTCCTCTCAGGATCTTGGGCACGCACACACACACGCCCAGTGTGAGTTTAAGCCACTGGGTCCGGGACTCGAACCGCAGTTGACTACGTGGGAGTCTAGCGACATAGCCATTACGCTAACTGCTGGTTCCCACTGTCTGTCTCTCTTCAGCGAGTGCACACACCCTATAGCAAAAATCTCTTTTAAAAAAATTGAGAGGGACCAGCAGATGGCGTAATGGCTACATCGCTGGACTCCCATGTAGTCAACCACAGTTCGAGTCCCAGACCCAGTGGCTTAAACTCAGGCCAGGCACGTGTACATGTGTGCCCAAGATCTCAAGAGAATAGAGAAGGGATTGCAGTGTGGCCAACCACCCTGGGGGTGATTTCTCGCTTTCTGTCTCTCTGTCTCTGTCTCTGTCTCTTCGGCGAGTGCACACGCCCTTGCCCGTGCCTAACCCTCCCTTCCAGCCTGGGATCCAACCATCATTTTAATAGCAGGTCACAAAGGGCGAAATGAGGAGAACTCCCAAGCCCTGGGCCTTCTGTCGTGCGCATGTGTCAGTGCTGGAGACAGGCGTGCTGGCACAGGAAAAATGGCCTGCCCGGCTCAGTGCTGGCAGGGCTTGGAGTCCGCGGTCTCTTCACAGGCGTGGAGAGAGTCCTTCCGCTGTTTTCCCGTCAGTCACCCGGCTTCGAGCGTCTGTTTCCTCATGCCGTTCACTCTGACTTGTCACCTAACATGCACAGAAAGCACATTTTACCAGGAGCTGACTTAACTGCAGTTTAAAACATGAAAATGCACCCTGGGCTCCATTAATGAGCTGGTCCTTCCGTGAATCACCGATTTGTTGTGGCTGAGGACCGGGCCGAGTGGAGGCTGACGACGGTGAAAACCAGCTCTACGCCAAAGCCTAAACGGAGAATGGACGGCCGTGTCGGGGCTGAGGATCCCAGTCACCTGTGAGCTCAGCAACCAGCTCACTAAGACAAAGCAACCAGAAGGGGTGACCCAGAAGGGGTGACTCAGAAGGTGACTCAGACGGGTCCTGCAGGGCAGGGACAGAGACAGACAAAACGCCCCCAGGCCTCCAGCCGCTCCCCTTCTCTCCGCCTGCCTCTCTGGGCAGCAAACCCAACGTGCTTGTGCCACTGCATCCTGCCGTGGTCAGGCCCTAAGCCTCCCAGGGACAGGCTGTAAACGGGGTGGGTGCGAGGACCCAGCCCGCCCTGCTCTGCCCGTTCGCTGAGGCTGCGGTTTCCACCCTCGTTCTGTTTCAGCTGAGTCCGGTTTTGTTGGCTAACGACCTCTGAGAAATCTATTGTCCGGTGAGAGAGAGGGAAGAAAGGTGAGAGGCCGCTCCTTTGTCCCCACCCATGGAACACACTCCTCTTTGGAATTAGACCCTTCCAGACAACCGTCTGTCTGGAAGCAAGTCTCAGCTCTCCGACCTGGTGTAGAACTGGCCTTCGCCTCCAGGTAGGGCTTTGGCCTGGGGGGAAGGAGGAAGATGGGCTTGGCTGGAGGGAGTGGTCTGGTACTGTTTGGTTTTCTTTCTTTCTTTTTCTTTTCTTTTCTTTTCTTTTCTTTTCTTTTCTTTTCTTTTCTTTCTTTTTTCTCTTTTTCTCTTCTCTTCTCTTCTCTTCTCTTCTCTTCTCTTCTCTTCTCCTCTCCTCTTCTCCTCTCCTCTCCTCTCCTCTCCTCTCCTCTCCTCTCCTCTTCTTTTCTTTCTTTCTTTCTTTCTTTCTTTCTTTCTTTCTTTCTTTCTTTCTTTCTTTCTTTCTTTCTTTCTTTCTTTCTTTTTTTGGAGAGGTTTTCGCTATAGGACATGCGCTCGCCAGACAGACAGAGAGAGACATAGAGACAGAAAGCGAGAAATCACCCCCCCGGGGGGGGATGGTCGCGCCGCAATCCCTTCTCCTCCATTCTCCTCTCAGGATCTTGGGCACGCACGCACACGCGCCCGGCGTGAGTTTTAAGCCACCGGGTCTGGGACTTGAATCGCAGTTGACTACATGGGAGTCCAGCGACATAGCCATTACGCTAACTACTGGTTCCCTATTTTTTAAAAATTCCCAGAGGTTGTGTGTGCTTGCCAGGGAGAGAGAGAGACAGAGAGAGGGAGAGGGAGAAAGCACCTTTCAGTGGGATATGGTCATGCCACAGTCCCTTCTCCTCCATTTCTCCACCCTGGCTGGATTCTGGACACACACACACACACATGCATGCACACACGTGCCTAGCGTGTTTTCCAAGCCACTGGGAGAGTCTGCCATGGTTGGCCATGAGGAAGCTGGCTTCCCTAACCACTAGGCTCCTGCCAGCTAGGGCTGGCATTTCCTAATGGCACAGCTGTCCAACAGAGCACCCACGAGTCACATGGAGTTGTTTAATAAAAATTCAATAAAACTTAAAATTCCGCCTACACTGGCTGCATTTCAGGGTGGCTCAGGCCTGCAGACCGGCCAGTGCACGTTTAGAAGTTTTTCACCATCGCTGGGAGCCCTACTGGCCAGTGCTGCCCTGGGCTCACGGCAGCTCAGAGACTCACCACGCGAGGATGCCAGTGGTCCAGGACCACCTGCCCCAGACCCTGCATGACACAGAGCTGGGAGACTGTGCCCTGGGGGCAGTTTCGAACCCCGGCGGCTGCTCTCCGACAAGCTGAATCAGTGCTGGAAGGAGCAACTTCTCTTTTGCAATCCTTGCTGGTCCAACAAGCTCTTGCGGGGTTACATCACTTCCTAAAAAGCAGGCAAACACCTCTCCTTCAAGTGAGCACCGACCCAAACAAGCAGGAAGCAGGAAATGTTCGCGTTTCAGGGAGGCTGCAGCTCCGCGCAGCATCCTGCCCGCGCGCGGCCGCCAGGTTGACATGCCGGGGCCCCGCGCAGCCCGGCTGCTGGCCCTGCTGGGCGCGCTGCTCCACGCCGGCCGCGGTAAGCTCTCCGCGCGAGTTCGCGACGCGGGCCTGCGGGCGCAGGGGCCAGGGAGCCCCGCCGGGAGGGCGGCACCCGCAGACCTAAGCCTCCCAGAACAGAGGTGCAGGGGCGGGGAGGGTGGGCTCGGCTTGGCCGCAGTGGCCGCCTCTCCATCCAGCTCGGGGCTAGGTCTAACCCTCGTGCGCTCCTTTGTCTTCGAAGCCCAGGGGCCCCTGTAATTTACCAACTTTAATGGCCTTATTAAGGAAACCATAAACTCCTTGGCAGTTCACGTAAGAGAGCGTTTCCATCCACCGTAAAAGAGAAATCATAAATTTGCTTTTAATAGTGTGGGCTGAGACGTCTGCCAGCTCTAAACACTCCTGGAAAAAAAAAAAAAAAAAGACATGAGAAACTGGGATATGCAAATCGAGTTTTGGAGAGCCGCTAAAGATAAACTCTCAGTGAAAGAGAATGTAAACAGGAAATTATTGGAGGCGTTTCCAGGCACCCACTCTAGCATCAGAAAAGGTCTTTCATCTGCTTTTCTCTGATTGTACTACTTTGGGGCATCTTTTCTTTGCAGTAATTGTTACTAGTGAAGGTTTTTGTTTGATAACGCTGTGTGATCCTCGCTGGTCTATGGTATTGGGGAAGACGCCGAGTATGTCTTATTCTTGGGGATTTAAAAGCAGCCATTGCTTTATCATCACTTTGACAGTGGCTACAACAGGCTGGATGGTTATGGCCTCTGAGGCTTTGTTGACTTGCTCATGGTTGCCTCGAACGAGGTGTGGGGCAGTATTTCAATCAAAAGCGAGGCTCTCCCTCTCAGGCTGCATCCTTTTTTGCTATAGGGCGCTTGCACTCGCCAGAAAGACAGAGACAGAGAGGCAGAGAGATAGAAAGCGAGAATCACCCCGCCGCAATCCCTTCTCCTCCATTCTCCTCTCCGGATCTTGGGCACGCACGCACACGCACCTGGCGTGAGTTTAAGCCACTGGGTCCAGGACGCGAACCGCGGCCGGCTACATGGGAGTCCAGCGACATAGCCATTATGCCAACTGCTGGCCTCTCAGGCTACGTTCTTTAGGTCCAGTGGGGGCATCAGGCACTGGTCTCACGGGTCTGGCAGCGTCCCGGAGATGAGCAGTCAGCTCCTCTCCACCCTGTACTCTTTTGCTGTTGGGGGGCGGGGTGTCTCTCTAGGTGGTCTCCCGAGGCTTCTGAGATGGAAAACTGAAAGGGCAAGGCAAACCCTTGCCTCTGGAGAGAGGTGTGGCTGTAATGAGGTGTACAAAACGAGTTTGAGCATCAGGGTGTTGTTTGGTGTGCAACGTTTTCGGAGCTGCTGAAAGATGGCACAGCCTGAGCCATCAGGGAAACAGGTGGGCGAGCAGGATGTCGGAGTCTCACTGCAGGGCGGCTCCCTGACTTCTACTCCGGGTTCTTTTCTGCCTGAACCCCGGGAGAGGAGAGCAATCTTGCTCCCTGCCCAGACCTCTGGAACCTGTCCCTGTAGGGTGTCCCTCAGAGGGAAGCAGAGCCGGCCGCCCTCCTCATGCTAAAGGATCAACTCAGTGAAAGTTCTCTCTGTACCAGAATCTGGTTGGGTGGCCTCCCAGGCACCCCTCATCTGTGCCTCGTGGACTCACACTCCTGGCCTCTGCTGGCCTTCCCCCACTTGGTGGCTCTTGCCTGTAACAAATGCCCAGTTCTCCTTTTCTACTTGCTGAATTCCTATATAACCTTAAAAGGCTCCCCCTGGGGCTGGCAGATGGGGTGTGGTGGTTAAGGCACCGGACTCCCATGTGGGTGACTATGGTTCAAGTCCTGGACATGGAGGCTTGCTTTCTTACTTTCCCTCTCTCTCTCTCTGATCAAATTTAAAAATAAATAAATAATAATATAAAATAAATCATCCCTTTTTTTTGCTATAAGAGGTTTTTGCTATAAGGTGCGTGCACTCGCCAGAAAGACAGAGAGATAGAAAGCGAGAAATCACCCCCCCAGGGGGATGGTCATGCCGCAATCCCTTCTCCTCCATTCTCCTCTCGGGATCTTGGGCACGCACATACATGCACCCGGCGTGAGTTTAAGCCACTGGGTCCGGGACGCGAACCATGGTCGACTACATGGGAGTCTAGCGACATAGCCATTACGCTAACTGCTGGTCCCATAAATAATTCTTAAAAAAATAAAAAAGACTCACCCTGGCTGTTCCTCTTCCCTGCCCCTGCCCTGAACTCCGCTCCTCCTGCCCCCCCTGCGCCCCCCACCTTGTGCCACATTGACTGCACCTGTTAGTACAGCCCGGGAAGCCCACCAGGCCTTGAACACCTCCAGAGAAAACCCCTTCGGTTCCCCTTTCACTTCCCCAAAACCTGCAGAGTCAGCATAACTTAGGAACTCAGTAATGGCTGATCGGTGAACGTCCTCCCTAGTATGAATATAAAGGCTATGATAGACCGATCGCTAAAACCAGTAAGCTCTGGAAACCAGATGGTGGCTGAATGTCAGGAGGAGCCAGAGGTGACAAGGGCGTTTTGGTGGCGTGCAGGTGTGTCTCAATCACCCAGTGCCCTCTTGGTCCTGCCTGGATCCTCAGTGTTTGCAAATGCAAAAATGCCCGCTTGCAAAAAGCCGTCAGTGAAAGCTAGTTGCTCTGAGGTCCTTTTGCGGAAAGTGCCTGAGACTTCAGGATGTGTCAGTTTGTAGGTGCCGCACGTGCAGTTCCTGGAATTCTTCAAACAGTGTCTGGGTGGGCCAGCAGGCGGTGTGGAGGTGAAGTCGCTGATCCCACGGGGCCAGCTTCATGGCTGAGTCCGGAACCTGGCAACTTGAGAATCACTCTGGGTATGTGTGCGAGTGTGCCCAAAAATCCCAAGAGGAGAGCAGAGGGCTGTGATGTGGCCATCCCCGTGGGAGGTGATTTCTCTCTTTCTCACTGTCTCTCTCTCTGGCGAGCTTACTGGCGAGCTTACACGCCCAATAGCAAGAACGAAAACAAAAACAAACAAAAAAGAAAACCCAAACCGAAAACAAAAAACGGAGCATGTTGTGTAAGAATCCAATCTACTGCATAGCTTGACCCTCTTGCAGGCATTGGGAGTCATAGCCCAAATTCAATTCTTTCTCTTTTTTTTCTTGTTTTGCCATAGGGTGCATGTGATCCCCCAAGAGAGAGAGACAGAGACAGTGAGATGGAAAGTGAGAAATCACCCCCTAGAGGGGATGGCCACACTGCAGTCCCTTCTCCTCCACTCTCCTCCTAGGAGCTTGGCATACACGCACATGCACCAGTGTGAGTTTCAAGCTACCGTGTCCCGGACTTGAACCGCAGTTAGCCATGTGGGAATCTAGCCACTTAACCATTATGCCATTTGCTGGCCCCCAATTATTTCTATTTTTTTTTTTTAATTTTTTTTTGAGAGATTTTCGCTATAGGACGCATGTGCTCACCAGACAGACAGAGAGAGACATAGAGACAGAAAGCGAGAAATCACCCCCCAGGGGGGATGGCCACGCCGCAATCCCTTCTCCTCCATTCTCCTCTCGGGATCTTGGGCACACACACACACGCACCTGGCGTGAGTTTTAAGTCACCGGGTCCGGGACGCGAACCACGGTTGACTACGTGGGAGTCCAGCGACATAGTCATTACGCTAACTGCTGGCCCCCAATTATTTCTTTATTAACAACAAACAAATATCCTCAGTGGAGACCAGCCTCGTTACCTCTGAGTCAGCACCTCCCCTCTTTAGATAAATAGGTAGATAGGCAGATAGACAGTTACCCTGAGGCGAAATTGAGTACTACCCCCCCCCTCCCGGGACCAGCAGGTGGCGCGATGGTGACGTTGCTGGATTCCCACATGGCTGACTGTGGTTTGAGTCCCGGAAACCTGCTGGGCGTGTGTGCGTGCATGCCCAAAATCCCGAGAGGAGCATGGAGAAGGGAATGTGGCATGGCCATCCCCCCAGGGAATCATTTCTTGCTTTTTGTCTCTGGTGAGTACAGCCCTGTAAAAAATGTCTATACAAAAACCGTAAGAATAAGAATTGTATGATGAGGGGGCACTTAGTGAAGAAGAGAAACAATAGAAGAAGTACCCGTTGGGCAGCTGGAGTGGCGCTCGCGGAGCCTGTACATCTCCTGCCTCAGCTCAGTGAGGGGGATGGTCATGTGCTACTTCCTGGCCCCAGCTTCAGGTATTCCTGACGTTGGTGGCTAACAACCGTGAGCGTTACCTGCTCGGAACACCAGGCATGCCAGCTCCTGCAGTGACAGAGCAGCCCCGGGACGGTCCTGTCATTCCTGTTTCCATGAGAACGCAGAGGGGGGGTGCGACCGAGGGACCCGCAGCTGGGCAGCGGTGAGGGCAGGTCCACCTCGGGAGCCGCACTGTGACCGTGCACCTAGTTTTCGGGCTGTGCCAGGCCCGCTGTCTGGCTGGGGGCTGCAAAGCCCGGCCGCTGGCACCTTCCCGCTGTGGGCGTCTCACAGCCCTCTTGGCTGGGGTTCAGGTCTCTGCGCGTCAGCCTCGGCGCTGCCCTGGTTTGCACCAGGACAGGGACCGGCTGACAGGACCGGGATTGCTAAGAGCCGGGTTCAATTTGAGGCTGCCCAGGGGAGAAGGGAGGGGCCGACAGAGGTGCAGGTTGAGAGCAGGGAACGTGGGATTAGCAGGGCTCAGAGTGTGACGGGGCAGGGAGAGCCGCAGTCAGGCCACTGTGCACGGGGCGTCGGGGTGGGAGCCCGGGAAGGCAGGCGCGGCCCACACCGGGCAGAGCGGCTGCGGGAGGGCTCCCTGAGCTGACCCCACAGCCCCCGGGACAGAACCAGACAGGGCGGGGCCTGCATCCTGCGTCCTACAGTTCTGATCCCAGGAAAGAGGAGAGGAAAGAGTGGGGCTAGGCAGGGCTCGAGTTTGTAAAGACATAACGCGCCCTGCAGTTCTCCAGGCCACATGTGGTGTGCGCCAAGTTCACGGGTTGGCAAGGGTGTGGAGAGGCAGGAACTCCGCACCCCGGCAGGAGGGGAAGTTCGGCTACCACCCTGTCTGTCCTGCTGCTCCACCGTCCTCTGGGTTTTCCATTTTAGCCATGTTTTGCATTTTGAGAAAATCGATCCTTTTAAAAATATACATAACGTATTGGGGTTCCCCCCTGTGTTATTTATTCATTCTCTGTGTCTTTATTTTAAATGTATTGTCACCTCTTTGATAAGCTTTATCCAAAGTTATGTCGGTCTCAGCTTCCTGCTCGTGGTATCTGGTGCCTAGCATTTGCCGTGGGAATCTTGGGACTTTGGGGCAGAACCTGGCACACAGAGAATGGTGCAAGAGATTTCATAGAACCCTGGGGGCCAGCAGGTGGCATGGTGGTTAAGGCGCTGGACTCCCGCATGGCCGACCACGGTTCGAGTCTCAGATGTGGAGGTTTTCTTCCTCATGTTTCCCCCCTCTCTCTTTTTCTCTCTTTGTCTCTCTCTGGAGCACACACGTCTATAAACAAATTTAAAATAATAATAATAATAAAGTTAAATAAATAATTCTTTAAAAAATAGAATAATGACTTTTCTTTGTTTTTTGTTTTTTTTTAAGAGATATATTTTACTGTAGGGCATGTGCACCCGTCAGAGAGATAGAGAGACAGAAAGCGAGAAATCACCCCCCCCCCCCCCCCCCGCAGTTCTTTCTCCTCCATTGTCCTCTTGGGTTTCGGGGCCTGCACGTACACACACCCAGTGTGAAGCTGCCAGGTCCAGGACTCGAACCGTGGTCAGCCATGTGGGAGTCCAGTGACGTAACCCTACACCATCTGCCAGTCCCATATAATGACTTTTCTGATCCCATCACCACGCTACTGGAAAGTGCTCCAATCTCCCACATATTTTCTTTAACTGCCAGAGAGAAAGAAACAGAAAGGCAGGCACCCGTGCCACCACCCACCCCAGCCTCCGCGGGCGCCAGATAATGGCAGCACAGGGAGGTCACTGGACACACGCTGGGAACCTCCCTCGTGGGTCGGCCTCGGGTGCGTTGTGTTTTCTTTCTTTCTTTTTTTAGAGAAGATTTTGCTATAGGGTGCGTGTGTTCACCAGACAGAGAGACAGAAAGTGAGAAATCAACCCCCCAGGGGGGATGGCCACGCCACAATCCCTTCTCCTCTCGGGATCTTGGGCACGCACGCACACGCACCCAGCGTGAGTTTAAGCCACCGGGTCCGGGGCTCGAACCGCGGGCGACTACGTGGGAGTCCAGCGACATAGCCATTACGCTAACTGCTGGTCCTGCGCTGTGTTTTCTTGCTGCCACTGTCCAGCCCCCAGCCCTGGCACTCCTCTCACACAATCTCTTGCCACGAAACGGGATGTGAAAGGATCGGGGACCGGGCTGTGTGGGCTTGCAGGGGCTGGTGGTGGAACTTCAGCCCCGGGCTGGGGGAAGAGCAGGCGGCACAGGTCAGCCTCGGGAGCTGCCTGGAGAAGTCCCCAAACCACAGTCAAGACGGGGGCCTGCGAGCCGGGCAGGCAAAAGGAGGTGCCCAAAAAAAAAAAAAAAAAAAAAAAAAAGGAGGTGCCCGAGGATGCCGAGCAGAGCCGGTGAGAAACAGGCCAGCCCAGCCGCGCCCAGAGAAGGGCCTGGGTTGTACAGGTGTCAGGCCCATGGCAGGCCCAGCGGGGGGCGGCTCAGCCGACTTGGAACTTCACCGAAGTCGTTGTGGTGGCTTTTTTCTTTTTAAGTATTTATTTATGATTACTATTACTTTTTTCCAGTTTCGCTACAGGACATGTATGCTTACCAGAGAGAGAGCGAGAAGGTGAGAAAGCAAGTCTCCAGAGGTGGGACTCGAACTGTGGTTAGCCACGTGGGCGTCTAGCGCCTTCACCACCACACTGCCTACCGGCCTTGTGGTGACTTCTTTTCCCTTTTTTTTTTTTTTTTTTTTTAACCATGACCTGGTATTTTAGTCTTCACTTTATTTTTTAAGTTTATTAATTCATTTCTTCCATGAGCAAGAGAGACAGAAACTGAAGGAGAAAGATAGCCCTCCACTGGAAAAATACAGACAGAGACAGCACCCCAGCAGGTCTGGACACGGGGAGCCAGCTCTGCCGTGGCACACGTGCCAGGTGTACTCAGGAGGCCTCTCGATAAGAACCAGGAACCCCCCCCCCCCCCCCCCGCCGCGAATCGGCCTCAGAGCATCGTGTTACCTCTGTGCCCCGTGACCCTCCGGGTGGACAGGAGCCCCCAAAGCCCGGCAGTCTCCCACGCCTGCATGGCTAACCATGGTTTGAGTCCTGGACCTGGAGGCTTGCTCTCTCACTTTCTCCCTCTGTCTCTGGTCTCTCTCTCTGGTGAGTACATGTGCCCTATAGCAAATGGAGAGAGAAGAAAAAAAGAGGTTGCTTCTTCTACTTGCCCCAGGATTTCTAGGTGTTGCTGATTGGGAGAACGTTCAGGTTACCACGGAGCTCAGGTTACTGGGAAAACAAGTTTCCTTCACAACCACCCTGGAGAATAACAGAGCTTTTTAGTGGGAACCAGCAGTTAGCGTAATGGCTAAGTCGCTGGACTCCCATGTAGTCGACCGCAGTTCACGTCCCGGACCCAGTGGCTTAAAACTCATGCCGGGCGCATGTGCGTGCGTGCCCAAGATCCCGAGAGGAGAATGGAGGAGAAGGGATTGTGGCGTGGCCATCCCTCCTGGGGGGTGATTTCTCACTTTCTGTCTCTCTGTCTCTGTCTGTCTGGCACGCGCCGTATAGTGAAAACTTCTCCAAAAAAAAACAGAGCTATTTAGTAAGCCGACGGCATCCACGCTGTATAACCCCCAGATTCATTCCAGGAGCGCTCATGAATGTGCAGGAGAGGGATACGATCGAGATGTTGGTTATAGCATCGTTGATAAAAATGGCAAAAAGTGGTGACAACCTAAATGTCCATTAACAGAAGGAAGAAGGGCAGTAGGTGTAGGCGTAGAATGAGGAACCAGGGCCACGTGTATGGAAAGGCATTAATTTCTGAAGTGACTCAGACGCGAGGCCGGGCGCAGCTCGTTATGCATAGAAACACTATATTTATTTGAAGGGGTTTTTTGTTTGTTTGTTGCCAGAGTGTATATGCACTGGCTGGAGAGGGAGAGAGAGGGAGAGAGGGGGAAAGTGAGAAAAAGGCCCCCATGGGGGATTATCGCACTGCACTTCCTTCCCCATTTCTCCCTCTCGGGATTTTAGGCATGCATACACACCCGACGGGGTTTTCAGGCCGCTGAGCTGAGACTCGAACTGTCCTGTCAGCCCCGTGGGATCTGGCCTCCTTAACCACCGGGTCACTGTGCGGCCCAGTTTGAACTTTTAAACCATCTAAAACTGTGCTGCGTGCTGCCTAGGAACACAGGCATGGGTTTTTTTGTTTGTTTGGTTGTTTTTTGGAGAGGTTTTGGCTATAAGGCGTGCGCGCTCCCCAGAAAGACAGAGAGAGACAGAGAGACAGAAAGTGAGAAATCACCCCCCAGGGGTTCGCGCCCCGGACCCAGTGGCTTAAACTCACGCCGGGCGCGTGTGCGTGCGTGCCCAAGATCCCGAGAGGAGAATGGAGGAGAAGGGATTGCGGCGTGGCCATCCCCCCTGGGGGGTGATTTTTCACTTTCTGTCTCTCTGTCTCTCTCTCTGTCTGTCTGGCGAGCGCACGTGCCCTATAGCAAAAACCTCTCCAAAAAAGGAAAAAATAATATTAGATGAACCTAGTTTGTTTTGAAGATGCTATCAGAGTGTATACAAATTCAAAACACCCTTATTATTTCCTCCTTTCTCATTTCATTGTCATTTTCAGAATCAGAAATTCACAGAAGCCCAGCGATTGCCAAGCTTTGCCGACATCTTTTCCTCTGGCAGCGCTGAGTTCATTAATTGGAAAATTAATTTATTCTTTTCTAAAAATATGCTGCTTACTTATTTATGATTAAGACTGCCACATTTAGCAAACAGGATGACAGCTCCATGTGAATTTCAGATAAACAATATATATTTTTTTGAAACGAGAAAGATGGAGAGACAGACAGAAAGCTTTATTTTTTTTCCCTATAGGGTGCATGTGCTCTCTGGAGATAGAGAGACAGTGAGAGGGAAAGGGAGAATTCATCCTCGAGGAACGAGGGTCACACTGCTGTCCCTTCTCCTCCATTCTCATCCTGGGATGTTTGGCATGCATGCGCACACACCTGGTGTGATTTTCAAGTCATTGGGTCTGGGACTCGAACTGTGGTCAGCCAAGCAGGAGTCCAGCACCTTAACCACCAAGCTACCTTCTGGCCCTGAGAGAGGTATTTTTGATAGGGTCTTCCCATGCGTGGTCCCCCTTTCCCTGCCCCATTCAGCCAGGCTTATAGGTCCCTACCCTCTTGCTCGGCCTGTTTAAATTAGTCCAAGAACCAAACGCAGGCCTCCCCTGTGGCCCCAGCCTGCACTGATACAACCGAGCCCTGAGAAGCAATTTTCATTTTCTTTGAATATATGTATATGTTTTACACAATTTAGTATACATATAGGACACATAAATATTTCATGGGATATACTTACACTAAGACATTACTGTAGCGGGACTAGCAGTTGGCGTAATGGCTACGTTGCTGGACTCCCATGTAGTCGGCCACGGTTCGAGTCCCGGACCCGGTGGCTTAAACTCACGCCGGGCGCGTGTGTGTGCGTGCCCAAGATCCCGAGAGGAGAATGGAAGAGAAGGGATTGCGGCGTGGCCATCCCCCTGGGGGGTGATTTCTCGCTTTCTGTCTCTGTCTCTCTGTCTGGCGAGCGCACGCACCCGATAGCAAAAACCTCTCCAAAAAAAAAAAAGAAGGAAATTACTGTAGCCTTGTGGTTAAGGGAGACGTATCTCACACGGCTGACCGTGTGGTTGGGTTTCTAGCCCCAATGGCTGGCATGTGTGCACGCATGCCCCAAATGCCAACAGGATGCAGTAATGGAGGAGAAGGGACTGTGCTGTGACGATGCCCCCATGGGGGGTGCTTTCTCTCCTTCTTGGTCTGTCTGTCTGTCTGTCTCTCTCTGGCAAGTGAATGCACCCTCTAGAATTAAAAAAAAAATACTCATTGTTTAGTACCCGAATGCATCCCGTATTTTATCTAGTTACTCTACTTAAGATTATAATAATCTTCTTTTTTTATTTAATTTGCTATAGGGCACGTGTGCTCCCTTGGGGGGAGAGAGGGAAAGTGAGATTCCCCCGGGGGGGATGGCCACGCTGCGATCCCTTCTCCTCCATTTTCCTCCCTGGATTTTGGGCGCGCACGCACACGTGCCCGGTGTGTTTTTCAAGCCCTCAGATCCGGGACTCGACTCGCACAGTCGGCCATGTGGGACCCCGCTACCTTGGCCACCACGTCACCCACTGGCCTGGATTCTAATGCTCTTATTAGCACAGACCGTTGTGCGTGGGTTCATCCCTCACGTCGGAGACAGGCTGGCTCTGGATCAGGGACACTCTGTCACGCCTGCTGCACTTTCCATCTTTAGACTGAGTTCCACATCGACTGTTCAGTAATAGGGAAAGAAACCAACACAGAGGAAAAAACTACGCATGATGAGGTAGAATAAAACCATAAGTGCGAGGGTGGGCCGACTGTTTTTTGTTTTGTTTTAGAGGTTTTTGCTATAGGGCGTTTGGGCTCACCAGAAAGACAGAGAGAGACAAAGAGATAGAAAGTGAGAAATCACCCCCCGGGGGGATGGTCATGACGCAGTCCCTTCTCCTCCATTCTCCTCTCGGGATCTTGGGCACGCACACACAAACGCCTGGTGTGAGTTTAAGCCACCGGGTCCGGGACTCGAACCGCAGTTGACTACGTGGGAGTCCAACAACATAGCCATTACGCTAACTGCTGGTCCCCCTCTGGTGGGCCGACTTTTAAAAATCAATGAATGGGCGGCAGGTCGAGGCGATGGATTCCCACATGGCCGACTGCAGCTCCAGTTCCAGACCTGGTGTGAGTCCCCACTCCAGACACATGTGCATCCGCCTGAAATCTCAAAAGGAGAATGGAGGAGAAGGGGTTGCAGCACGGCCACCCCCATGGGGGTTATTTCTCCCTTTCCCTCTCACTGTTATCTCTCTGTCTGTCTTCTCTCCAGTGAGTGCACGCACCCTATGGCCAAAACCTCAAAAAAAAAAAAAAAAAATCTGTCACTGCGGTTAATTACATTCCAGGATCTGGATAAACGAGGGAAAGCTACAGGCCCTAATGAACTGCAGAAAGCGGTGGGCGAAGAGGGAGGGGCTGGCAGGACATCTGTAGGGACTCTGTAGTGTGGCCTGCTGGGGACGGAGGGGCAGGGAGAGTCTCTTTAAAGGTTAGAGATGGGGAGGGTGGGCGACAGGTGACATGGTGGTTAAAGATGCTGACTCCCATGTGGTTGACTCTGGTTCGAGTCCCAGACCTTGGTTTTTCTCTCATGCCCTACAGCAAATTAAACAAAAATAATAATACATAAAATTAAATAATTTTTAAAAATAAATAAAGGTTAAATGCGGCCAGCAGCCTGACACCTTTCGGGACCTGTCAGGGCTTTGCCGATCCAGGAAAATCTCACTCACCATTTCGTCCCCCGTACACACCACTTTAGAGACCTCGGGACTTCCTTCTTTTTTTTTTTTTTTTTGGAGAGGTTTTTGCTATAGGTGCGTGCGCTCGCCAGACAGACAGAGAGACAGAAAGCGAGAAATCACCCCCCGGGGGGGATGGCCACGCCGCAATCCCTTCTCCTCCATTCTCCTCTTGGGATCTTGGGCACGCACGCACACGCGCCCGGCGTGAGTTTAAGCCACCGGGTCCGGGACACAAACCGCGGTCGACTACGTGGGAGTCCAGCGACATAGCCATTACGCTAACTGCTGGTCCAGGACTTCTTTCTTGTCAAAATCCCAAATGATAGATGAACTCTTGTTTCTCTGCTCCCACAGACTGTGAGGAACTCTGGGGTGTGTGCCCTCCCCTCTGCTGCTCCTGAACTCGAGTGGGGACGGCAGGCCCCAGGATGGAGCTCACACCTTTCCAGGCTCCGGGCTCCCGGCTCCCACCTGCCGCCGTCTGCTCTCTCTCTGCTGCCGGCGTGTGCTGAGCCAAGCAAGGGACGAGGCCAGGACTGGGGGCCTTGGTGCCATCTCGTTCTTTTTCTTTTTAAGAGGTTTCTGCCTTAGGACATGTGCGCTCACCAGAGAGAAAGACAGAGAGGGAAAATGAGAAATCACTCCCCGGGGGGTGGCCACACCGCAATTCCTCCATCCTCTTCCAGGAATCTTGGGCATGCACATGCGCCCGGCGTGGTTTTCAAGCTACTGGTTCCGGGACTTGAACCGCAGTTGACCATGTGGGAGTCCAGCGATATAACTGCTATGCAATCTGCTGACTCCACTGCCTCATTCTTAGAACGGGCTGGGCTGCCGCGGCAGGCCAGGGAGGGCGAACGTCTGGAGAAGAGGCCATGGCGAGGAGCATTTGTTTGTTCACTTTTTCAGGGAGCACGTGCACTCTGCAGAGAGAGGAGAGAGGGGATGCACCTCCCGTGGCGTGGTCTCACTGCAATCCCTTTCTGCCCCCCTCCCTCCCTTTGGGATTTGGGGCACAGCGCACATGTACCCAGCATGCTTTTCAAGCCACCAAGTCCACGATGCAAACCATGGGGCCCGCCTCGTGGGACCCAGCCACCTCGACCACCTCACACGGGCTGGCCCTCGAGTCACTCTCGGAAGTGGAAATGGGAAGTCGACCACAGAGAGAGAGAGCGGGCCAATCCTGGTGTCGGGGTTAGGGTGGCTGGTCCCACGTGGAGGACCATGTGATTCGGGTCCCTGACCCGCAGCCTGACTAAGATCCCGGGCGAGTTTGCTTGTGTATCCAAAATCCCAAAAGCAGGGCGAGGCAGAGGGAAAGAGCCAGGACGTGATTACTCCCCGGGGGGTGCTCTCTCACCTTCCCTCTCTCTCTCTCTCTCTCTCTCTCTGCCTCTGGTAAGCACATGTGCCCTCTGGTGGGGAGAGAGAAATATAATAAAATGGAAGAATTCTCAGATGCATTGTGCCAGTCTGTTCTCTGTGGCTCTCATAGAATCCCCGGATCGGGTTACAAATACGGACAGTAAGTTCATTTCGCTGGTGCAGGAGGCCCGAAGTCCCAGGAAGTGGTGTGGCGGCTGGCGCGGGCCCTTGCGCTATGGCGCGCATTGGGGAGAGTGGAAGGGCAAGGAGCATGTGCGGATGAGGGAGGCACCTGCGCCAGGCCCACCTTAGCCCCGGGCTTCTGCAATAGCCCCCCTCTCCAGGGACGCGGGGAGTCCCCCATCAACCCTGACCCGATCGCTCCCCAGCGGCCCCAGCTCTCAGGACTAGTGAAGAGGGGGTTGGTTGCAGCGTGGATTTTGGAGGGACAGTCTAGCCATAGCGGTGATGAGAACAGCTATCACTTAATGGATAACCCGTCTTTCCCATAGGTTTTTGCCATAGGGCGCGTGTGCTCACCAGAGAAGAGAAAGACAGACAGAGAGAGACAGAGGGAGGGAAAGTGAGAAATCACCCCAAGGGGATGGCCACGATGCAATCCTTTCTCCTCCATTCTCCTCTCAGGACTGGGCATTTCCGTGAGGGGCGGAATTTTCAAGCCACCAGTCAGGGACTCTAACCATGGTCGGCCGTGGGAATCTGACTGCCTTAACCACCATGTCACCGACTGGCCCCACATTTTTTTCCCCATTCCAAAGCATTTCATGTGTTGTTAGGCCTCGGAAGGCTAGAAAGGTAGAAAGACTTTTTCTTTTAAGGTTTTAAATGTATGTATATTCTGTCCTATAAAAAAACATATTCGGGGGCAGGCCGATGGTTTGGTGGTCAAAGGAGGCTGGATCCCATATGGCCAACAGCATTGTTCAAGTCATGGACCCAGCAGCTTGAGGAAGACACCAATTACATGTCCACTCCTGCTCCAGATCCCAAAAGGATAATGGGGGGAAGGGACTGTGACGCAGCCACGCCCTTGGGGGGTGATTTCTCACGTTCCCCCTCCCTTCTCTCTGTCTCTCCCTGGTGAACACATGTGCCCTATAGCAAAAACTAAACAAAAACATCTAGTTTGTTTTTTCCCCACTTTGATGCTACTGCTTTTATTGACAATTATTGAGGGCTAGACACTTTTTTAAATTGCTTTACTTGTGGGGCCAGCAGTTGGCGTAATGGCTATGTCACTGGACTACCATGTAGTGGACTGCGGTTCAGGTCAGAGACCCGGTGGCTTAAGACTCATGCCGGGCGCGTGTGTGTGCGTGCCCAAGATCCCGAGAGGAGAATGGAGGAGAAGGGATTGCGGCGTGGCCATCCCCCCTGGGGGGTGATTTCTCGTTTTCTGTCTCTGTGTCTCTCTCTGTCTGGTGAGCGCACACGCCCTATAGCAAAAACCTCTCCCCTCAAAAAAAGTGCTTTACTTGTAATAATTTACTTAATCCTCGTCACAGCCCTATGAAGTAATCTTAGTATTATTCCCAAAATACATATATTTCTTTAAACTGCCTAGTCCTGCAGGCTGGAATAGGATTCCAGTGTATGATGAGGAAGTGGGCAGGTCAAATACGCAGCTTCTCTGAGTGAGTGACTTCAAACCAGAGACAACGTTAGGGTCTGGGAAAATCTGATTAAATATGAGCGAGCGTTCTCTAAAAAAGGCATCGTAATAAAAAGTGTAAAATGAAAAAGACAGCAGAGTGTGTGAGTCCCTCCACTGTAGGACGTGTTTCAATCTGATAGTGAATTGGAATTGCAGGTGTGCTTCTCAACGCCAAGGGTAAAAATATTAGGTCGTTGGAAAAGTCATGATATATTTTTCTGTGTGAAAATGCGGCCTGGCTTTCCTGACGGCCCAGTGTATCAGAGCTTCACAGATGAACTCCCAGGGTTTCCTGACGGCCCAGTGTATCAGAGCTTCACAGGTGAACTCCCAGGGTTTCCTGACGGCCCAGTGTATCAGAGCTTCACAGGTGAACTCCCAGGGTTTCCTGACGGCCCAGTGTATCAGAGCTTCACAGATGAACTCCCAGGCTTTCCTGACGGCCCAGTGTATCAGAGCTTCACAGGTGAACTCCCAGGGTTTCCTGACGGCCCAGTGTATCAGAGCTTCACAGGTGAACTCCCAGGGTTTCCTGACGGCCCAGTGTATCAGAGCTTCACAGATGAACTCCCAGGGCTGACTGCTGCAGGAAAGGGCTGGACCGCGTGGCCCTCCTCAGAAAGGACCGTTCTTAGCCTTCGTCGACCCAGGCCTTGTCACCTCCATGTCAAGCAGTGTACTGGGTCATTGGAAAAGTCAGGACATGTTTTTCTATGCAAAAATGCATGACGACTTTTCCACCAACCCAGTAGAAGACACAGGCATCCTTTTACCTCAGATGCTTTCTGATAGAACCGCTCCCCGTTTAACGATGTGCCCGGTTAACGACCGCTCGGACCCACGACCAGGTCTCCTCCCCGTTCCCAGTCTTTGTTCCCACAGTCACTTAGCGTTCACTCCATGAAACACTCACGGTCACACAGACTACACATTCTGCTTATAAATCTGTGCTGTACTGTGCACCCACAGCGGCATTCAGAATGACAATGACCGGCCGGGTTTCTGTCACTGTGCTGGCGTGCGTCTTTGTCACTTTCTGGTGCTTATCTAACATAAGCTTTCTATATAGATGGTGTGACGCCATTCTAGTGTGGGGCCGTGGCATCTGTCCAGAACTACCGCACCCTATGGCACCACGACACACCTCGAGACACCCGCCTTCGGGGCCTCGTTTACCCACCGACTCTCTTAGTGACCTGGCCGGAGGGTGGGGCTGGTTGTTAAGTGAGGAGCCCTTTTCCTCAAACCTGCCGCTCACCTGCCGTGCTCCTGCCGCTCCAGCCACATGTTCTTCAAGCACGTACGTCAGAAATCCATACTGAGTGAATATTTTTGCCTAAACAAAAGTGGTCACATACTTAGAACAGCAGAACGTAAGGAAAGCAGCAGGTTCTCTGCTCCCCTAGCCGTGGTCTAGAGGTGACTGGGTCACCTGACCCTCCCACTTGGGTAAAGCATGTGGCACGCTCGGACCCCTCCCCACAACCACTGGACACAGAATTTCAGCCGCAGCTTGTCCTCACGTTGTCCTAAGTGAGTCCTCTTGCTTTCCAATATCACTTTTACTTTTTAATTTTAATTTTTTAGGTTTTTGCCAAAGGGCATGTGCACTTGCTGGCTGGAGAAACAGACAGAGAGGCAAAGTGAGAAATCGCAGCCCCCCCCAGGGGCCTCCTGGGATTTTGGGGCATGCACGCGCATGTGCCCGGCGAGTTTCCAGCTGCTGACTCTAATCACATTCAACTATGTGGGAGTCCAGCAATGTAACCACTGCACCATCTGCTGGTCCTCTTTTCCAGTATTTCTTTTAAAAACTCAGATGGCTGGGGAGTCCCCGTGGCGTCGTTCACCCACTAGTCCTTAGCCTCTGTGAGCATCAAACACAGTTGTCCTCCCACATCCGGGCTGGAGCCCGACGAATGTAACAAGCTCATCTGCTGATTTTGTCCCAGATGTGTCCCTGGTCACATCGGTCAGATTCCACAGATGCTAATAATTGATTTTTAAAAGAGATTGGGGCACCTGCTGGTGTGGTAGTTAAGGCAACTGGGTCCCACATGGCCGACTTAACAGTTCAAATCATGGAGCTGACAGCTTGACAAACACTCCAGGTGTGTGTGTGTGCATGCTCAAAATCCTGAAAGGAAGGGACCAGCAGTTAGCGTAATAGCTATGTCGCTGGACTCCCATGTAGTCGACCACGGTTCGAATCCCAGATCCAGTGGCTTAAACTCACGCTGGGCACGTGTGCGTGTGTGCCCAAGATCCCGAGAGGAGAATGGAGGAGAAGGGATTGCAGCGTGGCCATCCCCCCCAGGGGGTGACTTCTTACTTTCTGTCTCTCTGTCACTCTCTGTCTTTCCAGTGAGCGCATACGCCCTAGAGCAAAAACCTCTCAAAAAATAAATAAATAAATAAATAAAAAAGAAAGATGGGAGGAAGATGGCAAAAAGATTGTGGTGTGGTCACCACCCCCCCAGCCTGGAAGTGCTTCCTCACGTTCTCTCTCTCATCGCTTTCTTTCAAGTGCATGCCCCCTATAGCAAATTTCATAAATAAATAAGATCAGCTGAAGAGATAAACTATTTAATGGTGTATGCACCTATTCATTTTGTGCCCAGGACTTCTTTCTGTGTAGGGTTCTCCAGTCATAGGTAAAACTAATGAGGACTGTTGTCATGAAGGATGGCGATTAAAATACAGTCTGCTCAGCTATGATTTAGCTTGTCGTTCTCAACCCAGCACACATACAGAATTATTTTATTTAAATTGATTTATTTATTTAAGTTTACCCAGAGAGAGAGAGAGAGAGAAAAAGTGAGAAAGCAAGCCACCAGGTCCGGGACTTGAACTGCCATCGGCCACGTGAGAATCCAGCGTCCTTAACCACCATGCCACCTGCCGGCCCCCAGCATGCATACACACTAGAGTTGCTTGGGAGCTTTGAATAGATATTACTCAGCCACTTCCCCAGTTATCCTCGAATCACTCATCTGGCTGGGGTGGAACCCCAGACTTTGTGGGTACACAGGACGGTTGGGAATGACAGGCATGGCTGACAGTTAAGCTGACTCAGTAGGACTGTCTGGGCAATGCAGCCAGCATGACCCGGATACGGAGTATCACCACTAACTGCTAACGTGTCAGAAATGCGGGTCTGGGGCCCCCTTGCACCTACCGTGCGGTCGGACAGCCTTTCTTTCTTTCTTTCTTTCTTTCTTTCTTTCTTTCTTTCCTTCTTTCCTTCTTTCCTTCTTTCTTTCTTTCCTTTTGCCAGAAAGACCTCTGCTGTGGGCATCTGGCAAGGCCCACTTGAGGTGAGGGAAGACAAGGGTTTTTAAAACTAAAATGGAGGCAGGGTGACATGGGTTTTTTGAAACAATTGTCTTTGGCTACCTGGACTAGTTACAGGGTGGCTCCGGCCCACGGTTGGCCAGGCAGTTGCTGGGCAGCTGTCCTCACACAAGGCTTTTGTGTAAGGTTGTGGTGGCCGTTGTGCAAGGCCGTGGTTTCAGCAGATGCTTGGGCGATAGTTGTCATTAGGTAATCATGCGTGAGAACCTCCCCTTCGCGTCTTTCCCAGGCTGCATTGTGTCAGGGTTTGACATGAGTGACGCCATTTTGGTTCTGACAACTCAATCTTGGCTGCACCCTGGAGCAACCTGGAACACTAACCAAAGACTGAAGCCGGGTCCACGCCCAGGTGTTTTGAGGTCAATGGGGTGTGGCGTGTGCGTCCGAGGACCGGAAGGTACAGAGGTGACTGTGCAGCCTGGGCTGAGAACCTTGGAGGGCTTCTTGGTTTGCGTTTCTCTCTTCCTCCTCACATATATCAGGCTTCTTGCTGTATGTGAGGGTACTGGGAAAGTGAGAAGTAGGTCATCTTCTTGAGTCTGGTTTCCTGAGCATTGCGAAATTTACACGTAGTCAGTTACTCCGCAGGGCAGGGCAGTGTGAACGCTTAGCACTTGATGTGTTTTATTTCATGTCGCTATCTGAATGATAAGATCATTTAAATATGTGTGCATCGAAGCACCAGCAGTTGGCATCATGGTTATCTCATTGGACTCCCGTGTAGTCAACCGTGGTTCAAGTCCTAGACCCAGAGATTTAAAACTCGCGCTGGGCACTTGTGCATGCGTACCCAAGATCCCAAGAGGAGAATGGAGGCGAAGGGATTGTGGTGTGGCCATTCCCCTCGGGGGGTAATTTCTCGCTTTCTGTCTTTCCAGTGAGCGCACACACCCCATAGCAAAAGTCTCTCTTAAAAAAGGGAAAGAAAAGTATGCATCATTTTGTGCCATTACCATCTGAGTGAAGGCCGGCATGTGTCCAGGTGTTCGGAGTCTGAGAGCACCCTCCCCCTGTGGCTTTATTTCACGTGGTACTGTCAGTGTGGCCGTCCTGCTGTTGGTATATAATACACGTTTTCCATTCTTGCTTTAAAAACCAGAGCTTGGTTGTATATTTATTCCACTTTCCAAAAATGGAGATGTTACCTAGTTTGTGTCCCTGCTTAGTAGTCACCCCCTCTCGGTGATGACACTCAGAGCAGTGACAGGGTGCCAGACCTCGCCTCAAACCCGTGTTCCCACTTACGAAGATTCCCCCGGGAGTCCTCTTCTGGGACTTGTGAAATACGAGTCCCAGAGGTGTCTGCAGAAATGTGATCAGTGAGGGGCGTAATGGCTACGTTGCTGGACTCCCGTGTAGTCGACTGTGGTTTGAGTCCTGGACCCGGTGGCTTAAACTCACGTTGGGCGCATGTGCATGTGTACCCAAGATCCCGAGAGGCGAATGGAGGAGAAGGGATTGTGGTGTGGCCATTCCCCTTGGGGGGTAATTTCTCGTTTTCTGTCTTTCCAGTGAGCACACACACTCCATAGCAAAAGTCTCTCTTAAAAAAAGAAAGAAGTATGCCCAAGATCCCGAGAGGCAAATGGAGGAGGAGAAGGGACTGCGGTGTGGCCATCCCCCTGAGGGGTGATTTCTTGCTTTCTATCTCTCTGTCTCTCTCTGTCTTTCTGGTGAGTGCACGCGCCCTGTAGCAAAAACCTCTAAAAAAAAACAAAAAGAAAGAGAAAGAAAAGAAATGTGGTCGGTGAGCATTTGCGTGAGGCTCTGTGCAGGGTGCGGCTTGTTACTACAGCGTAGCTTCAACACTCAGAGCCGCCCCACTGTCTCTCAGCAAGGCCACGTGATCCAAGCAGAGGAGCACCCAAAGGGGGGGCCACCAGCCTCGAGACCTCCCACCCAGAGATTCAGCAGACAGCTCATGGGCAGGGTGCCACCCTGACGAGGCCCATCCGCCCGGCCTTCGCCTCCTGACGCCCTGCCTGCGTTCTCTCCCCTCCGTGCTACAGCTCACGAAGGCCTCTTGGCTCTCATCTGCACCCCCTAGACTTCTGCAGCCCCAGTCTCACACCAGCCCTGCCCCTCTCACACTGAAACACGCCCACGTTTAGGTGAGAAGAGACACCGTACGCGAGGAGGCTCCACCAGGCAGATTCGCCTCCTGCGGGGCAGCAGAGCCCACGAGGTCAGAGATGGGGCAGGAGCAGGGGCGGTGGCCAGAGAACACGCCGACCCTGGCGTGTGCGTGGTGCTGTATGGGCTGTGAAGTCTTTCCATGCCTGTTATTCTATGTGAACGCCACGTGGTAGGCTGAGCGGATGCCTCCCTCCTTGGCTTTCAGGGATCAGAGGGTTAGAGAGGGGCGGGGACTCTCGGGCCCCACATCTCAGCGCCTCTGAGCAGGAGCCCAGCTCTTGGGAGTCCCGGTCCATCCCTCCTCCCGTGAGGCCTTGCGTAATCCATGGAGTCCTGGACACAGCGCAGATGTCCCTGTGTGCCAGGCTGCTTTCCTGGGAGGTCTGTGTCCCCTAAGGAAAAGCAGATCCTTAAGGCAGAGAGGCTGCTTCCCCCAAGTGTGCGCTCCACCTACAGGAGAGCACCAGGGACTAGCATGGGCCTCAGCAAGCCTTTCTTTCTTTCTTTCTTCCTTTCTTCCTTCCTTCCTTCCTTCCTTCCTTCCTTCCTTCCTTCCTTCCTTCCTTCCTTCCTTCCTTCCTTTCTTTCTTTCTTTCTTTCTTTCTTTCTTTCTTTCTTTCTTTCTTTCTTTCTTTCTTTTGTGTGTGTGTGTGTAGGGGGGAGAGTGTGCACTCGCCAGAAAGACAGAGAGAGACAGAGACAGAAAGCAAGAAATCCCCCCCAGGGGGGATGGCCATGCTGCAATCCCTTCTCCTCCATTCTCCTCCCGGGATCTTGGGCACGCATGCACACGCACCCGGCATGAGTTTAAGCCACCAGGTCCAGGACTCAAACCGTGATCGACTACATGGAAGTCCAGCGACATAACCATAACGCTAACTGCTGGTCCCATCAGCAAGGCTTTCTTACAAAAGGTTGGAGTCAGCCCAGCAGGTGTGGTGGGTAAGGAGGCTAGATCCCACATGGCTGACTGTGTGGTTCAAATCCTGGACCCAGTGACGAAAAACGCTCCAGGCGTGTGTGTGCATATATGTGCATAAACCCCAAGAGAATAGAGGGAAGGGGCTGTGGCATGGTCATCCCTCCTGGGGGTAACTCTCTGTCTCTGTCAAGCAACCCTATAGCGAAAACAAACGAACAAACAAAACAAAACAAAACAAAAAAAAGGCTGGAGGCCACAGGGGTGCATGAGGCTACAGTGGTTTTAGGGACCCTGGTGCCTACTGGGGTTAAGCTTGCCCTTAGCCCTCGGGCCATGGAAGGCCCCCTGCAGTGCTTTGGGGGAGTCCCCTGACAGCCCCGCCTTGGTGACCGCTGGCTCCTCTGGTTTCCAGGGTGGCCTCACCTACTTCTGCTGGCCTGCCCCGTCCTCCGCATCACCATGGTAACACTCCTGCCTGCTGACTTCACTCTAGGCCCACCCTGGCTGACCAGCTTCCTCCGGCGGGGTTTGGTTCCTGCTTACACGAACTGGGGGGGGCCGGTCCCCCATGTTCTCAGTGCCCTCCCCTTGATCACACAGACGCCCTGCCTGGCCCGCCTTCTCACCTCTGTTCCTGGCAATGCTCATTGTATGCAGACTCCTTGGAGCCTTGGCGATCAGAACCCCCAGAGCACTGCACCCCACACTCTCCTGCTCACCCCACTTTCAGGATACACTAGAAGACACTTGCCACGTACAGACGGGAGGGTGGACTGCGACAGTCACTGCAGTGTTGTTGGAAATGCACAGAAACACCCAGATCTCCGCCAGCCGGGCAGGTTATGGTGCATTCAGACAGGCGGGGCGGGGCGGGGCGGGGCGGGGCGGGGAGGCTTAAAAGAAGAAAGCAGGAAACACACTCATACTTGCGCATGCAGTTTCTCTGGAAGGCACCAGAGGCAGTGGTGACGACCTCTGGGGAGGGACACCGTACTGGGGTGTAATCCGGAAGGGCTTGCCCATACTTTACCGACTCCAAAGAACACACTCGGTGGCCCAGCAGGGACACGGGACAGGAGGCCCCGATGAGGGCAGGCCGAGCTTGGTCTGTCTGCTATGGCACGGCTCAGGTTACGTTAAGAACAAAGCATTGGGGGCCAGCAGATGGCATAGTGGTTACGTCCCTGGACTTCTGTATGGCTGACCATGGTTCGAGTCCCGGACTGGTGGCTTGAAACGCATGCCAGGCATGTGCGTGTGTGCCCAAGATCCCAGAAGGAGAACAGAGAAGGGATTGTGGCGTGGCCATCCCCCTCGGGGGTGACTTCTCACACTCTCTGTGTCTTTCTCTCCAGTGAGCACACACACCCTAGGGCAAAAAATCTCCTCTCCAAAAAATAAAATTAATAAATTAATAAAAATGAAGCATTCACAAATCAACTAAAGATCGATGCAGCCCCCTCCTCAGACGGCGTCTGGTTCAGACACGCCTTGCCTGAAGGGTGCAGTCCAGCTGAGCTTGCGGGTGCACAGAATCAGTGGAGTGTGGGGGTTCAGTGCCCCTGTGGAGGGGTGTGCACGCCTCTGGGATGGCCCGGCTGTGGGCAGCGCCATGAGGTGAAGGTCCTAGTCCTGGTCCAGGGCACCCAGTCAGTCGTACCAGCAGCCGGGTCTCAGGAGACAGGGGAACTGGGAGGGAGGAGAGCTCAGTGCAGGCCGCCTACGCTCCCGGGGGAAGTGGCGCAGGGGAAGCTGCTTTCTGAGCTGCATCCTGAGTACATGGCCACTTCTAAAACACTAATAGAGATAAAGAAATACTTGGGAATCAAGACAGAACTGTGGAGATAGCCGGGGCCTGGAGGGGCGCTCCCTGGCTGTACTGATCAGAGCATCAGCCATTACGGATGGATAATTTTCTCCAATTCCCACCATCCTGCCCCACAGAGCTGGGCCCTGGCCCCTCCCCTGTCATTCAGACCCCCACTGGTGGGAACCCCGCTTATCAGCAGGGCTGAACAACAGGACACGCTGGGCAGACACTCAGCAGCTCTCTCCATCTGTAAATTGTGGGCGAGTTTATCCTAGAACCCTGTGTGAAGGTCAAAGTGCACGGTGCGTTTATCCTGGCACCTCGCGCAGAGTGAGTATCTGATGACGCCAGTTGTGGTTATTTATTATTGTTGTTGAGTTTGTGTTGTTTCAAGGTTGTTGCCACAGGGCATGTGCACTCACCAGAGAGAGACAGAGAGAGAAAAAATGAGAAATCACCCCCCAGGGGGGATGGCCATGCCGCAACCCCTTCTCCTCCATTCTCCTCTGGGGATTTTGGGCATGCACCAATGTGATTTTCAAGCCACCAGGTCTGGGACTTGAACCACTGTCAGTCATGTGGGAGTCCAATGCCTTAACCACCACGCCCTCTGCTGGCCACATTGCTGTTGTTTTTAGAGTTCATTCCTTTACAGCTGGCCCTGCGGCACCGTGGTTACGTATGCACATTGAGAACTGGGTCCCAAATGGCTGGCCATGATTCACAGCCTGGCCTGGTGACTCAGAAAGCACACCGCCCCCCCCAAAAAAAAATTAATTTGTGTGTGTACCCCAGATCCTGGAAGACTGGAGAAATGGAAAAAAGATTTGCAGTGGGACCACCCCCCACCGGGGGTGTTTTCTCTCTCAGCACACATGTACCTGAATGTCTTCGGGCAGCAGGAGAGGTTTACTCTTTATTTCTTCCACGAGAAAGAAAGAGAGAAGCCACACCGAGAGGGTCTGGATGCCGTCACCCACCCCAGACTCAGCCAGCTGCAGACCCTGGGCAAGCGTGTGCCGGGCATGCGCAGGACTCCAGGACAGCCCAGGACTTCCTGGGGGTCCTGTGGGTACAGCCATGCATTTCGCCGCCCTGCTGCGTTCCAGGCCGTGGTGGACCCGGAGTTTGCTGGGGGGTGGGGGGGGAGCTGGGAGAGCCGTCGTCATATGTCTCTGGACATAAAGTCCCACAGGGGACAGAAAAATAGAACAGACGGAGAGAGAATGAGGAATCCTTAGCAGAGTGATGATGAGCGCACAGAACATCTGAGGGGGTGTGTGCGTGCAGTGGGGGGGCTACTCCGGAAAGAACCTCCAACCGCTTCAACACCGGAGTGGCATGACGGGTACCTGTGACCGCCCTTCTCATGCTGAAGAAGGAATGTGCACACCCAGGACTGTCAGGTGCGGTTCGGTTCCCCTCGCGATTGTCAAATGCCCTTATCAGTTTTTGTTTTGTTTTGTTTTGTTTTGACTAGAGGGTGTGTGCACAGAGAGACAGAGAAAAAGAGAGACGGTGAGAAAGCACAGATGAAGGGGACCAGCAGTTAGCGTAATGACTATGTCGCTGGACTCCCATGTAGTTGACTGCGGTTTAAGTCCTGGACCCGGTGGCTTAAACTCACGCCGGGCGCGTGTGCGTGCGTGCCCAAGATCCCAAGAGGAGAATGGAGGAGAAGGGATTGTGGTGTGGCCATCCCGCTGGGGGGTGATTTCTCACTTTCTGTCTCTCTCTGTCTTTCTGGCAAGCGCATGTGCCCTATAGCAAAAACCTCTAAAAAAAAAAAAAAAAAAAAAAAGGGAGAGGGAGAGAGAGAAAGCAAGCAAGCACAGGTGGAGGATGGCCACACTGCAATTCCTTCTCCGTTTCTCCGTTTGGGATTTTGAGCACGCATGCACACACACCCAGCATGCGTTTCACGCTGCTGGGTCGGGGATCCGAGCTGTGGAGTCAGCCCTGTGGGATCCAGTGCCTTAACCACACGCCACCTGCTGGCCCATCCTCATTGTTCTTGCTCCAGTTTTCTCCTGGGGTGCGGGGCAGTGGCTCAGAGCCAGGCGGTCCACCCAGGGCTCTGTCCTCGGTCCTGGAGAGCGGCTGGGGAGATCCCCCGGCAGTGCCCAGGTGCATCTGGACCGGGAGCCTTAGCAAGACCCCAGCAAAGCAGACGTTCCTGGGAACCCTTCCGCTCTTCCCTCCTGCTAGGGCCGACGCAGGAACGGTTCCCTCCGTCGCTCCCCGCTTCGTGATGGAAGCATTCCATTCTCCCTGACTGCAGGCAGAACCCTGAGGCTCGCGGTGCTGCCGCCTGGCCACGTCCCTACTCCCCGCGGTGGCCCTGTGACCTCGGACAGGCCTGTAACCCCTCTGCCCCACTGCCTGTCTGCGCATGCGGCAGACGAGACCCGGTGTCCCGGGCAAAGGCGCAGCCAGGCCAGGCCGTGCACAGCAGGTGCGAGCGGGCCGCAGGGCGAGGTCCGGTCCAGCCTGCCAGGTGCCGGTGATCCGGGCTGCCTGAGGCCGGGGACCGCCGCTCAAGGATCCCACCGGGTGCCTGTCTCTGTCTCGTAAGGACGTGAGTAAGGAGTCAGCCTGAGCACGGGCAGCCACAGCACCAGTGGGGCGAGCACCGAGCAGGGCCTGCGGGTTCCGGGAAGGCTGAGCTTGGCGCGGCCCTCGGGGAGCAGGGGGCGCTGCCAGCAAGCTCCTCCACCCGCACCCTAAGATGCCCAACTGCACCTCTCCGGCCCGCCTCGACCCCCAGACAGCATCTACACTCTGCTTCTCAACACCCCAGACACACATCCGCCCCCTCCACCCCGCTCCCTGCCCTACCTCGCCCCACCTCCCGATCCCCCTCCACCCGGTCCCCCCAGATAGGCATCCACCACTCCATGCCCCCCTAAAGCCCCAAGACATGCATCTGCCTCTCTACCCCCCACCCGTCAGACACACATCTGCTCCTCTATGCCCCCCTGCCCTTCAGACACACATCCACCACTCCCGCCCTTAACCCCCACACATCCACCACTCCCTGCCCTCGAACCCCACAGACACAGTCAGCCCCTCTCTGCCCCCACCCCCTCAGACACACCCACCGAGGCCTGGCCCTGGGTTGGCAGTGGGAGAGCTGGGGGAGGACCCCCAGTGCAGAACGGTGGGGCCTGGGTGCAGCAGCTGTGCACGCAGCGTGACCGGAGTGAGGACGGCGTCCTGGGAGACACTGTCCTTCCTGCTCAGGGTGAGGCGCGGTCTGTCAAAGGCTCTGACGGACCCCGCCATGGACTTGGCTTGTTTCAGAGACGCCTAGTGTGGGACAGCCGCTCAGCCGAGCAGGCAGAGAGCAGTAGGTGGCAGACGTGCTCACAGTCGTGTTTCTGACACCTACATGGGAGACACCCCAGCGAGTTGACTCAGACGTGTGTAATTGATGCTGATGGTTTGGGGTGACACTTACCAAAATGATGATCAAATGCACACCCCGACGGGGAGATGGAAATGTTTGTGTGTGAAATCACTGGATGGTGCCTGTCGCGGTCGGTGCAGCTGCTGTAACAGACAACGCAGACTGGGTGGCTTCCACAAACAGCTGTTGCTCCCTGTGTGAGAGCTGAGGATTCCGAGAGCAAGGTGCCCGCAGATGTCGTGCCTGGCGAGGTTCTCTCCCCGGCTCGCACGTGGCCGCCGTCTTGTTCCTCATGTGGGGAGACACGGCTCTGTCTCTCCCTCGTCTCACAAGGGCCCTCATCCCATGACTGCATCTAAAACTACTCACCTCTCAAAGGCCCCCCAGTAGCACCGCCTTGGGGGGCTAGGGCTTCAGTGTATGATCTGGGGGGTGGGAAACACATTCAGTCCCCAACAGTCTTTTCATGGCTCTAACTCAGATCAGAGGAGTTCGTTGTCACTCCGTTGTGAAGCCAAGGAAGTGACTGAGTTGGCTTTTCAGTGTCCTAGTTTGGTCAGTCTCAGGAGGCGTGGTCTGACCCACAGTAAGAGGGCGTGGCTCGGGGCTAGCAGGTGGCATGGTGGTTAAAGGTGCTGGATTCCCACATGGCCAACCACGGTTCAAGGCCCAGACCTGGTGGCTTGCTTTCTCGCTTGCCCTTTCTCTCTCCCTCTCTGTCTGTCTGGTCAAATTAAAGAAAAATAATAATAATAAGTGAAATTAAATAAATAATACGAAAAAATTAATAAAAAAGAACATTTTTAAAAAGAGGGCGTGGCTTAAAGCAGCTGACTTCCTTCACGTAGCTCCTGCCATCTGCGAATTTCTCTATAAATGACCTCGTTTGGCATGTTCCCTGTAGTCTAAACTTCCATGGTATTTTCCTAGTGGGCCCCAAAGGGCAGGCGACATTATGCCTTGATAAGACATGGCCCTTCAGCTTACGTAGGTGAACCCCACTCAGCCAGGTCAGGGGAGGGTTTCTTTTCTTTCTCTTTCTCTTTCTTTCTTTCTTTCTTTCTTTCTTTCTTTCTTTCTTTCTTTCTTTCTTTCTTTTTTTTTTTCTTAGAAGTTTTTGCTATAGGGTACATGCGCTCGCCAGAAAGACAGAGAGAGACAGAGAGATACAGAAAGCGAGAAATCACCCCCCAGGGGGGATGGCCACGCCGCAATCCTTTCTCCTCCATTCTCCTCTCGGGATCTTGGGCACGCACGCACGCACACCCAGTGTGAGTTTAAGCCACTGGGTCCGGGACTCGAACCGTGGTCGACTACATGGGAGTCCAGTGACATAGCCATTACGCCAACTGCTTGTTCCCAGGGGAGGATCTCAGTCACCAAGCCCACAGTGCTCTCCCACCTTGCAACGGCTCATGGGGCGGCTTTTCCATACACGCTGCACTTCACACACAAAGAAGTTGCTTAATAATGGGACATGCCCTACAGATGCATTTTACTCAGTAAATGTAAATATTAGCGCAGTTTCCTTAGTCTGTAATGAAACCGCCCTTGAGAATGTCTCTACCAGTGAGATACACGCTGTCTTTTTATTTCGCATCCAGGAGGGTTTCCGTCAGATCGTCTCAGAGGCAGACTCAGTTCTCTGCGCAAAGTGAGACCTGGCACTGAGATCTGAACGGTCACTCCAGTTCAAAGACTCCCTTTCCATTCAGAAGTCATCTTTGATTAAAACCGAGAGCACAGATGTACTCCTTTGTATCTGCATGTCTTATATGGCGCCTATTTACCTTTCAGTAAATGTGAATTTAAAGCTAGGCAGAGATTTCACTAAATTATCATAATACCAGGCCCAGCCTCTGTGACACAGTAAGCGTGCTGAATGGCTTTACTGGGGGACACATAGCCACTGCAGGTTCGGATCCCGAGCCCGGTGGAAACAGGCCTGTGTGTGGGTGCCTACGATTCTGAGGGGCTAGAGGGCTGGAGAGAGGGGAGCACAGTCTGGCCAGATTTCGTGGGGGGGGGGGTACCTCTCTCTCTCCTTCATGCACATGCTTTATTATGAATTTAAAATAAATAAATAAAAACTTCTTAAAAAATCACAATACCCTATGAGAGCTACCCTGTAAGATCACGTAATTGGGCTTGGGAAGTGGCCCTCGACACGACAAAGCGTCCCAAGGCCCTTTGCTAAATGCATCAGTGTCTGGGCAAGGCTGACAGTGCGTCTGCAGAGCTGACCCCGGGCTCCGCCTCCGCGGTCCAGGTGCTCCCAGCGCGTGCTCCGTTTATGTCAGGACCCCACTCAGTGTCTGGCTGAGCTGGAAGGCCAGGGACAGGATCGGGTTTATTGCTTACCAAATCTAGCATCCATTTAGGAACCACTGAAAACATAACACGCCCGCTTTGTCTCCATGGAGATCTCAACGTCGTGCTTGCTCCCACAGGGGACTCCGAGGACTCCGACCCAGCAGGAGAGTCCCCCACAGTCATCAGTGGAGACGCTCTGCCCAGCCCTTCTGAAGACGCTATTCCGAGCCCTCCCGAAGACGCTCTTCCGAGCCCTCCTGAAGACGTTCTTCCGAGCCCTTCTGCCGCGGTGACCACAGACGCGTTCGCTGCGTATACGAATTCTTCCCACACAGCTGGGGATGAGGACGAGCTGGCGTTCATATTAATGGTGTTGATCCCGTCGGTCTTACTGGTCCTCCTCTTTTTATCGGTGATACTCTTTGTAATGCGCTATAAAAGAAAACGAGCTAAACAAGGTAAATCTTTGGCACGTTCCCATTTCCAGGCAATTGCTCTGTGAGTTAATGAACCATCAATACAATGAGCTATTTTGTGCTTCTACACAGAGCCTTCCAGCCAAGGATCCCAGAGTGCCTTGCAGACGTGTGAGTATCACCCTGACGCCGGCTCACAGATGGGGAAGGGGCAGGATCTGAGCTGTTTCCAAGTTAAGCAACAAGAACTGTATTATAACATAGTCAGTGATGACTTAGGTTTCTTTTTTTGTTTGTTTTAAAGGTTTTTGTCATAGGGAGTGTGTATTTGCCAGAGGGAGAGAGACAGTGAGAGGGAAACTGAGAAATCACCCCCCAAAGGGGGCATGGCCACACTGTAGTCCCTTCTCTACTGTCCTCCTGGGACTTGCGCATGCATGCACACATGCCTGGCATGATTTTCAAGCTGCCAGGCTTGGGACTTGAATTGCAGTTGACCGTGAGGGAGTTCAGTGCCTTAACCAGCATGCCATCTGCTGGTCCCGATGACATATATGGAGTTTATGTATATGGACGTATATAATGGAGTTTCCCGGAGGTTAATAATGCCCGAATCCTTCCTTTTTTCCCCCTTATTTATTATTATTATTTTTTTTTTTGGAGATGTTTTTGCTATAGGGCACATGTGCTCGCCAGAAAGACAGAGCGAGACAGAGAGACAGAAAGAGAGAAATCACCCCCCAGGGGGGATGGCCACGCCGCAATCCCTTCTCCTCCATTCTCCTCTCAGGATCTTGGGCACGCACGCACACGCGCCTGGCGTGAGTTTTAAGCCATCGGGTCCGGGATGCGAACCATGGTCAACTACATGGGAGTCCAGCGACATAGTCATTACGCTAACTGCTGGTCCCCCTTTCTTTAATATATAAAAAAAAGTTGTTAGCTTAAATTAAAATTTAAAATATATACTGCTGGCATCTTTGTCCCCAGTCCAGAAGAGGGCCTGTGTAAGCTTGGCTAAAAAGCTGGGGTAACATTTCCCATCGTGGGAGGAGGGTAAGGCTGGTAAAGTAGAGGGTCAGAGTAGGGTTAGGGATGGAATGTAAAGACCTTGGGGTCATCGCTAGGAGGAGAAGTTTCTTTCATCTATCTGTTTGTCACATACTGGTTTTCCCCCACCCCACACCCCAATTTGTTCTTGAAAAGGCCTGAGTAAACATTGTTCTTGCTTCTCATTGAAGTCATACTGATTTTGTTTTTAAGTTTGATGTTTGATTTACCTGTTTATGAGAGAGAGAGGAGTAGGTTAATTTTTTTAAAGAATTTGTTTAACTTTATTTATTTATTATTATTATTTTTTAATTTGTTATAGGGCACTCACCAGAGAGAGACAGGGGTTGGGGGGAGTGAGAAAGCAAGCCACCAGATCCAGGACTTGAACAGTGGTTGGCCATGTGGGAGTCCAGTGCCCTAAGCACCACATCACCTCCTGGCCTATAGGTTATATTTTCTGACAGGGTTTCACCATGGCAGGGTCCTTCTGCCCCTGCCTCCCAGCTGCCACGGGCGACAGGTGCACACCACCACACCTAGCCATTTAGGTGGGTCCCAGAACCGAACCCAGGCCTGCCATGTGGTCTCAGCCTCAAGCAGCAGTGTTGTAGTAGCATGTGCTACATGGCTGAGCCGGAAGCTATGCTAAGTTGTATGATGAGACCCCTAGCTGGCTAACGATGACTAACGCCGAACTGAAACCAACGTGGTAGAAAATTCCCTGGGTGAGAGCCACACGCTGGGCCTGTTTAGTTCCGAGTCTAGGAGCATCACACCAAGTTTCAGGGTAATTCGAAATCCAGACCTGACTTGGTTACGCTTGACGGATGCTGGTAAAAGTGACCTCGATTGGATTTTTCAGTCGAAGCCCTTCAAGTCATTCTCGAAACTACTCCAGGGAGCGGGACTTCTCCAACGAGGCACGTGTGTGTAGGTGTACAGCACCACTCTGTCGTTCATCCCTGTGCCAGGCCACCTCTGGCTTTGAGGTGGGGCCCTGGCCTGTGTGTCCCCGACCCGGGAGAGCCTTGAAGCTCCTGGCAGAATCTGTGGTGGCCTTTCCACCGCCAGGGATGAGGGATGTGTGAGCTGGAGAAGCAGCACTGGGGCGTCTCCTTCCAGCCCGTACCCAGGTTCTAGAAGTCGGGCCGGCGTGCGCGTCTCCACTGCTGGAAACGTCGGGGGAAGCTCTTTGGGCAGCTCAAGGGAAAAGCAAAAAGCAAACAGAGGTGCCTGGACTCTATTTTTTTTTAACCTCAGGGAAGGGAGAACTTCCTGCCCCCGACCACAGCCCCACAGCCTGTCTTCCCTCATGGAGTCGAGGGTTGGGGGAGGGTGGAGGTGTCCAGTCACATGGCCAGACTCAGCATTGGAATCCAGAAATGGAACAGATTTTTCATTGAATTTTCTTGTGAAAATCGGGCAAGGCAAAGCCATTTGCAAGCGAGAGCTGACCTCGGCCTCAGGCCTGGCCCACCCCGACAGTGTGGGCGCACTCACGGACTCGGGGCTCTCAGAGCGCGTTGGTGTTCAGGACGTCCCCAGGCCTCACTGATCCCGCTCCTTTTGTCTGCTTGGCAGACTGCCACCCCGCCCCTCAGGGCCCACTGAGGGACATTTCCCAAAGCCCTGAGTCACTGCTGCCTGGCAAACCCTGCGTCCCGCGGGGCTGTGCCCTGCACTGGCTGGCCCACGCTGCTCACCGTGTCGAACTGCCGTTTCCTTTTCTCTTCTTCTTTCTTTACTTTTCCTTCTTTCTTTTTTTGTTTTTCTTCCAGTGTTTGCTGCACTCCCTGGAAAGAGACAGAGAGGGAGAGGGAGAAATCACTCCCCAGGATGAGTGCCCATGCCACGGTCCGTTTTCCTCCCGTCTCCTCCCGGGATTTGGGGTGCACACGTGTCTGGCATGGTTTTCAAGCCGTCAGGTCCGGGAATTGAATCAAGCAATCGGCCATGTGGGATCCAGCACCCTCACCTCCACATCATCTGCTGTTCCGAGGACCATGAGCCTGTCTTCTCTGTCTTCTTTGACACTCTGGCTCTGAGGTCAAGAATACAGACCCTGGGACCAGCAGCTAGCATAATGGTTATGTCACTGGACTCCCATGTAGTCGACCGCGGTTCGAGTCCTGGACCCGGTGGCTTAGATTCATGCCAGGCACGTGTGCATGCGTGCCCAAGATCCCGAGAGGAGAAAGGAGGAGGAGGGATTGTGGCGTGGCCATCCCCTCGGGGTGGTTTCTCGCTTTCTGTCTCTCTGTCTCTCTCTGTCTTTCTGGCGAGTACATGTGCCCTATAGCAACAACTTATAAAAAAAACGAAAAAAGAATACAGACCCCGCCCCACAGCTGGGTTTGCTTCTGCACTTCCTGGCTCTGCAAGCTCTCTGATTCTACTTCCTCCTCTGTAGAACGGGCTGATTCAATACCCCCACCTCATAAAGCTGTGAGAATTAGTGGATGTTATACAGATGAAACACTTAGGCAAAAAAAAAAAAAAGACCCTGGAGTGTTTTAAGTGCTAGATGCTTGTTTGTTGTTATTGGGTTGTTGAAACAGTCATGACACATTTTTGCATAGAAAAACATACATCATGACTTTCGTAACGACCCAGTAACACACCATCTCAGCCATCACACACTAGCTGCTTAATACGTGTCTGCTGAATAAATGAATTAATGAAAGAATGTTAGAATTTTTAAAAAGAAGTATTTCCTTCATTTTATTTATCATCCTCATTATTATTTTGTAAAATTTGACCAGAGAGACAGAGACAGAGAGAGGGAACATGAGAAAGCAAGCCGCCAGGTCTGAGACTCAAACCACAGTCAGCCACGTGGGAGTCTAGCACCTTAACCACATGCCACTGCCAGCCCCAAGAATGTTAGAATGTTTTTTAAAGACCAGCTATTCTCAGAGGTAAAACAGCTGTGTATTATCCTTACTACCAATTAACAGATGGTTTTTAGTTTAAATATGCTTCTCTCAAAGAAAACACAACATAGGGCTGGCCCTGTGGCCTAGGAGTTAAGAGAGGTAGACCCTGGGGAACCAGCAGGTGGCGTGGTGGTTAAGGCCCTGGACACTCCCAAATGGCTGACCCCGGTTCGATTCCTGGACCTGGTGGCTTCCTTTCTCACTTTCCCTCTCTCTTTCTCTTTGGTGTGTGTCTCTCTGGTCATATTAAAATAAATGAATGAATAAATAAAAAATTAAAAAAAAAGCTAGATCCCACATAGCCAACCATGATTTGAATGTCATTCCTGGAGGCTTAAAAAACACATTGAGGGGCCAGCAGGTAGACTTCCACATAGCCATGGGTTGAGTCTTGAACCTTGTGGCTTACTTTCTCACTTTCCTTCTCTCTCTCTCTGTTCAAATTAAAATAATAATAATAACAAATAGAATTAAATAAATGAATAATTCTAAAAAAAAAAAAAAAAGAAAGAAAAGAGAAAGAAAAACACATTGGGCACGTGTGTGATGCCCGAAATCCTGAAATGGAGAGATGGAGAAGGGATGGTGTGAGCGGACCCATGGGAAGGGGGGTGTCTTCTTACCTCCCTCTCTCTCAGTCCCTAGTGAAGGTAAGTTAAAAAAAAAAAATGGAGGAGAAGGGATTGTGCATGACCACACCTCACTGGAGGCTGCCTTCTCTCTCTCTCTGGTGAATGGATGTGCCCTCTGGCAATTAGAAAAAGAAAACGTGCGCTCGCCAGACAGACAGAGAGACAGAGAGACAGAAAGCAAGAAATCACCCCCCAGGGGGGATGGTCACGCCGCAATCCCTTCTCCTCCATTCTCCTCTCGGGATCTTGGGTACGCGCGCACACACGCCCGGCGTGAGTTTAAGCCTCCGGGTCCAGGACTCGAACCGCGGTCGACTACGTGGGAGTCCAGCGACATAGCCATTACGCTAACTGCTGGTCCCACGTTTTTGGTAAAGGGCTTCATTTGAATTTTTTATTTTACTAATCCCCCATTACTGTAGACACCAATGCTGAAGGCTCCACAGGCGAAATCGCCCCTCCCACACACTGAACGCACGCGGTTAGCAGGCGCTGGCCCTGCGGTCCCCTGCAGCCTGCCCGCTCACACGTAGGGTGATAGGCAGGGCCTCAGAAGCACCGTAGCCTGGGCTGACTTGTGGCATCAGCCTATCACCCCAGCTACACAGGGATCTGGGTGGTGGGGACTGTGAGCTCAGGGTGGGGGCCATGGAGGGACACCCAGAGATCCTGTCTCTTAAAAAAAAAAAAAAGGCAGAAAAATTTGAAAATTTAATAAACAAAAATTCAGTACCTTTTTGTAAAATTATTTTATTTATTTATTATCAGTCTTCAACTTGACCAAAGAGAGAGAGAGAGAGAGAGAGAGAGAGAGAGAGAGTGAGAAGGAAAGCCGCCAGGTCCAGGACTTGAACCACGGTCGACCGTGTGGGAGTCCAGCATCTTAACCACTACGCCACATGCTGGCCCCCAGCACCTTTTTTTTTTTCCCAGGAAAAATAAAACTGTTGTATTAGGTGGGACCAGCACTTTGCTCAGAAAGCTCGGGAAGGACTGCTTTGTGGGTGGGCACAGGGGCCTGCACACACCACGTCCTCACTAGGAGGGAGGCGGAGGCTGCCCCTTTCCCATGACAAAGCCTGGGCTGTCCCACACCAGGGACAGGCCTATAGCCGGGCAGCAGGGCGCCCCGGCCAGCACCTCAGAGCACACCCTTCCTCTTCGTGGGAGGCCCGCGTCTCGTTCAGGAATGACATGTGGTAACTTGATGTCCCAGGCCTCCAGGCATTAAGTTTACAGTTGTCGCCATTTAACTTTCTTTAGAATTTTTAAATTTTAACTTTATTTATTGTTGTTATTATTTTCCAGTTTGACTGGGGGCGGAGGGGCATGAGAAAGGAAGCCACTAGGTCTAGGCCAATGATGGTTGGCCATGTGGACACCCATCGCCTTTAACCACCACGCCACCTGCCGGTCCCAGTCACTGTTTAACTTTTAAGTACCCTGGCGGACGGGGTCTCTGAGAGCTAAAGGGGAAGCAGCCCTTTCTTTTTTTTTTTTTTTTTTTTTTTTTGAGAGTTTTTTTGCTATAGGGCGTGTGCACTCGCCAGAAAGACAGAGAGAGATAGAGAAACAGAAAGCGAGAAATCACCCCCCAGGGGGGATGGCCACCCCGCAATCCCTTCTCCTCCATTCTCCTCTCAGGATCTTGGGCACGCACGCACACGCACCCGGCATGAGTTTAAGCCACCGGGTCCGGGACTCAAACCGCTTTCAACAGGCTGTGTGCGATGTGCCTGGCTTGGGTGCAGTAAACCTCCCTAGTTTACCAAGGAGGCTCTGTCACTCACGGCTCAGCCTGGGAACAGGTTAAGGAGCCCAGAGTCTCCCTGGGGTCCTGCCCTTCCAGCCCCAGCCCCACTGGAGGAAGGGAGTGAGGAGGAGGAAGTGGGGAGGAGGTGTTGAAGTGGAAGGACCCCTGGGGAGCAGGTGGGGCGGGGCTGCCAGTGCCTCCCACCTTCGATCTGGAAGCGGGTGGCCAGCTGGCATGCAACCCTAACCACCATGACCAGTAATTGGCTGCCCTCTGGTTTAATGCTCTGCTCCTGAGCGCTCTCCCAGATGTTTTCCTGTTGCCATGGTGGCCGGGAAAGGGCAGGGCCATGCGGCAGGGAAGAGGAGGCTGCGGAAAGCTTTTTGCTCTGTTTTAACACTGATTACAGGAGCTTCGCGTTCCCCCTAGGAGCAGCTGGAGCGCCTCTGTGATGGGCTTTTAAACTTCCCCGGCGTCTGCACGCAGGCTGGCTTTCTCTCACCTCCAAGCTGCGGGGAGCCCGGAGCACAAAGATAAATCCCGCCTGCAGCTGGGCTGTGGAGCCTCTTCCTCGCTGGGAATTAGTGGGGGGTTATTAAGTGGGGAGGCAGAGTGGCGGAGGAGCAGGGAGTGGCAAAATAGCGTCTTCATGGTCACCTGGAGGGAGGGTCAACCGTGTGGGCCTTTTTCTTTTTATTTGCTGGAGGGCTCTGTGCTAGCTCGAGAAACAGAGAAAGGGACAGGGGGACAGCACCCCCTATGGGCCGTGGTCACGTTGCGATCCCTTCTCCATTTGTCCACTCTGTTGGGATTTGGGGGGCACTCAGTGTGGTTTTCAAGCTGCCAGAGCCCAGGATTTGAACCTGGCACAGCCGGCGATGGGGTATCCGGCTGCCTGAATCACCACACTATGTAGGCAGCCCTGTAGAAACTTTATTTATAATATAATTCCTTAAGAAAATAGCCTGTACATTTCAGATGAAAACATGTACAAAGGGGACTTCAAAAAGTTTCTAAAAAATGGAATTAAAGAATAAATTTATTTAGGGACCAGTAGATGGCATGATGGTTATGTTGTTGGACTCCCATGTAGGGAACCACAGTTCAAATCCTGGACCCAGTGACTTAAAACTCATACGGGATACCGGCAGGTGGCACGGTGGTTAAGGGCGTTGTACTCCAGCATGGCTGACCAAGGTTTGAGTCCTGGTCCTGGTGGCTTGCTTTCTCACTTTCCCTCTTGCTATGTCCCTCTCTGGCCAAATGAAAAATCAATCAATAAAGTTAAATAAAATAATTCTTAGGAAAAAAAAAAACAAAACTCATGCTGAGCGCATGTGCATGCGTGCTCAAGATCCCAAGAGGAGAATGGAGAAGGGATTGCAGTATGGCCACCTCCCTGGGGGGTGATTTCTTTCTTTCTGTCTCTGTGTCTATCTCTTTGGGGAACACACACACCCTATAGCAAAGAATCCTCTAAAAAAATAACAAATTTATTTCAGTGTAAAAACGTTTGAAATCTGTGGATAATTTTTTCATAATATAATACGTCCATGAACTTTTTGAAGACTGTGTGTGTGTGTGTGTGTGTGTGTGTGTGTGTGTAGTCTAGACAGATGGATAGCTCCCGCCTAAGTTTTTTTTGTTTTTTTTTGGGGGGGGGAGAGGTTTTTGCTATGGGGGCATGTGCTCGCCAGAGAGACAGAAAGCGAGAAATCACCCCCCGGGGGGATGGCCACGCCGCAATCCCTTTTCCTCCGTTCTCCTCTCGGGATCTTGGGCACGCACGCACACGCGCCCGGCGTGAGTTTAAGCCACTGGGTCCGGGACGCGAGCCGTGGTCGACTACATGGGAGTCCAGCGATACAGCCATTACGCTAACTGCTGGTCCCACTCCTGCCTAATTTTTAGAGGATTCAGGACCTGCAGGAGGTTTCCCATGCCCACGGAGGTGGGGGTGTGGCAGGCGGATGTCCCGGCAGCAATGTCACGAGACCCTCCCAGGCTCCTGGATCAGCAGTGCCGTTCGAGCTTGCCAGCCCAGGAAATGACCCTCACTGCTGCCAGGAGCTCGGCTCCAGGTGCCCGCTGGTCATGCCCTCCCGGGAGACCTGCACTTCTGCAGGCAGACAGGAAGCCGCTGCACCAACCCCCTGTTGGGTGGACCGTTACAAAGTGGCCCGCTTCTCAGTCATTCTCACCGCCCTGGCACCCCGGCCTGGCCTCCCGGCGTGCGAGTCCCCTGCCCAGGGAAGCAGAACGCCGACTCCTGCCCGCGGTCGGCTGATCTGCTTCCGAGCCACCTCGTCAGCTGTTACCCGACTCTCACCTGGGCCAACAGCAACGGAAACCAGGCTTGCTGGAAGCGCGCTTAGGACGACTGTAAACCCGGAAGATGGGGCGTGACTGATCCCGTGCTGGGCAGTCCAGCCCGAGACTGTTCACCGGGTGGTCCCATAGCCTAGCCATGAGGGAAGATGGGCCTTGCGTGGCCGGCCACGGTTCTTCTAATCCTGGCCCTGGCCGCTTGAAACATGCCCAGTGTGTAGGGCCAGCAGGTGGCATAATGGTTACGTTGCTGGACTCTCACATAGTTGACTGAGGTTCAAGTCCAAGACCCGGCAGTTTAAAAAAAAAAAAAAAACATAAAAAACAAAAAACTCACACGGGGCGTGTGTGTGAGTACCCAAAACCCAGAGAGGAGAATGGAGGAGAAGGAATCGTGATGTGGCCATCCCCAGGGGGTGATATCTCACTTTCTGTCTCTCTGCCAAGCACATGAACCCTATAGCAAAAATCTCTCAAAAAAGAAAAGAAAAAAGAGAGAAAACATGCCCGGTGCGTGCGTGCACACCTGCTCCTCATATTCCAACAGGATGGAGAAATGGAGAAGGCATGGCAGCATGGCCGGTCCGTGGGGGGCGCTTTTTCCCTTTCTCTCTCTGGCCAGTACACACACCCTCTGACAATTAAAAAAAAAAAATAGAGAGATTTTTGCTATAGGGTGCATTTGCTTACCTGAGAGACAGAAAGCAAGAAATCACCCCCTGGGGCGGTGGCCATGCAGCAGTCCCTTCTCCTTCAGTCTCCTCTCGGGATTTTGGGCATGCATGCACACATACACATACGTGTATGTGATTTTGGGCACACACACACATACCTGGCATGAGTTGTAAGCTGCTGGGTCTGGGACTCGAACCTCTGTCAACTACATGGGAGTCCAGCAACGCAACCATTAAGCCATCTGCTGGTTCCAAATCATTTTTTTTTTTAATTAAAAAGGCACTATTAGAGTCATTCTGTGCTTTCTGTAAAGGGGTTCCAGCTGTTGAAGTAAGACGGTGGTGAGGAGGACAAAGCTAACCTGCCTCTCTGTTCCCTTTCAGATGAACTGGGAAGTGAAAACCTGAAAGTGTAAGTTTCCCGCTGCTTCCGCCCTCGGGGGTGGGCGAGAGCCAGGACGAGGCTCCACTTCTGACCCTGGCGGCTTGCAGCAGGCTGGGCAAGCCAGAGCCCTCTCCATCTGGGCAGAGGACAGGGCGGGTGGGCTTTGTCTCATTTCCTCCTGTTGGGGCAATAATCTTTCTGGGCCATTTTTATGCATGCTGATTAAAAGTGTTCCCACCTGGGGGGCAGCAGGTGGCGTAGAGGGGAGGAGACTGGATCCTGGAGTCTGGACCATGTGGCTTGACAAGTGCTGCGGACGTGTGCCTGCCTGAGTGCCCAAATTCCCCAGAGAAACACGGAGGAAAAGGGATTGTGCGGTGGCCACACACACCCCCCCCCCCCCCGTGGGGGGTGATTTCTCACTTTCCCTCTGTCTCTATTTCTCTTCGAGAACAAGAAGCATCACCACCAGGGAAGGAGAGACCTGGTGGATCAGAAAGCCCCACTGCAAGGGCCACCCCAGGGGAAGGCCACCCCCAAGGGGGGAGAGGGAGAGAGGGAGGGAGGGAGAGAAGAATCTTCCCCTCCTCCCAGCAGCTCCACACAGTGAGAGACTCCGCTCTTCCTTGGCAAGGTGTGGGCCAATGCTGGTGTTCCCCTCCCCGACCTGGCCTACTCTAACAGGTGCATCTGAGCCTGGCGAGGGAGGCCGTGGTGTCTGACAGCGAGAGCAGAAGCCTGCTCAAGTAGCAGCTGCTTTTTTTTTTGGAGAGGTTTTTGCTATAGGGTGTGTGTGCTTGCCAGAGAGACAGAGACAGAAAGTGACACATCACCCCCCAGGGGGGATGGCCACACCACAATCCCTTCTCCATTCTCCTCTCGGGTCTCGGGCACACATGCACACGTGCCCGGTGCAAGTTTAAGCCACCGGGTCCAGGACTCGAACCGCTGTCGACTACATGGGAACCCAGCGACATAGCCATTACGCTAACTGCTGGTCCCCACAGCAGCTTCTTGACCTCGGGGCCTTGATGAAAGCCTCAAGGAAAGGGAAGTGGAATTGAGCAAGGCTGACCCGGGGCATGTGCAACGCCCGGCCCTGGGAGCTGGCTGGCAGATGGGCCTGTGCGTGCTCCGAGTTCCCTTTTCAGCCTCTGGCTGGGCAGGGCCCCAGGCTGGATAAGTGACAGGTGAGGTTTGTTTTAGAGTCAGCCGCTCTTCCGCTTAGAGCCTAATTCCTCCCAGGCTGCCCCGCCAGTTGCGTTCATCTGAGGGTCCACGTTCTTCTCCCCCCACTGAAGTTCCGCTCTCTCGTGTGTTGTTTTCAACAAGCTTTTGCTGTTTCTTTCTAGCCCCATTTTTGAGGAAGACACACCCTCGGTTATGGAAATAGAAATGGAAGAACTTGATAAATGGATGAACAGCATGAACAGGAATGGTACGTGGTCACCGGAAGTGGGTTTTCTTCCTCCCGACAACAGAGGCCGCCATGCTCTTTAAACACCAGCTCCGTCCCTCCTGGGCTAGATGGCCCTCCCAGACTGGCCCCAGTGTATGTGACAAGAGCCCAGCCTGACCGCCCTTAGATACTTGTTTAATCACTGCACCAATTGTTGCCACTGTGTAATTTAATTTCTTTTCTTTTTTTTAGAGAGAGAGAGATCTTTGCTGTAGGGCGTGTGTACTCACAGAGAGACAGAGAGGCAGAAAGCGAGAAATCACCCCCCAGGGGGGATGGTCACGCTGCAATCCCTTCTCCTCCATCTCCTCTCGGGATCTTGGGCACGCACGCACACGTGCCCAGCGTGAGTTTCAAGCTGCCAGGTTTGGGACTCAAACTGTGGTCGACTATGTGGGAATCTAGCAATGTAACCATTATGTCAGCTGCTGATCCCAACTCTTTGTATATTATAGAATTTGGAGATCTATCATTTTAAACTGTTTATGGATATAAGACTATCAAGTATAGTTTCATAGCTCTGTCCTGTTCATTACAATAGAGAGTAGCAAAAGGTGGCTATTTAGCTTTTTTTTTTTTTTTTGAGAGGTTTTTGCTATAGGGCACGTGTGTTCACCAGAGAGACAGAGAGACATAAAGCGAGAAATCACCCCCCCAGGGAGGATGGCCATTCCTCCATTCTCTTCTTGGGGTCTTGGGCATACATGCACACACTCCCGGTGTGAGTTTAAGCCACCAGGTCCGGGACTCGAACCGTGGTTGGCTATGTGGGAGTCCAGCAACATAGCATTTACACTAACTGTTGTTTAGCTTTAAATGAACTAAAATGAACTAAAATTAAAAACTGAGTTTTAGTAGCCACATTGAGTACTACTCTTCTGGGCAGTGCAGATGTTGGGCATTTCATGACTGCAGACTGTTGTATTAGGCAGTATGTATATAGATAGTAACAAATATCCCCATGTAGCTTAATTTTCAGTTGCTATCTGGCAGTAATGGGAATATGTGTTCCTTGTTTCCATTAAGTCAATAATTGGACTTCCAGGTGATGAGAACAGGTCCAGCTGGTGGTGTGGTGGTTAAGGCAGCTGGATCCCCCATGGCTGACTCTGCAGTTCAAGTCCCAGACCTGGTGCCTAAAAAACACACTAGGCACACGTGTGTGCATGCTCCAGATCCCAAGAGGAGAGCAGAGGAGAAGGGATTGTGGTATGGCCGTTTCTGCACAAGCACCACACGGCTAGGGGAATACATGCACACGGGTCGTGTGGAGGAAAGTGGGACCGCCGTGACTCACAGTGCCTTGTCTGTCTGTCCTAGCCGACTACGAGTGTTTGCCAACTCTGAAGGAAGAAAAGGAATCGAACCACAGCCCGAGGTACTTCCCGTTTCTCCCCCAGACTGCATGCACGGGAGGGGACTGCTCTGCGTGTCATTTGACATGACAGTTTCCATGATGTGTAGTATGTGGTGTGCTGGAGAGGAAGTGAGTCCAGAGGGCAGAAGCTACACAGTGACTATCTTAGTCTGTCCATCTGTCTGTCTTTAAAACTATATATATTTATTTCGTTTATTATTATTATTTTTTAAATTTGACTGAAGAGAGACAAAAAGGGAGAAGGAGAAAGGGAGAGCGAGAAAGCAAGTCACAGGGGCGGCAGGTGGTGTGGTAGTTAAGGGCACTGGACTCCCACATGGCTGATTGCGGTTCAAGTCCTGGAGGCTTTCTTTCTCACTTTCCTCCTCTCTCTCTTTCACACCCTGTCCCTCTCTGGTCAAATTAAAATAAACAAATAAATAAATAAATAAATAAAGTTAAGTAAGATAATTCTTTTTTTTTTTTTTTTTTTTTGTCAAAAAAGGAAAGTCACCAGGTTTGGGACTCAAACACGGTTAGTGCTGTGGGAGTCCAGCGCCTTTGCTGCCATGTTACCTGCTGGCCCCCCCTTTTTTTTTAAGAAAAAAAAAAGAAATGAAAGAAAGAATTATTTATTTAATTTTGTTTATTATTATTATTATTTAAATTCTCCTATAGGGCATGTGTGCTCACCAGAGAGAAACAGAAAGGAAAGTGAGAAAGCAAGACATCAGGCCTAGGACTCGAACTGCGGTCAGCCACATGGAGTCCAGCACCTTAACCACCATGCGACCTAACGGCCCCTCCTAGTGTTTCTTTATCCTTTTTTTTTTTTTTTTTTTTTTTGGAGAGGTTTTTGCTATAGGGCTTGTGCGCTAGCCAGAGAGACAGAGAGACAGAAAGTGAGAAATCACCCTCCAGGGGAGACAGCCATGCTGCAGTCCCTTCTCCTCCATTCTCTCGGGATCTTGGGCACACAAGCACACGCGTCCAGCGTGAGTTTAAGCCACCAGGTCTGGGACTCGAACCGTGGTCGACTACATGGGAGTCCAGTGACATAGCCATTACACTATCTGCTGGTCCCTCTTCATCCTAGAAATAAATAGCATTGATGTTTCCTTGGCCACCTAGAGAGACACTGTTGACTTGTTTTCCCTTTAGTTATAAAACTTTCTGGTTAGAGCAAACTAGGTGTATTTGCCTTGGTTAAGGTGTCTGGTAGGGAAGACAGGTGGAGGTGAGTTTCAGATGGGATAACTGTCAATAAGAGTGAGTGAAGGGGCCCGCAAACGGCGTGGCGGTGGAGGCGCTGGACTCCCACATGGCCGGCCGCAGTTCGAGTCCTGGACCTGGTCTCACTTTGCCTCTCTCTCTCTGTCTCTCTGGTGGTGTGCCTTATAGCAAATGAAAATATAATAATAATAATAATAATAATAATAAATAAATAAAATTAAATAAATAATTCTTTAAAGAAAAAAAGAAGAGCAAGTGAAAAGAACGCATAAAACAAACAAAAACCCCACCCACCTGGACTGCATTATTCCAGGAGATTTCGAAAGGAAATGAAAATCTAACAGCACGGCCACTGACCACCAGGTGGCTCTGCTCGATAGAAAGTCCATGGGGCCCGTGTCACCTCCCAAGCTCGGCAGTCTCCTTGCCATCCTGTTGTCTTCTGTGCAGATAAAGAGTGGGGTGGTTTCGCTCAGAGAACTGTTTGGTCAGAGGCTGGGAACTGGTCAGTGACTCAGCAGGTTGGGGACTTGCTCAGAGCTCCGCTGGGATCTTGGGGCACCACGTCGTGGGCAGGGATGGCCCCTGGGCGTCCTGAGAGCACAGAACCTGTGACTGACAGTCTGCTTCGTAGGAATAAATGAAAGAACTGTCCCCTCTCCCTGCATGCCACCCAGAGGGCAGTGACAGTCATCCCGAATGCTTCCGGAGTGTGGTCACACGACAGTCCCTGATGGCCACACTTTGCCAGGGACAGCGGATTATTACACAGCCCAGTGGGGCAGCCGGGCGCGTGTCTTGGAGCCCTGCTCGGACTGTCCCCGGAGCCTGGCTAAGAATGCTCACCCTGCGTCTCTCTCCACGTCACTCGGCTGCAGCCCCGCTCAGCAGGCCTCAGCTCTGACCCCGACGCCCACATCTGAGCCGGAGGACAGGACGCAGCACTGTCTCTGGGTATGGTGTGCTCAGACGGATTGCGGGTCAGAAAAGATTCTGACTCATTTACATGAGATTCTGATATTAACAAGGAGAGGAAGGAAGGAAGGAAAAAAGGAAGAGAAAGAAGGAGAGGAAAGAAGAAAGAAGAGAGGAAGATAGAAAGAAGCCGGGAAGGAAGACAGGAAGAGTCCAAGAACTCGCAGAGAACCGTGTCCCGGTCTGTACCTTCCGGGAGAGTGAGGGCCTGGGCGCGGTGCAGAGCTTGCTCACCTCCATCACTGACCCCTCGCGCTGACGGCTGAAATGCCCTGCCTTTCACACACGTGCTCTTGGCCCTTGAAATCGTTGGCAACGCGGGAGAAGGACTGGATGGTGGCCACAGCATCTTAAAAATCGGATTTTGGGGACCAGCAGTTGGTATAATGGCTAAGTCGCTGGACTCCCATGTAGTCGACCGTGGTTCGAGTCCCGGACCTGGTGGCTTAAACTCACGCCAGGCACATGTGCGTGCATGCCCAAGATCCCAAGAGGAGAATGGAGGAGAAGGGATTGCAGCATGGCCATCCCCCCTGGGGGGTGATTTCTCGCTTTCTATCTCCTTGTCTCTCTCTTTCTGGCAAGTGCACACAGCCTGTGGTGAAACCGCTCAAAAAAAAAAAAATTCGCATTTCTGGAGCATTGATAAGTTGGCCTCTGGGAGTGCAACCATTTCTGGCTGTAAGGCTAAAAGCCTGAACCTATCTGGAGAGTGCTTTAGCTAAGTCATTGTCGTTATGGTTTTTTTCTTCTTTTTTTTTTTTTTTCTTTTTTGTGTGAGAGAGTGAGAGAGCAAACAGGAGGTTTGGGGGAGGAGAGAGACAAAGACATTTGTTTTTCTATTTGTTTGTTTTGTTTAGAAAGACATGATCTTGACATGCATCCTCCTGTCCTGGCCTCACAGCTGGGCCCACAGGCAAGCACGGTCATGCGGGCTCTCCCTCTCCTTCCCTCCCTCCCTCACCCTCTCTCTCCCTCTTTCTCCTTAGACAGGGTCTCCCTGTGCTGCTCGGGCCACCTCGAGCTCCCAGTCCTCCTGCCTCAGCCTCCCGAGTTGCTGGTTTCCCCGACGGCGAGCATGTACACACACCGGTGTGTTTTCCAAGCTGCCAGGGTTGGGATTTGAACCACAGCCAGCTATGTAGGCTTGGCCATTTTAAGACTGGTTTCCTATGCACAGCACCTACCCACCGCACTGCCCAACTGGACAGAGAAGAGTTTCTTTTAAAATTCTGTTTTTCTTTTCTTTTATTATTTAGCTCAATAAATGAGCTATTCCATAAATTAAAAGACAGTTTATAGATTAAAAATGTGAGAGAGAGGACCTTTAGGAGTAAGATGCACCCACTATCTAGTGTGACCGTGACGAGACAGGACGTGCAAGAAAACCAGTTTTGAGTGAATTTTTAAAAATAATTATTTTATTTATTTTTATTCATCATTATTATTTTGCTTAATTTGACGAGAGAGAGAGAGAGAAAGAGAAAGTGAGAAAGCAAGCCTCCGGTCCAGCACTTGAACCATGGTTGGCCATGTGGGAGTCCAGCATCCCAACCATCATGCCACCTACTAGCCCTACTGTGTGAACTTTTTTTAAACAATTATTTATTTATTTAATTTTATTTGTTATTATTATTATTATTATTTATTTGACCAGAGAGAGAAAAAGAGAAGGTGAGAAAGTAAGCCACCAGGTTCAGGACTCAAACCACGGTCGTCCATGTGGGAGTCCAGTGGCTTAATTACCATGCCACCTGCTAGCCCCATGTGAACTTGTTTAGGCCTCTCTGCTCAAATCCATGGTCACTTCTAATTTTTCTCTTTGTTTATGAGTTTGCTTTCTCTTTTCCTCTCTAGTCCTATAAAAGTCATTTAAAAGTATACTTAAGGGACCAGCAGTTGGCGTAATTGCTATGTCACTGGACTCCCATGTAGTCGACTATGGTTTGAATTCTGGACCCGGTGGCTTAAACTCACACTGGGCGTATGTGTGTGCGTGCCCAAGATCCTGAGAGGAGAATGGAGGAGAAGGGATTACGGTGTGACCATGCCCCCCCCGGGGGGGGTGATTTCTCGCTTTCTGTCTGTCTCTGTCTTTCTGGTGAGCACACGTGCCCTATAGCAAAATCCTCTCAAAAGCAAAAAATTAAGAATAAATAAATAAAAGTATACTTAAGAACAACAAGTGTTAAGTGCTCACTGGTTTCCCATGAATCTGAGCATGGCGTTCTGAGGGGTACAGAGTTACATTTCTAATCCTGCAGGGTAGGAGCTTCAGATAACATTGTTAAAGTGCTGGGCGTGTGTCTGTGTCTCTGTGGGTGTGTCTGAGAGTGTGTGTCTGTGAGTGTGTGTCTCTGGGTGTGTGTGTCTGTGAATGTGTGTCTCTGTGGGTGTGTGTCTGTGAGTGTGTGTCTCTGTGAGTGTTTATGTGTGTCTGTGTTTGTGGGTGTGTCTGTGTGTGTGTGTGTCTATGAATGTGTGTCTCTGTAGGTGTGTGTGGGTGTGTGCTGTGTCTGTGTGTGTGTGTGTCTGTGAGTGTGTGTCTCTGAGTGTGTGTGTGGGTGTGTGTATATGTGTCTGTGGGTGTGTCTGTGTGTGTCTGTGTGTCTGTGTTTGTGTTTCTGTGTCTGTGTGTGTCTCTTTGTGTGTCTGTGTGTTTCTGTGTCTGTGTGTCTGTGTGTATGTGTCTCTGTGAGTGTGTGTCTCTGTGGGTGTGTGTCTGTGTGTCTCTGTGTCTGTGTGTTTCTGTGTCTGTGTGTGTGTCTGTGTGTATGTGTCTCTGTGAGTGTGTGTCTCTGTGGGTGTGTGTCTGTGTATCTGTGAGTGTGTGTCACTGTTGGTGTGTGTGGATGTGTGTCTGTGTGTCCGTGGGTGTGTGTCTGTGTTTGTGTGTGTCTGTGGGTGTGTGCCTGTGTCTGTGGTGTGTGTCTGTGTGTCTGTGGTATGTGTCTGTGTTTCTGTGTCTGTGTGTGTATCTGTGAGTGTGCATCTCTGTGGGTGTGTGTGGGTGTGTGTCTGTGTGTTTCTGTATCTGTGTGTGTGTCTGTGTGTATCTGTGAGTGTGTGTCTCTGTGGGTGTCTGTGTGTGTCTGTGTGTGTGTGTGTGTCTGTGTGTCTGTGGTGTGTGTCTCTGTGAATGTGTGTGTCTGTGTGTCTCTGTGTGTGTGTCTGTGGTGTGTGTCTCTGTGAGTGTGTGTGTCTGTGTGTCTGAGTGTGTCTGTGATGTGTATGTGTCTGTGTGTGTGTCTCTGTGAGTGTGTGTGTCTGTGTGTCTCTGTGTGTGTCTGTGGTGTGTGTCTCTGTGAGTGTGTGTGTCTGTGTGTCTGAGTGTGTCTGTGATGTGTGTGTGTCTGAGTGTGTCTGTGGTCTGTGTCTCTGTGAGTGTGTGTGTCTGTGTGTCTCTGTGTGTGTCTGTGGTGTGTGTCTCTGTGAGTGTGTGTGTCTGTGTGTCTGAGTGTGTCTGTGATGTGTATGTGTCTGTGGTGTGTGTCTCTGTGAGTGTGTGTGTCTGTGTGTCTGAGTGTGTCTGTGATGTGTATGTGTCTGTGGTCTGTGTCTCTGTGAGTGTGTGTGTCTGTGTGTCTCTGTGTGTGTCTGTGGTGTGTGTCTCTGTGAGTGTGTGTGTCTGTGTGTCTGAGTGTGTCTGTGTGTGTGTGTCTGAGTGTGTCTGTGGTCTGTGTCTCTGTGAGTGTGTGGTGGTTGAGGGAAGGAGTGAATGTTGAAAACCGCAGCACGGCTTGACCGGTAGCCAGGTTAGTCTACACTCGGCACGATCTAAGTGGCTTGGACTAACTCGAGGCCTGGCTCTGCTGTGGTCAGACGCGTGACCCTCCGTAATTCCTCCCGGCAGGCCTCTGGCGGGAAGGAGGCGGACCTTACACTGATGTAGAGGAGCCTGACTAATTGTTACCAGGCCTTGTGCAAAACTGAACTTGCGCGCCCTGAAAACCTGGTTAGAAGTCGCCATGACACCAGAGTTTTCACGTGCTGTGCCACCATCCACGTCCCGTAGGGGACCTCCTGTGCTCGGAGTGACAGATTGACACGGGAGCCTGTCCCGAGAGCAAGGCTGACTCGCCCGTCCTGCCTGAGGGGGCGGCTATGACACATGGAGTCCGAGTCGCCTCTGTCCTCGTTTAGCGGCTGCATGCCGACGGAGTGCCACGTCGAAGACCGTAACGAGGGCAGGCCGGGGCAGGTCGGCCAGGCACGCCCGGAGGAAGCGGGGGCCCACGTGGCTGACCAGGGTCTGAGTCCGAGCCCCATCGGCCTGAAAAACATTCCAGGTGCATACCCAGGACCCTGACGCAACGGAGCACTGGAGGATAAAGAATTGCCATATGCGGGGCTGGCAGGTGGTGTGGCGGTAAGGGTGCTGGACCCCACGTGACCGACCGCAGTTCGAATCCCAGACCTGGTGGCTTGCTGGCTTGCTTTCTCACTTTCTCTCTCTCTCTTTCTCGCTTTCTTTCTCTCTCTCTCTCTCACTCTGTCCCTCCCCGGTCAAAATTTAAAAAACAATAAATAGATAAATAAAAGTTAAATAAAATAATTATTTAAAATGAATTAAAACAAAAAGATCGTGATGTGACCAGCTCTGCAGAGGGGGGCGCTCCCCACACCATGCATGCACGCATGTCCTCTGGCATTAAAAAGAAAAAAAAGAAGAAGATGATCATTTTTAAACAATTCCACTTGTTTTGATTTGTCAGCTTGGTACTATACAAACTTTTGGGAAAGATGTTCCACATTCCTAAAATATCTACATAATACTCCTAAAAAGAAATACCATCGCTGCTTTAGGTGAGGTGCTAAACCCACAGGCACTGGCATGGAGGCAAGCCGGAGAAATTCGAAGCACTTACTTTATTTATGGTATTTCTCTGGTGGAGAGCCAAGGTATTTTTAACGGGGAACTCCAGGCTCCGCCAGAGCTGTTTGCTCGCCTTACAGAGATGGTAACTAGCCGCACACAGCGTGGAGTTATCCAGCTACGGAGAGGAACGGGCACGGGCAGCAGAGGGTGCCGTCAGGGAAGGGGACTTCCTGACCGGCCTATGGCCATCCCACCACCCTGGAGAGCGGCCACACACTGAGTGACCGTGACCTGGTGGCCCACAGCTGAGGGAACTGTCCCCACTCTGGGATCATCTTTATTATTTTTTTAATTTGCCAGAAGGTGTGTGCACTCACCAGAGAGAGAGAGAGAGAGAGAGAGAGAGAGAGAGAGAATTTTCCATGGGGAATGGTCAGCAGTTAACGTAATGGCTATGTCACTGGACTCCCATGTAGTCAACTGAGGTTCGAGTCCCGGACCCGGTGGCTTAAAACTCACGCCGGGCGCGTGTGCATGCGTGCCCAAGATCCCGAGAGGAGAATGGAGGAGAGGGGATTGTGGCGCGGCCATCCCCCTGGGGGGGTGATTTCTCACTTTCTGTCTCTCTGTCTCTCTCTGTCTGGTGAGCGCATGCACCCTATAGCAAAAAAAAAAAAGAAAAAAAAAAAAGAAAACCTCTCTAAAAAAGTAAACATGATACCATTTTCACCTCCTGGACCTACCAAACACAGATAAGATCATACCCCGTGGTGGAGGGGATGGAGAGGTGAAGGTATCTCCCTAAAGGGAAGTACTGAGAACATGTAAATTGTAAAGAGTTCCCAAGGAAGAGGGGTAATTAGACAATGGGCTGTAATTGCGTACACTCTGACCCAGTAGTTCTCCTCTAGAACTTTAGGTCAAGGTAACAATGAAAAGTACGCAAAGATGTAGCGATAATATAATGAATAAAAACTAAAAAACCCCAAAACAGCCCAAACGTTTAGCCATAGGCATTGGCTCAACATTTCTTTTGATCTAATGAGACAGTGGAATGCAGTGTAGCCACTAAAAATGTGTTATATATTTATATTTATTAGCAGGAATAAATGTTGATGTGTGAATGTGAGTGAGAAAAACAGGTTACAGAACACGATGTATAATTGGACCCCATTTTTTTGCGGGGGGGGGGAGATTTTTGCTATAGGGCACGTGTGCTTACCAGAGAGACAGAGAGAGACAGAGAGACAGAAAGCGAGAAATCATCCCTCAAGGGGCATGGTCACGCTGCAATCCCTTCTCCCTCATTCTCCTCTTGGATGTTGGGCACACACACTCCTGATTCAGAACCGCAATCGGCCATGTGGGAGTCCAGCACCCCAATCAATACGCCACCTGCTGGCCCCGACCACATTCTTGTACATCAAGAACATTCAGTCCCCCTTGGTGTCTGTGGGGTTGCTTGCTGTTAGGACCTGCTGTGGATACCAAAACTCATGGATGGTCAAGACTCCTATAGAATGGGGCCAGCAGTTAGTGTAATAGCTATGTCACTGGACTCCCATGTAGCCGACCACGGTTCGAGTCCCGGACCCGGTGGCTTAAACTCATGCCGGGCGCGTGTGCATGCGTGCCCAAGATCCTGAGAGAAGAATGGAGGAGAAGGGATTGCAGCATGGCCATCTCCCCTGGGGGGTGATTTCTCACTTTCTGTCTCTCTGTCTCTCTCTGTCTGTCTGGCGAGTGCACACGCCCTGTAGCAAAAACCTCTCCCAAAAAAAGAAAAAAGAAAAAAGACTCCTATAGAAAATGGAGCCGTATTTATATACTGGCTCCCCACACCCTGCTGTGCATTTTAAATCATCTCGAGCTTATTTATAATACCTAGTACAATGTAAATGCTGTTACGGCCTCGGTTTGTTTGTTTGTCTGTCTGGTATAGGGTATGTGCGCTCACTGGAGAGAGGTGGAGAGGGAGAGAAAGAGAGAAGTCCCCCCCTGGGGGGATGACCACATCACAATCCCTTCTTTTCCATTCTCCTTTGGGACTTCGGGCACACAGACACATGAACCTCCCCATGTGAGACTCGAACTGTGCAGTTGGCGATGTGGGGTCCAGTCACCTTTCTTTTTTTTTTTGAGAGAATTTTACTAGGGAACCAGCAGTTAGCGTAATGGCTATGTCGCTGGACTCCCACGTAGTCGACCGTGGTTCGTGTCCCAAACCCGGTGGCTTAAAACTCACGCCAGGTGCGTGTGTGTGCGTGCCCAAGATCCCGAGAGGAGAATGGAGGAGAAGGGATTGCGGCGTGGCCATCCCCCCTGGGGGGTGATTTCTCGCTTTCTGTCTCTATGTCTCTCTCTGTCTGGCGAGTGCACGCGCCCTATAGTGAAAACCTCTCCAAAAAAAAAAAAAAAAAAAAAAAAAAAAAAAAAAGAATTTTACTAGAGGGTGCGTGTGCTTGCCAGAGAGACAGGAAGTGAGAAATCACTCCCCCCGGGGATGGTCATGCTGCAATTCCTTCTCCTCCATTCTCCTCTCAGGATTTTGGACTCACACACACACGCGCCTAGAGTGAGTTTTTAAGCTGCTGGGTCTGGGATGTAAACCATAGCTGATGATGTGGGAGTCCAGTGACATAACCATCATGCCATCTGGGGATCCAGCCACCTTAGCCACCGGTTGGCCATTGTATTGGATGTTTAGCTTTAATCTAAAAAAGAATTTTTTAAGTTGATTTATTTCTTCAAAGAGAGAGAGAGAGAGAGTACCCTTAGCAGGGCCCTTGGGCTGCAATCCGGCCCCGACTCAGCCAGCCCAGGCTGTAGGGGGAGGCCCCGAGAGGGGACACTGGACCTTCCCATGGTGGCGCAGCGTCGCAGAGTGCTGTGTTACTGCGTGCCACGGCCTGCACGTGGCTGAATCCGTGGCGCAGAGCCCGTGGGTACAGAGGGCCGTCTGTGTATCATTATAACACAGTGTTCCTGGGACAGTAAATGGTAAAGTGTGAGTGTCGTGAGATGTGGGGTGTTACTCCTCATTCGTCTTCTCTGATTTTTCAGCAATGAATATGAACTGGCCTTATACGCGTGAAAGTCTCAAGTCACGTTCTTAGAGCAGCTGAGCACACGCCTTTCTGGCGAGCGCACGCGCCCTATAGCAAAAAAATACTCTCGGAATAAAAAAATGTCGTGTGCTCTTTTCTCTCCGTAATGAGGGGCCTGGCGAGTGTGTGACAGCCCACGGGGATCTGGAGGTGTCTTCTCAGTGTCATTTAGAATGTAGTCATCAGGGCCCAGCAGGTGGCGGGGACTCAGGTGGTCATGAAGTCCTGGACCCAGTGGCTTGGAGCTCATGCCGGGCACGTGTGTGCCCAAGACCCTGAGAGGGGAATGGAGGAGAAGGGATTGCGGCGTGGCCATCCACCCTGGGGGTGATTTCTCACTTTCTCTCTTTCTGTATCTTTCTGTCTGTCTCTCTCTCTGGTAGTGGGCCCTATGGCAAAAAGCTAGAAACAGTTCAGTCATCAGGCATCTCAAGGTGTCTGACTACGGATGAGCGCAAGCGCGTTGGCCGTGACAGTGCTGTTGGCTAACGGGCCGTCTCCCTAGGGTGGAGGTCTCTGGGCTGCCCGCCTCCTCTGTGACCGTCTCCAGTGGTGGGCACTGGAAGCATGTGTGCAGCAGTGGCCCAGCCTGCCTGGGCCCACTCCCGACGTGTGCTCAGCTGGAAGGAGTCCAGCGACATAGCCATTACACTAACTGCTGGTCCCCACATAGACATTTTTTTTTTTTTGAGAGATTTTTCGCTATAGGGCGCGTGCGCTCGCCAGACAGACAGAGAGAGAGAGAGAGAGATAGAAAGCGAGAAATCACCCCCCAGGGGGGATGGTCACGCCGCAATCCCTTCTCCTCCATTCTCCTCTCGGGATCTTGGGCACGCATGCACACGTGCCCGGCGTGAGTTTTAAGCCACCGGGTCCGGGACGCGAACCGCGGTCGATTACGTGGGAGTCCAGCGACATAGCCATTACACTAACTGCTGGTCCCCACATAGACATTTTTAAGGCGACTTGGCATGTATGCATAGCAAACAGGGTTAGGCTTCATTCAGGGGGGCCTCCAGCTCTGGCTGTCCCCCGACACCGGTGCAGGGAGCAGTGTTGGAGGAGAGGCAGGGTTTAGTTCTTGGCGTCCCTAGATTCTCTCCTCCAGGATCGAATGTAGAATTCAAGCCGCCCTCGGTCTCCGTGAGCGTGGGGGCACTGTGGCTCCCGAGTCACCCCCTTGCTGGAAGTATATCACCATTCTGTCTTAGTTTTGTTTTTCCTCTCTTTGCAGTGACAACGAATCATAAAACTGATGGTGCTCATGTCTTCCCAGAGAAGCAGCCCCCGGGGAGCCTGCCAGGCCTGCCAGTGGAGGATGAAGAGGACAGGAATTTAATTCATTGCAAATCCGTGCAGACGCAGACCCTGGCCGGTCCTCCCAGCCCCGCTCTCCCCAGTGACGGCCTCCCCTGGACTAGGCAGTGTGCCACTGAGTGTTGGGAAAGGCCCGGCCACTGGTCCTGCCTCCTGCGCTGGGCAGAAGGGGCCACGCCCTGTGCTCAGGGCTGGCCAGGGTCTGTCCCTCATCCCAGCCAGGCCCAGCTGCCGGACACCCTGGGTCCCTCCTCAGGGCTTCAATCGGGAGGCCCTTTTCCCCCGCTTTTCTTCTAGGTCACCTTCTTACCTAACACGCTTTGGATCCTGTCTCTGATTACTCAAGCCGGCTGACAGGTGCACCGCATCGGGCAGGCCCTTTCCTCCAGGAGAGATGGTGCCACGGAGAAGACACCAAGCAAAGCAAGAGTGTCAGCGTCTATGCTGTCCTGGGGCTGGTGGCGGGTTTTCAGCTGCCGAGACACCGCAGTGAGCGTCTGCAGCCCTGAGAAAATGACAGGCCCTGACCCAGCCAGGCCCAATCACTCTCGGGGATGCCTCTCGGAGAAACCAGGACTCCTCAATGAGAAAGCAAGCGTTTTCCTTCCCATCTAGATCACGTGGGCCGGGCGCCGGTCCCCTAAAGCCCACACTTGTCCTCCGGCCTCCCCTGCACCGGTTAGAGCTGCCACTGGCCGTCCTCTGCCTCGGAACCTGTAGACTAGGAAGCGGGTCTGCCTGTGCATCACCCGCCCATGGGGACGACATTCGGAGCAGTCCTTGTTGACATCCCAGTGCTAAAAGCAGCAGCGTGAGAGCAGAGCGCCCGGATCCAGCCCGCTCACTCCGCACCCGCGTTTCACCCTTCCTCGTCAATTCCAGCCTTCAAAGCAATTTAGCAAGTTGGGAGTCCCGGACTCTCTCAGGACACCTGGTATTTTATTCCAGGAAAGAAACAAAGAATGGAAACTTGTTTATTTTATTCTGCACATATAAACGGAGGGGAGCTGAGGTAACCAAGCATTTAGGGCTGAGTTGCAGGCTTGTGTTTGAAAGGCTGCTTTTTGCATCACAAAAAGGCTGCTTTTTGTGGGTCTCTTGCCTCTAGGATCCCTTTAACAGGTACTTGGCTTCTAAATTATGCTGATAACATATATATATTAGGTGATAGGGAGCACGGGATCGCCAGAGAGACACAGAAAGAGGGAAAGTGAGAAATCACCTCCAGGGAATGGTGGTGCTGCAATCCCTTCTCGCCCATTCTCCTTTTAGGATTTTGAGCACATGTGCACACATGCACTCAAGCCACCAGACTCAAACTGCAGTTAGCCAAGTAGGATCCAGAGCCTTAACCTCTATGCCACCTGCCTGCTCATGACTTTACAATGTTTTAAAGATACATATGTTACTGTGTTTTTATACATCTTAAGCAAACTAATAGCATTGCCTAGCCAAACTCAGGAAACTTGTTTTAATATGTATGTAAAAACAATCCTTTGGGGACCAGCAGTTGGCGTAATGGCTATGTCGCTGGACTCCCGTGTAGTCGACTATGGTTCGAGTCCTGGATCCCGTGGCTTGAACTCACGCTGGGCACATGTGCGTGCATGCCCAAGGTCCCGAGAGGAGAACGGAGGAGGAGGGATTGCAGCGTGGCCATCCCCCCAAGCGGTGATTTCTTGCTTTCTGTCTCTCTGTCTCTCTCTTTCTGGTGAGCACATGCGCCCTATTGCAAAATCCTCTCCAAAAAAAAAAGGGAAAAGAAAAGAAAAATAATCCCTTGTGATCCTAAATGCAAGGTTGGAATTCCTCTCCAGGAAGGCACTGACACCCCAGGTGGCCGGTTTGCTGATCACTGGTTCTGGCGCTGCAAGCGGTTATTTTTTTTTTTTTTTTTTTTTTTTTTTAAAGTTTTGCTTTATGGCACATGTGCTTGCCAGAGAGAGAGACAGAGAAAGAAAGACAGAAAATAAGAAAGCCCCCCTCCGCAGGGGAGACAGCCACTCCACTTTCCCTCCTCCTGCACCCTCCCCTTGGGATTTTGGGCATGTGTGCCAGTGCACCCACAGCACTCCCAAGCCTCCAAGTCCAGGGCTCAAAGCCTGAGGATCCAGCTCCTTAACCTCCATGCCACCTGCTGGCCCGATGGGTGCTTTTTAAAGATGCTCTATTAGTTTCTTTTGGTTGTTTAAACACCCATTTACACCATCTCTTGCAGAAGGCCTTACGTCGTGTTAACATAAAACGTGGGTTTGCGCTCAGCCCCTGTCAGAATCGGTACGAGTTCTGAACCTAGCAGCGGGGTGAGCCCTGGCTTCACACAGGGAAGGCACTGCTGAAACTGTGGGGAGAACACCGAAATGTCTACTGAGTTAAATGAACACACGTGTCTTTTGCACTCAAAAGACACTCGATGAATTCCGGGGCTCCGCTTAATAGCTCTGACAGGCGGTGCAGAGCAGCTTGCTCCGAGACGCGTTTCTGTGATGTGACGAGCTCCCGAAGCCGCTGTGGTCGGGGCAGGGGGTCCGCCATGTTGCATAACCAGGCAGCCTCTGCCTGAGTCACTGGTGCCCTGCTCAGCGCCTGGCATTGCCTTGATGCTGCATTTATTTGTCTTTTAGTCCTCTTGGGGGTTGTTTTGAGTTTGTTTTTAGCCCTGTTACCTTTTCTCAATAGTATGTCACGTTCCTGAAAAGCAGCCTGTACAGTTAAGTAACATCGAGTATGTATGAAATCTGCATGTGCCCTAAGGTTTCCTTTCGTTTCGTTTTGTTTTGCTACAGCGTGCACTCGCCAGAGAGAAGGAGAAAATGAGAGTCACCCACCCCCCAGGGGGATGGCCACGTTGCAACCTCTTCTTCTCCAGTCTTGTCTTAGGATTTGGGCATGCACGCACATGCGCCCGGAGTGAGTTTCAAGCTGCTGGGTCTGGGACTCGAACCACGAAGTCGGCCATGTGGGATCCAGCACCTCTACCTCCGTGCCACCTGCCAAGCCATATGCACTAAGCACTTTTAAAAATGATATTTTCGGGCCCAGTAGGTGGTGTGGTAGTTCGGGTGCTGGACTCCCACGTGATCGACTGCAGCTTGAGTATGGACCCAGCAACTTGAAACTCACGCTGGCCATATGTGTGTGGGTGCCCAAAATCCAGAGAGGAGGATGGAGGAGAAGGGACTGCAGTGTGGCCATTCCCTCCACCCCCAGGAAGGTGATTCTCGCTTTCTGTCTCTCTGACAAGTGTACATGCCCTATGGCAAAAAAAAAAAAAAAAAAAAAAAAAAAAGAAAGAAAAAGAAAAAAAAAAAAGAAAGAAAAAGAAAATATTTGAGAAGTTCTATTTGGGCGGTCGTGTTGCACAGTGGTCAGGCATGATGCAGAGACAGCCAGATCCCACGTGGCTGAGCAGAGTGAGGCCAGGCGCTGTCAGCTTGAGAAAGCAAGCTGGGCACACGTGCACACTCCCAGGGTCCTGGTGGGATGGAGATCTGAAGAAGAGGAACGGTCTCCTCGGCGTGTGCTCGCTCTCTCACGTGTACATGCACGTGCCCTCCAGCATTGATCGCCCCTCCCCAGGAAGTTCAATTCCTAGTCCCGAGCGCGTATGAGAACATGAAGACTTTAGTGCCAGCACTGCTCACAGTAGGAGTCCAGTGTCGAACTGGGGACAGTCACAGAGACGGACTCAGGTACGGAGGGCTCAGGGCGTCGAGCCGCTCGGCTCACAGCGCTGTCATCACTGCGTTCAGGACTTTGTAAATAAGGAGTTGGACTTTTCCAGAAAGGATATTCTTCATTGTTTTCATTCTTCGGTCTGCACGTGAAGAGCTACGTGAAGGCTGGGTGGCTGCCGCACACAGAAGAGAGTTTTTCCCATGTAAAAAGCAGGCGTGAGCAGCCGCTGCCTTACTCCGACCTCAGCGAAGCCACTAAAATAATCAGGAACGCGTGAAAACTTCATGTGTTTCGTAAATGCCAGCTTTCAGAAAGAGCAAGCATAACGGATATCCGAAAAGTTAAAGAAAAATCTGGTCGATACGTCATAATGTAATACGTACATACTTTGTATTTAAACTGTGTTACCTGAAAGTAACGTTTTAAAAATGCTCTGTGGGTCTTCCTGTCATTTTCCAAACAGTGTGAAATATTTCCTCAGGAAGTAAATTAGATAACGAGATGCTGTATCTGTCACTGAAGTTTTTTTTTTTTTTTTTTTTTTTTTGGTATAGGGCTCGTGCACTTGCCGGACAGACAGAGAGAGACAGAGAGACAGAAAGTGAGAAATCACCCCCAAGGGGGGATGGCCATGCCGCAATCTCTTCTCCTCCATTCTCCTCTCGGGATCTTGGGCACGCATGCACACGCACCCGGCGTGAGTTTAAACCACCAGGTCCGGGATGCGAACCGTGGTCGACTGCATGGGAGTCCAGCGACATAGCCATTACGCCAACTGCTGGTCCCTGAAGTTTTGTTCCAGCAAAATGTACATTCTACTGGATCAGCAGAACAGTCACGATGCATTTTTGCATAGAAAAAGAAAAATGTCGTGACTTTTCCGACAGCCCAATACCTTGTAATCCTCAAATAAGAAATGATTTCATTGCTACTGATTATAACTGATTTGTAAAACTATCAAAATTTTAAGACTGAAAATGTTTTCCTCCTACCTTGCCTGCTGAGCATAATATGTATATTGTAAGACCAGAAGTGGGGGGGTCTTCAAAAAGTTTGTGGAAAGTGTATATTATGAAAAAACTACACATGGAGTTAAATTTTTTGCACCAAAATAAATGAATTTTAATTCCATTTTTTCCAGACTTTCTGAAGTCCCTCTTGTAATTTTCTTTTATGGCATACAACTTTATCAATGTAAGGTATACACTGTGTGGAGAAATTATTCTATTTCAAGCTGTGTGGTTTTTTTTTTTAATAAAAATAAATGCATACATATTTGTATGCTAAATTGCTCATTTGGCAATGATAGTTAGAAAATATTTCTAAACTTGGTTGAAAAATAAAGCTCTATAAACTAGGAGGAAAAGGACCAGCAGATGGTGTACTGGTTATGTTGCTACACTCCCACATAGTCGACTGCGGTTCGAGTCCTGGACCTGGTGGCTTAAAACTCACACCAGATGCATGCGCATGCATGCCCAAGATCCCAGTAGGAGAATGGAGAAGGCCATTGCCCCGGGGAGTGATTTCTCACTTTCTGTCTTTCTGGCAAGCTCATGCACCCTATAGCAAAAATCTCTCTTAAAAAAAAAAATGGGGGAACCAGCAGTTAGTGTAATGGCTATGTCGCTGGACTCCCACGTAGTCGACCACGGTTCGAGTCCTGGCTTAAAACTCATGCTGGGCACGTGTGCATGCGTGCCCAAGATCCTGAGAGGAGAATGGAGGAGAAGGGATTGCGGCGTGACCATCCCCCCTGGGGGGCGATTTCTCGCTTTCTGTCTCTCTGTTTCTCTCTCTGGCGAGCGCACGTGCCCTATAGCAAAAAAGCCTCTCCAAAAAAAAAAAAAAAAAAAAAAAAAAAATGGGAGGAAAGATTGGCCAGCAGGTGGGTGGGGGTTAAGGTACTGGACTCTCACATGGACTACTGCAGTTCAAGTCCCAAACCTGGCTGCTTGAAAATCATCCTGGGCATGTGTGCATGCATCCCAAAATCCCAAAGGAGAATGGAGAAGGGACTGCAGTGGTGTAGCCCTGCCCCCTGGGAGGTGATTTCTCACTTTCCTTCTCACTGTCTCTGTCTCTCTCCAACAAGCGCACACATCCTATGGCAAAAATTAAAAAAAAAAAAAAAAAAAGATAGGAAGAAAAATCTCCTACAATAGTTTCTATGCAATTAATAAACACCAGTATTTAGGATAAAAGTTAATATGAAGGTGATGTGTTTGTTTGCTAAGGAAAATTCATTTAACTTTTGTGACGAGAAAGTTAAGTCACCTTTCTAACTGTACTTGTTTGACCCCCAGTGAAGGAAACAATACCAATCTGAAATTGAACCTGCTTCATACAAAATTGTCTAGCCTAAAAATGAGGTGGGTTTTCTTGTACGTCTAAATGATATCATTATACCTTCTTGCTTTATTCGCCTTTAAAAAAACTTAAAAAAAATTTATTTTTAGATTTTTGCCATAGGGTACATGTGCTCCCTGGGGGAGAGAGACTGAGAGGGGAAGGTGAGAGATCACCTCCCAGGGGGGTGGCCACACCACAGTTCCTTCTCCTCTCCTCGCCTCGGGGATTTTGGGGTACGCATGCACCCGCACCCAGCG